>JARHVA010001739.1:1800000-2210000 GCA_037957365.1 Torreya grandis
ATATATCAATGAAGCACAAAGAATGTGATCACATCAATTTCTAAGATACATGATGTGAACCATGGAAATGTCTAAATAGTAACAACACAATCTTAACAAGAAATCAAACACACACACACACACACACACACACAAGAATATTAAAAAATAAATAAAAATACAATGCTCCAAGGAAACCTCAAACAAGGGGCATGTTTAAATTCTACACATTCGAAGGGACATGACTTATTCAAATGTACACAAAAAAAGGAATGACTTATTTAAATATTAACATACAACAAACCATGACATATATAAATGTCATAATATAAAAACATAGGCACGGGGTCCACAATCAATGTAACATATTAAAATGCTCAAATAAGTAATATAATGCATGACAATAGCAAGCAAGGAACACACTCAAGGAGGTGCAAAAATGAAAATATAGACAATAAAAAACTAGCATAACATAATATACTAGTCCATGTACAAATATGTGTTAGCAAAAAAATGTTAAGTACATCGCATATCAAGTACACTGCAAAAGATATAAGCATGGATAAAGGCATGTTTAAACACATAAGCTCAAACATGATAATAAATAGTGATCATAAAATGATACAACTTGTGTGTATCGTGATCAGAGAAGCAGATGCCTCCAAAATCCACATGACATGAGTATAGGGAAGGCCCAACATCTGAAAGTGCATAGATCATGTATCTATGTATGCATGTATCAAACATAAACTATGTGTGAAACATATGTATATAAAAATAAATTATATTCTATCTACCAACATGGAATTAAAAACATGTATGCCGAGGAGCTACTAGAACATGTAAATGCTACAAATCTTATTAGAATTTTCAAGTTTTTTTTTGTGGTGGGGGAGTATTCTTAGAATTGAGAGATATTTATGTCCCCAAGTGAGACGTATCGATTGTATTAGCAACACTATCAACTATATGGTGTACCTTCTTCTTTAGATCTAAACAATGGTTTGTATGATTCCTTGCATTCTATGATATTGATAATGATTTTATGTTTTGTTGAGATGTTTTAAATATGGTAATGTGATCAATTTGTGTCGAAGTAGTGCTCTTAGAATCTCACTTTGAATTCTATTATCTTTTTTCATATTGTGTAAATCATTTATCATAAATGTTTTTTCTTTGAATGCTTATTTTTGAAATGATCCTTTGTTAGTAGAAGAGGGAAATGCATTACTAACACATTTTTAATTTTGTATATGGAAAAGTAGATCTTGCAGTGATGTATGATTTAAGTCCAAGTATTGGTTTAGTTATTTTAATGTTTCTATCAACTTGCTTATAGTGGCAACTTGATCCTTTAGAGCTTCATAAGCACAAACCCTAAGTGATTTCGATTAAATATGCATACATATAATATCTAGGGATTCATAAAGGGTTTGTTTATTACCTTCTCTGGGCATGATAGGATATGCCACTTTATCCCTTAAAGAAGTGATAACATGGACCTAGTTAGAGGGATGGTATCTATCAACTTCCTTAGGGTTAGAAAAGGGAAGAGACTCCACTTTTTCCATTTGAAAGTTTCTAAATACTAAAATGAGGAAAAGATATGAGAGACATACAAACTCTAGGGAAAAATTCATTTTGTTGATGTATTATTTAGATTTTGAAAACAAACTGATTTTTGCATCAAATTTTATCCAATTATAAATCATAAAAATCCAAAGGTTTCTATAACACTTTAGAATATTTTAAATTCATATAGATCAGGTTCACCAAATGTTTATCCTTAAAATATAGAATGGGGAATCTAGGGTTAAATGGGTAGAGATAACCTAGGTCACAAGGACAGTGGACTATCTCTAAAATAAGAAAATTAATTTGTAAAACTCAGATAAACATATAATGAATTTTTTATGTTGAAATATGATAAAAATATAAAGTACAACAATTATAGATATTACAATGATAATGAAAACAATATGCTTATCTAGTTATGATGCTAATACAAATTTAGATCAAAAATAGTAAGGAATGAGATTAAAAATGGATTTTAGACTAGTCATCAGATTCTGGATTAAGCACTTATGTGGCCTCAGACACTTACATCAACCTCAAATGGTTGTGTCGACAATTTTATCTAACTTAGATGTAGGTGTCTTATAAATAACACCTATTAGATATATATGCAACCACCAATAATGTTTTAGGTTTTGTGTCACCTTAATTTTGGTGTGCTTAGATCTGGATCATGGGTTGTCACTCCTTGTCAAATAGTAAAACTCCAGTTCTTATTTATATTGGTTGTGAGAAAAATGGGTTAGTGGGCATATGGTGTCGAGATACCTCAAATAACCCTTTATCAATGAAATTTGCCTACATAGCTAATACTCTGAATAGGTCCTTAGATTGATGTAGTTCTCCCCTATGTGTTGTCTTGTGTGTGTATCATGATGCAATATGTGATAAGCTAGTATATAGAGTGACCTAATTTTTAACTTGGAAAATGTGTCACATGGGATGATTATTCAATAATTCAAACCTATAGATGTGTTTTCCCTATGACTATATGTAAATATGAAAGTTTTAATCACTTGAGTGCTTGATTTAATTTTTTTAAAGTTGCTTTATGAGAGGTAATAATTTGTCAGGTAAAGAATGAATGAGGGTTGATATTTTATTTATATCAATCTCTTTGGATAATATATATTATTAAAGCACTTAAAATAAACATAGGAACATTTTCCATTTATAATTAGATAAATTTAGGGCACTTGACACTTGCATTGGGTAGGACACTAGAATCAACACAAGCGTTTGGCTATGACACAAGTGTCTAGAAAGTTAGAAAATAGTCACAGGTCCAAAATTTATAGAAATAGAAGATAAAAATGTTTATAATATTATGAGAATGATATGAGGTCTGAGACATCTGAGTAACATTGATCAAACTAAGAGATAACAATAGGTACAAAGAGATAGTGCACATGAGCCTTTTGGTGGTGGGAAGGTCTAGAAGTTGAAGGTACATTCATGATATTTATTTTTCAAGTGTACAAGACTGAGGTGATATATAATTCATAAATAATGTCTAAATGCATTAAGGGTGGAGGATAATACTCAAGGGAGTGCTTAGAGGACTCTCCTATGAAATTGTAGAAGCTAAATTTTTGTCTCTACCCTCACGGTTTGCTTGGAATGGCTACCTAAATTTCATTTCATTTTCCCCTTAAGAATGACAATATTATCTTGAGGGATGTGTTTGACCACCTACAAGTTTCAATTTTAGATGTCGAATAATTCATAATTTTTTTTTTTATGTTTTTACATTCCCAACTATATGTGTCCACAAACATGATTTGTCAATTTATCACATGAGTCAAAAGTTGTGCATTATACTGACCAATTTTTGGTCCCTAAAATAAGATTTCACTATAAGATAAAACATGATTTTATTTCTTCCTCTTCAACATTTGAAGATAATCATTTATGGAGTTATTTTAGGACTCCCCCATGTAACTTTATGATATTACGGTTCATCTCTACCCCTCATGGTTTGCTTGCAACAATTGCGTAAAATTTATTTTGTATTTATTCTTAATAATGAGAAGATTCCATTAAGGGATGTGTTTGGTTTCCTAAAATTTTTAGGTCAGTGGGGTCATGGATGATTTAGGAAGGCCATTCATGTGTTTATACAACCATTTAGATGTGGTCACAAATATGTTTCATTAATTGGGTGTGTGAGTCAAAAGTTACATGTTATTCTTACCAAATTTTGGTCCTTAAAGCAATATTTTTATGCAAGATAAAATGTGTTGTTATTTATTCATCATCATAAGTGGCAGATAATCCTCTAGGTTATGCTCATAGAATTCTTCCTTTCAATTTTATGAGCTCATGGTTTGTCTCTAACCCTCACGATTTTATTATAATGGTTTCACAAAATTTGTTTCAATTTCCCCCTTAAGAATGACAAGATTCTCTTTAGGGATGCATTTGAACACCTTTAGGTTTTAATTTTGAGGTATGATAAGGGTTTTAAAAGGGCCATTACTATATTCATAATTCCATTTGGATATGTCCTTAATGATGGTCATTAATTGGGCATGCGAGTCAAAATTTGTGTGTTATACTGACCAACTTTTAGTCTATAAAGTAAGATTTTATTGCAAGAGTAAACATGTCTGCAACAACCCCATTGGGGTCAACTATAAATATGATTTTTTTTAATTAAACATGAATACCAAAAATATATTACACCATGAGAATCTAACATAGATCATATGAACTACTTAAAGTGTGATAATAGCAAACAAAGCATACTACACCATATATCAATGATCTTTAATATCATGAGAACACATCATAAATGTGAATATAGAAAGTAATTTTACTAACTTGACCACATATGAGACAAGTCTAAAGTCATCACTATCAATATACAATAATAATTAACTATAACTCTTCATGATAATATTCAATAATAAGTACAATACAATACAATGTACAAATAAGATACATGACTCCCCCAGAGCATAGTTTCCAAACTCAAGTATCTGTGAAAATATGAAGTGTCGTCTTGATAAATAGTACTATTATGGGAAGGAGAACATCATCCAAGTTATTTTACACACCAAAAATAGAACAATAATCCCTTGCACTAATACCATCAATAAATGGCCCTCCCTTTACAGATGAGTAGATAGTGATGGTACGAGAATCCATAGACACAAGCAAGTACCTGTGTGTTGTATGATTTCTAAATATAAACATGCAATGTATCATAGAAAACCCAATCTATTGCAAGGTATTGCACAAACATGTAAATCGTATCCATGAAATGACAATGTCTCACTAAACATACTTTAGCTCAAAGTTTTATGAATAATAAATAATAACGATCTATAGATCAATCAAATTCATACACACCACTTGATTAAACCACCTTCATCTAGCATTATGATGCAAGTAATCTAGTGAAGTCCATCTCATTCTTTAGTACCAACAATGAAAATTATCAAATATAATTTAACCATAGGATTCATATAATTTACATTATACTAGAAAACACATCATGTAACATGTTGTACATAGGAGTAACCCAAATATACATTTACTGTGTCAAACATATGAATGAATCTTAAATTAATTTATATTCCATACTATAAATAATGACTACATTTTATACCATATGGGTAAAATACATATTGAACTACAAATTATAATTACTATAATTTGTTTCCAAACATACTACACCTTATGATAACCCATATTATCACATTCTAGTGTTCTAAGATATAGCTATTAATTTTTATACAATCAATCATAATAAATTAGTCACAACTACATGGAAACATAAGCTTATATTTAATCAATTAGATAAAATCTAATAAGTCATAGTTCCCATGGAACACATAGTATTCTATCCTAGCATTCGTTATACTCTCAAGGGTTGTATGCACGAATACATAAAGTCATATTAACTATCAAAAACATGATTTTTATATTAATAACCAACACACATACATTTAATTAGTCAAATTTAGGTGTGAGTCTAGACATAATAATTATAGTATGTACCATTCAGTTATAACATATATTTATACTGTAGTACTCTATGATATATCATACTATCATAGTTTACAACTACATAAATCTACATAACCAAACTTCTTATTTCAATAATCAAATGAATCACATATATAATAACAGTTATGAAAGAATGGGATTATACCACCCAGGTATACCTTAAGTTTAAACTATTTACCAACATTCAAATAAATATAATTTATAAGCACACATCATGATGCACCATTATTTATTAAATATAACTAAATATTTATACATATTAACACTCTCATAATATCTAACACACACAAGTATTTAATATTGAATACATGTAAATAACAGTCAATCAATCATTCTCATAGAAATAGATAACTCATTAACTCATTATAACATTTATTTAACCATCTCGTTCCTTTTCTACATGACTATTTTAATACAGTTATAATTTTGGTCCTTAAGGATGCTTGATGACTAGCTAAAATCGTAATTCTAGCTACAATCTTAGGCATATGACCCAACATAAACATTTTCATTATGTACTTATATTGCATACTTAAATCCATATGTAGATATAACAAAACAAGACTCAACATACAAGAATCATAGGATAAACCCAACTAGTATTTGCTATACATTTTAGGAGTTTGAATGCACACATTCGTTAATTTAATTATATGCAATTATTTAACATAGTTCATAATTCACCTATGAAAATATAACCATGAAAATACACCCACCCACCCACACACACACACACACACACACACACACACAATTAGGCATACCATAACTTGTTTTAATGTTACTTTTACATCACATATTTTTAACTTACAAGTTATATATGATAAGCTACCCATACCTATTATAATGAAAACTTAGTCAAGTTTTCTATCCTTCCCATACCTCTTTAAATTATTGAAAGATTCTTGATATATTAACCTCACATAACACCAATGGTAATACATATTCCCAAATGAGATTTTTATGCGATTATTCCACCATTTACATATCAAAAAGGTTGACTATGTTTTATAACTAACATTCATATTTAGTAAATTTGAGGTCTTTATATGAATTCCTATATTCATAAGTTAAATGTTCATGGAAAAAAGAGTAACTAATACTTCGTTCTATGTTTCCCAACCATCTTAGGTATGTTACATTATTAATTATATAAAAAAAGGAAACATATTTACTAAACATACCCAATATCAACAGAACATATTTATGAGTAATATGTCAAAACATATGTTTAATCAAACATGTTAAATATGTATTATAAAATTAGGTGATTATACACTTATTGCATTAATACATGATATATTACTATTAAAAATATTATTACTTCCTTATACAAAATATATTGATGCCATGATAATACATATGACCGTTCCCATTAGTAAAGATTACAGTGATGTAACAAAATAGAGTCTGTGTATATTTATTTATTCATATGGTGATGCCAAACATTAGGCAGTCAAAAATAATGAAACTAGACATCTTTTCTTTATGCCTATGGAATTTTCCAGTGATCTAATCAATGATACAGGCTATGTTTTTAAGTTTTTATTGACTTAACCCCTTACATGGACTAAAAATAATGATGCCACATGAAATATTAAGAGCACAACTTCCCTACAAATAAAAATATAGTGACTATATAATATATATATCTGCATAGTTTACGTTTTCAATATTTTTCACATATACAACAATGCCTAAGCAATGAATTTCATATATCAGTGACTCAAAGTTAGTAGTGATGCCATCAACACACTTATATAGATAAAGATATATGTGAGTAAAAAAATTTGTAGATATTACCATAATAAATAGTGGAATCCAACCCCAACGATGCCAAAAATATGTTAAAGCTAACAAAACTCAATATTAAATCCCAACGACTTAATAAATATTATAGGCTATGTTTTAGAATATTCATCGGTTAAATAACCATGGAAAGGTCTGGTATAATGATGCCAACATGCTATATAAAGACCATCAATACCCATTTTAATACATCGATTCTATAATTACATTAACCTTGTAGGTATGTCACATGATGTATAATATAACACAAGTCAACTCAATAGTTATTGAAAAGATAGAAATTTTTATTAACAGTGACTCATATATCCATAACCTTTAGCTGTCTAAAACTACAATGATTCACATAGAAGATTAGAGATTAAATACAACAATACTCACTCTTTAACTAAACTCTAACAAATTTCCTATTATGGCGATGCCTTAAGGTATATTATTTTGGTTGGAAGTATATAACAACCTCCTAAAACCATGTAGGCTACAAACTAAACATATTTAATGTGATCCAACAATTTTAAAGTAGAATGTGTATATTTAAACAAAATTGACTAATCAACAAAGTAAGATCTAAAAATTTAAATACATATTAAACATAGATGTGAAACTTCAATGACTTGGTTCCTATAGCGATGCCTTAGGGTATTTTTCTAACAATAAATAGTCAATTAGAAATACAAATTTAAGTATATGTATATATAGTTGGTACATATTCTACCAATAATTCACTTAAATTTATATAATTAAATATATTTGATCAGTCTATGATTCAATAACTGCAGTGATTACACAAGATGGGAATAAACAATAATTTTAATATTTTTGATCACTTTTACAGATTGATGCCCTATACAGTCTCATAGTTACGCTAAGACTAAACACCACTGTTTAGAATAAAATATGGATCTACATATTATTTTTTATCCATGCATTCCATTTTAATATCATGCAGACAAATTACCAAGTATATAGCTGGATTAAAAGGTCATAGAGAGATGTCTAATAAGTAGAATTATATAGATATTTTGGACAATACATTCTAATTTTTTTCCATGATCATACATTAAAATTGAAAACATTGCCTACCTAGAAATTAGAACTTAAAATTTTCTATAGTGTTTTTTTTTTCTTCTAGTTATGCTACGCCCTTTACACCTTCTTCCGCTTGGCCTTTCTCAAAATTAAAATATTCATATGATGATCTTCTTTCTAAAAATATCTTCCTTAATAAGATAGGCATAGCCCCTTTCTATGCTTTAGATTTTTTGTCTTTTTTTTTAGTTATTTTATTATTATATTTATTTCTCTTTATTCTTTATTTTCTTTTTCTACTTTTTCCTTTTTTCTAAGGTAATTTCTTTTTTTATATATATTTTAACACTAAATATAAAAAATCCATAATTTTATTAAATCAATTAGCATCCACAAATTATAATAATTTCATAAATTACTTATAATATTTCCACTAGCTTAAATGATAAAACATTTAATTCATTAAGCTTTTAACCATACTGGTAAATCATGAAAATCAACTTTTCAAAATAAGTAGAAATAAGTATATCATGTGCAAATCATTTTTAATTCATTTTAAAATGTGCTAACTACTATGGTGTGTGTAGGGTTCTCACTAGTTTCTCTATCATCTTTTGACATCTCCATTTACGTCACCCTCTCTGATGATGCTCTCCCTCCAACATGCTCTGAGAGATGGGTTCTCCTGCATCAACATCACAACAAAGTAGGTAGTCAGACCATAACAGTCATGATATACATATATCATAAAATATAGCTAAAATGACAAATTAATCTAGTCATATAGTAAACATATACTTACAAGTAACTCATAGTAGTGTGATCATGCAATCTAAGAAATATTATACTATCCTATAACATTGTATATACAAGATTAATTAAAAATAGTCAAATCTAAAATTGTCAACTATAGATATCCATAGATAATCTACTAAATTTATTTGGTGAGGAATCAGGATGTAACATCCTTCTCCTTAAGTCTAGTCATCATCCTAGATGACGCTTATTCAAACATATGTTCTGAATTAAAAATATTTTTCAATTGAAAATAACATAGTATAATAATATCTAATAAAATAAATAAATAAAAAATTTCCCTGTAGATCTCATCATAGTTATCCCAAGTACTATTCTCAGAGTATTGGTCCCACAAGACCCTATTCGATGACATCTACCCATTATGTAAATAAATTTTATGAAGGTCATTATGAATGGTGTTGTCATGACCATTTTGGGACCTAGAATTGACAAGATAAGCATATACATAACCTAGAGAAAATTTCACTAACTTTCCAAAATACATAAGATCATCATAAAAGCTAAAACAAATAGCTAGGGAGAGTTCCACAAAACCTTCCAACCCATCTACACATCTCTATAACCTAGAGACAGGGTAAATTTTAATGGTGAATATTCATTAATTCATAAATATTTAGTTTTGAGGAATTTGAATTTGGTGATTTTTTAGGGTGCAACATATGACCCTTTCACCTACAATTCTAGGATGTCATTTTTTTAGGGGTCAGCTCACCAATAATTTACAATAATTATGAGGTTATCTATGCAATTCACCATCTATATATAGTACATATGTTTACAGAGGTCACAAACTTACCACCGAAGTATCTTTCTTTATCAGATTATGAAGATTTTGAGACTTGAGGCCGCAGTCCACCGCTCAACTATTTTCATCAACTTGATCTCCATCAACATTATGTCACATAATGGAAACCTGATGCCTAAAGGCATTGTGTCACATGGTGGCAAGTAGGCACTTGGTTTTAATATGCCATGTGATGACAACTTGATGCCTTGCGGTAATGAGCTGCATGATAGCACCTTACTACATGGCAGTGATGTGCTGCACAATGGTAGTCGATATCTTGATAACCATGTGCATCATGATGGTAGTGTGGTATCCAGTAGTGGTGTATCATGTAGCTACATATTGATGTCATGTATCACTATATTGTGTGATGGTAACTTACCACTCGATAGCACTATGTTCTACAACCACAACTTGATGCCCGATAATGAATGAGAATCTGATAGTAATAAATTGCCTAGAACTAAAGATCTAGCATCAAGAGGTAACAGTAAGGGTAAAGCACCACAAAAAATACCAAAAAATTTTATCATGAATTTTTTCAAAAATTCAAGAAAAAAGACTGCGTAAACAACAGGTACTTCGAATATAGGTAATTCAATTTTTTTACTAAAAATATTAGTTAATTTTTTTCACTATAGAATAATTGTAAATTCATTTCAATGTATAAATTGACATGGATATTGACACTATTTAATTTGAAATAATTTATCCCAATAAATTCTCACCACCTAAATATTTTATTGATGAAATGCCACCCCTAGAAGATACACCTCTGGGCATTTCATTAGAAGACACTCCTCTGGGCACTTCACAAAAATAATACAATTCTTTTCAGACATCAAATTTTGTTGAAAAATCCACTCAAAAAAGTTGATGGAGGAAGAGAAGTACATGGATAATAGGAAGGTTTTTTCAAATTGACTAGGTTAAAAAATATCCATTTATAAAACTTGTAGAACTAAAAAATGGTAATGAGCCACCAACAGAATACAGATGTACAATTTGTAGTTAAAAAATTAAAAAAATATATATAGAATGTAACTTAAATTAGATACCATTGAGAAACATTGTGGAAAAATATATATATCCATGAAGCACCTAGATGAACAGGTAACAAGAAAACACAGATAGAAAAATTGAGAAGAATGCATGCATGTAAGATATGTACATGAATACAAAAATGATTAGAAGTGACATAAACATCTTGATGAGAACAGGGGAACCATCAAAGCATAATTTAGAAAAGTTATGCAGTCCAATCTTAGGGCAAAATATGTATAGTTCTCTACTATTTTTCACATTTAAAAAAAGAGAAGACCCATTTTTGATTTTATAAATTACAAAATTTTATTTCAACATAGTGGGTTTTTGGATATTCCATAGTCATATTGGTTGGATAACAATGCTTAGGAAATGACAAAATGTCTAGCCATTGTTTAGAAGGAAGATTTGAAAGAAAGTGTTAAGAGATCATTGTTTATCTCTCTCTCCATAAATGAGGTCACTGCATTTGACAACACAACATGGGTTTACATGCATGTTTATACCATTAAAAACTATTCAAGTCAATCTCATCTTTTAGCTATCCATAAAATGGTAGAAAATTACAATGCATAAAACCTCCATAAATTGGTGGTTTCCAATTTAGGAGAGAGATGGGATGGATGATTATGCCATAGCTATAAAATTGGTGTGTATTGATGCTGATGGTGCATCAGTGATGCAGGGGCATAGAAAGGGTTTTTGTGTTCACCTACAAACAATAGTTTCTTTGTATATGATTCTAATCGATTGCAGGGCACATAAGATGAATCTTGCATACAAAATTGTCAGCGCATTCAATAATGTCATAAAAGTGGAAGAGCTTATTCATGAATTGCATGCATACATGTCAAGTAACTCAAAAATATTTATGGAGTTCTAAAAATTTGTAATTGGGGTGACAAATGGTAAAACACTATTGAAATATGTTGAAATTAGAGGGATTTCCATGTATGACACTGCCTATAGAATTTTTGAGGAATATCCATCTTTGACAAGGTATATGCATAAATAGTGCAGGGAAGTGGACAAAGAAAAAGATTTGTGGTGTCATTTAACATATTTAGAAACTTTACTCATTATGCAGTATTTTTTCAATGTTGAATGAAATCAACTGTTTAATGAAACATGCCCAAGAGAGATCTATCTATATTGTTTACTTCATATGTTTGAGAAAACATGTATGTCAATGTCTAGATATATTATACACATTGAATGAAGATTTTATGGACCTATTTTTAGAACTTAACAAATTTTGATAAATTTTTAGAATCTAGAGAGTTATTTTAAGTACAATATACATGATCATCTTTGTGTCATGGTAAATGTCATTGAGATCTCAATG
Source organism: Torreya grandis (assembly GCA_037957365.1). Taxonomy (NCBI): domain Eukaryota; kingdom Viridiplantae; phylum Streptophyta; class Pinopsida; order Cupressales; family Taxaceae; genus Torreya; species Torreya grandis. The sequence continues at coordinate 1,812,399 of JARHVA010001739.1, forward strand.
CACACATGCTCTAAAAGACTTGAAGTTGTGGGAGTTGAGCCTAAAGATGTACCTATGACACATTTACTATATGATACTATTTTGCTTAAAACATGAATTAAATTGAATAAAATATCACAAAGTTTAGCTGCTGAGATCAGAGAACGTGTTCAAAGGGATGAGTTGTTGGAGGGAATGGGAGTTGTGAATCCTATTTTTTACAATAGTGTTAATAGTTAAGAACATATCAACACATTATTTCACAAATATATGTGTACAATTGTTAGACATTTCTATAAATTTGTAAATGTGAGTGGAGTTTAGATTAATGGTATTTTAAATAAACAATTAATGATGTCTCAGTCAACATAATTTGGGATTACAATGATGGATCAATTTCAGTGTTTAAGTGACCCAATAGAAAATGGTGTCATTACTCGTCTATGAAAAAAAATTCATCCAAGTAGTGTATTACAAGAAAGTATTAGTGAATATTTTAGATTATATGAACTTTTTCAAAAAATGATTTTGAGTTTTATGGAAGATGAGCGAGTGTTTAGTGCATTATCCTTCGTGAAGTCAAAACTTAGAAACAGATTGGATAAAAATATAGAGACTTGCTTGAGACTATATGTTTCATGTTATTCTATGGATAAGTCTCCATATTATAGAGCAATAGCAGCATGGAGTTCTCTAGTGGAAAGAAGAGGTGTGATTAATATTATTACCAATACAGAGGATAAGAATACCGAGACTGAACATGGCACTGGCATGGTAGATGAAAATCACACATATAATGAGCAAATTTCTCAAGGATTATTTTAGTTGCCCAAATTTTACTTTTATAAGTATAACAATTACTATTTTTAAAAACATTTCTTATTCATTCATATTTAAATACATTAAATTCTGTAATCTATTTCCTGGATGTTACAATCATGAATCGTATTCAATACATTGGAATTAATATTTTTTTGTCCTATTAAAATTTTATGTATTTAAAATAGTACTTTATCTTTGCAATGCATGTCATTCATCAAGTAACAATCATAATTCTGATTAACATTGTACAAAGAATTTCCTTATAGCATTTATTAAAGCAATGTATGACTAATACAACTACCAATATAGAGGATGAGAATATCAAGACTGAATATGACACTGGTATGGTAGATGCAAATCATAATTATGATGAGCAAGTTTCTCAAGGATTGTTTTAGCTACTTGGATTTTATTTTGATAAGTATAGAAATTATTATTTTCTAAAATATTTCTTATTCTTTCATCTTCAAATACATTAAATTCTGTAATCTATATCTTGGATGTTACAATCATGAATCTGATTCAATACATTGGGTTTAATATTTTTTTTGTCCTATTAAAATTATGTATATTTCAAATAGTACTTTATCTTTAGAATGCATGTCATTTATTAATTAGAAATCATAATTCTCATTAACATTGTACAGAGCATTTCCTTATATCATTTATTAAAGCATACAAGTCTTATGTTTAGACATGGACGGTGCACCATAGGACACTAGTTCTCATACCATTAAAACTCTAATTATTAAGATTTATTGTTATACATGCATAACAATGTAACTATAATTATTCTATTGCACATTTACATTAGTACCATTACACAAATATATAGTAAATATTTTTCCTATAGTTCAAACTTAGGGTCGCATATTTCCAAATTCTACCACAATCAATCAATTCAATGCTACAACTATTAAAATAATGTAACAATGCACTCAAATCTACAACTACTATAATAATATAACACTAATAATGCATTCAATACTACAACTACTAGAACAATATAACTCCATAGAATATTTACTTTGCAATAGATTATTTTTTCTACAACTACTACAATATTCAAATACTATAACTACTATAAATATTTTTCCTATAGTTGGGTTCGCATATTTTTAAATTGCACCACAATCAATGCATTAAATGCTACAACTAATAGAACAATTTAACAATGCATTCAATGCTACAACTACTAGAACATTATAGCCATGCATTCAAATGCTACAACTAGTAGAATGGTATAACAATGCATTCAAATCTACAACTACTAGAACAATATAACACTATAATAATGCATTCAATACTACAACTAATAGAATAGTATAACAATGCACTCAAATCTACAACTATTAGAAAAATATAACAGTATAACAATGCATTCAAATACTAGAACTATGTGCTAGAATAGTATAATTCCATAGAATATTTACTTTATTTTTCTCCATACAATATATAAACTTGACCATAATACTATATATATATATATATATATATATATATATATATATATATATATATATATATATAAGTTGGAACAACTGTAAAATATCATTTAATAAAACAAGAGTTTTTCAAACAAACATGATATAAATTGTTTTAAACAATATAAACTGTCATTTTGAACAATATAAACTCAAAAAAATCAACATTTTTCTGATGGACACTCTCCAACCACTTGCTATTTTCCATCCCCACCCATGGAAAGCCTGATATCTTAACCTACCTGTGGTTGTGGATCCTCCATTATCACTCCTTCCTTCTAAATATCCTCTGCAACAGAATTCATTTGTGCAAGAATCACCCTCTCCTCATTCACTGCATCCCCTGTTGAAATAATTATAGGATCCACATCTATTTTTTTCTTCAATAAAATGCTTGGATCCATACCATGCTCTTTAATTATTTCTTTAAAGTGTTGTTATGTATATTTAACAAACTAGCTTTTCCTTCAATGCAATCGTTGAGGAGATACTTTTCTTGGCATTTTTCAAATTCACATTAAGAAGATGTGCTTTTTGCTTCAAAATTTCATATTTTTCCTACAAACAACAAATAATATATAAGTGTCAAGCACATATAAAGGTCTTATAATAATCAAAATACACATTATAGATAAAGAAAAGTTACCACAACTTTATCCTTTTGTACTTGTACAATGGCAACAAGGTTGATATCTTTAGCCCATTTATTAAAATATGCTTGGGCTTCTCCATTTAAATTTTCTAACCTGTTTATAATAATATTTAAAATCTTATCATTGCAAACATTGTCCACAGAGATCAATCCATATTAAGCTTGCTAGAATAAAATGTTAATCTTTGAGGGTTCATTTTGAACAAGAGAAAACAAATTCATTCTTTGAGAGTGGTTGTGATAATAGACATTGATTTCTTTGATAAGTAATTTTTCCCTTATCTCTCATTATTTTAAATCATTAAATTCATCAATAACAACATCCCTTAAATTGGCAAATAGATTTTTTAAAACTAGATTGTGAAATGAAAAATTAGTAAGGGAATCTTTATAGGCATTTAAATTGTTTGTATGGGGTGGGAAGAGGTAGCTGGGGAAGAGGTAGCCATAGGAGACACTTGTGAAGGCACATTAACAACTCGAATAAATTCATGTGGATTGAATCCACCAACAGACGAAGCCCTAATTTAAATGCCAAGAAACTCTTCATCCAGATTAATTTGATATAAGCATTTAAGACCCTATGCACTTGAAAGGCCACAAATAGAGAAATTTGGGAAATAAAAATTTGTAGCGTTCATCGACTTTGTGCAGGGAGGGAGATGTTATTTCCTCTTCTCTGAATCTAGATGGGTGATGGGGGTGGCGACATACTTCTCATTCTTATGATAGATGTTGGGTGGATTGCAAAAATAATTATTCAAAAATGGTAAATTTGAAGACATAAAATTAAAGAAAATTCAAATTGAATATGTTAATATTATTATCTGTTGGGGTGACTACCTCATTTATTATGATTATCCTTTCTAGGGTTATCTCTTCCTCCCTTGGTGTCCTTATGGAAGTTGACTCTTGGTGTCTCATTGTGCTTGTGAGAGAGACATTGGTGGTTTCACCTATGGCTATAAAATGAGTAATTTATCCAGTTAATTAACTAGCAAATTGTAACAAACTTCAAATCAAAAAGAAAGTTGTAATGGCAAACATTGATTGTATTGTGTGGAAGAATCCTTAATGGCAACATTTCAAGAATCATCTGCAAAAAACCAAACAAAACAATATGAATATTATTTTGTTCCATTGGATAAAATAAGAAAAAGACATTAAAGGAAATTTGGAGGAACCTAGAAGTGGAGATGAAATAGAATCAGTTCTTGGGCGTTTCACAATTCAAAATGAATTGAATGAAGACTCTATGGATTAGGTATCACTAGATCCCTCTAAAATGTGCTGACCTTTACTTCTCAGCTGTTTTCTTGTGTCATAAACATGCACTCTCACTTGTAATAATTAACAAGCTAAAAATGGTCAAATTTGAAATATATATAAATAAATAAAATGATACTTGAGAAAACTAAACATGCCTCCTGGTCCTCAATAGACAAAACATTAGATTTAATTTTTTTGATGGAGGGAAGTGGGAATTGTAGTGTTCTAGATTTCATATAAAGCCTCAAAGTACAAATCCATAATGTAGTTAGAAGATGAAATAGTACAAGTGTCCTTTGAGAAAGCAAAATTCAACTTCACCCTAATCCTAGTGGATATAATTGTGCACCAATCACATACAACACCCGAGAGAGAATAAAAAATATAGTAAATAACCCAGAAGAGAATGTTCAATGGTCTTCCCTACAAAATAATTCTCACTTAAAATAAATGGATAATAGATGTGAGAAATGGATTGGTGATTTTTTTTAATGGAGATCCCCCTTTGATTTTAACTATCTGTAATAAAAACAAAAAAGTAAAACATGCAATTGAATTAAGATACCAAATTATTTATAATAAATGATTCAAATATAATTAAGAAATGTTAATTTAATTAGTAAATTTAATGTTAACTTACCAGCAGGGTCAATGGACACTTTGTAGATTGATTCCAAGTAACTTTTATTGACATCAGATAAGACAACCTTGATGCTAACAGGACTTACCTTGCAATATGAAAGATCTGTTAAATTATGGATAGCCAATGGAGAGGTGCCAAAGGATATTGTTTTATTATAAACTAGACATAGAAACAACTCTCACTATAATTAAAACAACTAACTAGAGATTGCATTAGGTTGTTGTTGATATTCATATCATATTGAGGCATCTACACTAGGCCTCTAAGTTGACATTGATCAATCTAATCAATAAAGGATTCAGGTTGCTCTAACATCTAGAGGAAATCTAGACACAATATATTTTTAAAAGCATAGTTCTGGATCCCCCTTGATTGACTGTAGGTTTTTATGGATGTGAAAGCCATTGGAAGCCTAAAATATTTGAGGTGGAAGTAGGTAGGATGATTTTTTTTTAAAGCAAAGTATGAAAATGAGGTTGCTACAATGGTATTTATAAGTAAAGAGGGGAACTAGAGCAACCGATTGGCATGACCAATGACTGACGATAGGTGGGGAAACATATTATCATGTGGTAGTGTCATGATGTGCAAGAACATGGCACCATATGACACCTTGATGTCACATGGTAACATGATGTTGCATGAAATTATGATGCCACATGGTAGATTTATGTTACATGGTACCATGGTGTCGTATGATAGCATGGTCATACATGACAACATAGTGTCACATGATAACATATTGTCATGCGATAGTATATTATCACATGACACCATATTATCATGCAATAACATATTATCACATGATAATATATTATCACACGATAACATATTATCGTGTGATGGTATATTATCGCATGACAGAAGCATGTCATATGACAACATGTTGTCACACAGTTGAATGTTTTTGTGGTAGCATTGTACTACCTAGTGGTGTAGTACCACTTGAAAGCATAATGATGTCTAGTAGTATAATGCTACCTATCAACATTATGACACTTGGTGGTGTGAAGATGTCTGGCATCTTGAGTCGCTCATCATCATGCAGTCATGCGACAACATAGTATCATGAAAAATAAATAAGGTGATTTTACACCTACTCTATACACCCTAATTTACCAAGGGAGCGAATCCAATTCACATAAACAAATCTAAGATGTTTTTGTCATGTCTAGAGAAAATTATTTATGGAACCTAGCAATAATGATATGTATACGTTATTACTATTGCTACTCCATGTAGTTCTTGATAAGTATAAAATGCCAATAATGCCACTACTCCAACGAAGCTCTTGAAAAGTATGATAATGAATAAGAACTAAAAATACTACATGTTCAATTTATATAAATTTAAGAAATAATCATTTCACCATATATATATATATATGTATGGTCATATGACTGAATTTGACAAGTCTGTCTATCAAATCCTGGATTTGACAAGTTTGTCTGTCAGATCCAAACTCAATAACCATTGAGTCAATATGAGACTAAGTAAGATCCACTCCTATCAGTTAATACTCAACTTCCTAATTCACCACTCTTCCCTTAGGTCTCCATGACCTAATGATCTCCAAAAAGTGTACAAAGTTCAAGGAATCATAATTTTATACTAACAAATCATAGAAACCAATTCTATATGCTAAATAATTTTATATGTATCAACATACATATAAGATAAATTAGATAATCAATCTATAATTATATTAAGTTTCCACTAGTCAAACATAACTCGTATCATATTTCATAGCTTAACCTATACTGTTATATTCATAGTTAAGAAGAAATAATGTTAAAATTAACATAACATACAAAGGTCAAAGATCACACCATCCTTACAACCTTATAAATAAAAAAAGTGAGACATCATCGCCTTGTTTGATTGGCTATCCCACAAGAAGTTAAAATTTTATCTCAACCCCTAGATTGACAAGATATTATGCACATCCTGTACCCTACTCACTTTTAATGAAAGGTACATAATATCTTTTCAAAACAACATGCTCTAAGTAAAATAGAATAATATCAGTCTAATCAAGGGTATATAATATCATTATAATTATAATCAACTTATAATTCTTAATCTAAAATTATTATAAATTCAAGGTTTGCCACTTCACGAGGTCTAAGTTCTCATGTTAGAAAAAATAGTGACCCTAAAGAGTCACAAGTGAAAAGTAGAGAACTATCATCTCAAAATAAAACTCCTATACACCCTCTCAAGGTAAAAATAAAACATTGCAACTTAAAGTTGCCAAATCATTACCCACTTACCAAATATATAAGTATAATTTCACAATCTATTTCCACAACTGGGAGAAAAATATACTAACCACAAAGATGTATCATTCCATCCAATCCTACAACTTCTCTCTCAACAAGAAGTTGAAGACATTTATTCAATGAACTCCAAGGAATACAATCAAAACAATATTTCAGAAACAAGTTTCTGTTTAAGAGAACACTAAATCGACATCATGAAAATATGAATCCTCTCAATAAATTATACTAATGTCAAGGGAGAATGAGATAATAATGAATCACCTTTAAGATAACTAAGAGAGATGACACTTCTTCCTAATCCACATAAACATAAGGGTGCCAATCCAAAAATAAACTCCTAACACATAAGAATTCTCAACCAAAACTTCACACTCTTCTACAAGAAAACTCCCACTGCCCTAGTTGGTACTAACTAAAAATGGTCTTATAAGATTTTCCATTGCTAGGATTAGTGAATATAAGACACAAAAACTAAAGCACATATATTTAAGTAAGAAGCATTCCGTGCTTATAAAACATTCACAACACAAAACACAAATGGTGAAGGTGACTTGATTACCAAGAAGGATGTAATTATACTCAAGGTTTTCAATCTAAAAGATCAAACTATGGTAGAAATCTCTTGTTTATAACTCATGAACTATGCTATGTAATTACCTACCCAAACCTCGTATACAACCATCATCATTGGGACACTCAATAAACCAACCCCTAAACAAATCAAAAGGGTATGAATGCTCCTAAGAGTACACACAAAATATTCCCCACACACATTTCACAAATGTCTCATACTTATAGTAGTCACCAAGCTATATAGGAGGATCTACCACGTCTCAAAACTCTAATCATGGTGTAACATGGTTCCACACTGAGGCACTACAGATCCAAAATACCAATGCAATACTTCATGTCACTAGGTTCACACTGGTGAACAAAAGGACACAAAAATGTTAATGGACTCATTAGGTCCTAGAGTTTAATCCACAACTTTGATACCACATGTAACAACCCAACTAGGGTAAACTATAAATAAGAGATTTTTTAAATTAAATATGAATACTAAAAATATATTACACCATGATAATCTAACAGAGATCATATGAAATACTCAAAGCATGATAATAAAAAATAATGCATACTACATCATATATCACAAATCTCTAATATCATGAGAGCACATCATAAATACAAATATATAAAGTAATTATATTAAATTATCCATAACTGATACAAGTCTATAGTAACCATTGTCAATGTACAATAATAAGTAAATACAATTCTTCATAACAATATTCAATAATAAGTACAATATAATATAGTGTACATATAAGATACATGGCTCCCCTAGAGCATAGTTCCTGAACTCAAGTATATGTGGCAATCTCAAGTGTCATTTTGAAAAGTAGTACTACTATGGGGAGAGAGAGCATCATCTGAGTGCTTTTTCACACCAACCATGGACCAAAAATCCCTCACACAAATCCCATTAAGAAATGTCATTTCCTTCATGGATGAGTAGATAGAGACGGTGTGGATATTTAGAGAGACTAGAAAGTACCCATATATTATATGATTTCAAAAAATAAACATGCAGTGTATCATAAAAAAACTAATCTATTGTAAGATATCACACAAACATGTTTATCTTACCCATGAAATGATAATGTCTCACTAAACATATTTTGGCCTAAATTTTTAAGAATAATAAATAATAACTATCTATAGATCAATCAAATTCATACACACCACTTGATCAGACTGCCTTCATCTGGCATTGTGATGTTAGTAAGCCAGTGAAATCCATCACACTCCTTACTCAGTACCAACGATGAAGATTGATCAAATATAATTTAACCACAAGATTTATATAATTTACATCTTACTAGCAAATACATCACATAACATGTTGTATATAGGAGTAACCCAATCATAGATTTATTTCTTCAAACGTATGAATAAATTTTATATTATTATCTCATACTATAAATAATGACTACAATTTATACCATCCAGATAAAATAGGTATTTAAATTCATAATTTAATCACCATAATTTGTTTTCAAATATACTACATCCTATGATAACCCATATTATCTTAGTCTAGTCTTTTAAGACATAATTACTATTTTTTTCACAATCAATCATAATAAAGTAGTCATAATTACAAGGAAACACAAGCTTATATTCAAAAAATTAGATAAAATCAAGCAACTAATAATGCCCATAGAGCACATAATATTCTATCCTAACATTCATTATACTCTCAAGAGTTGTATGCACGCATACGTAAAGTCCTACTGACTATCATAAACATGCTACTCATAGTAATAAACAACACACATAAATTAAATTAGTCAAAGGTAGGTGTGAGTCTAAACATAATAGTTACAATATGTACCATCTAGATATAAGATACATTTATATTGTAGTACTCTATGATATCTCATACTATCATAGTTCACAATTACTTAAATACACATAACCAAACTTATGATTTCAAGAATCAAACGACCCACTTACATATTAACAATCAAGCAAGTACATGATTATACCACCCATAACACCTTAAATTTAAACTGCTTACCAACATTCAAAGAAATATAATTTATAAGCACACATCATGATGCACCATTATATGATAAATATAACCGAACATTTATACATATTAATACTCTCATAATATGTATCACATAAAAGTATTCAATATTGAATACATATAAATAACAATCAATTAATCATTTTTAGAAAAATAGAGAACTTATAAACCCATTATAACATTCATTTAAATATCTCATTTTTTTAGAAGACTATTTTAATATAATTATAGTTTTGGTCCATCGGACACCTAGTAACTAGTTAAAATTTCAATTTTAACTACAAGCTTATAAATATGACCCAACACATCCATTTTTATTATGTACTTATGTTGTATACTTAAATCCATGTGTATATATAGCAAAACAAGACCCAACACATAAAAGACATAAAATAAACCAAATTAGTATTTGCTATATATTTTAGGGGTTTGAATGCACACATTCGTTAACTTAACTATTTGTAATTATTTAACATAGTTCATAATCTATCCATGAAAATATAACCATGAGAATACACACACACACACACACACACACACATTTCTTAATAGGCATACCGTAACTTGTTTTAATGTTACTTTTACATCACATATTTTTAACTCACAAGTTACATATGATAAGATACCCGTACCTATCATAATAAAGATTTAGTTGGGTTCTCTATCCTTCCCATACCTTGTTAAATTCTTGAAATTTTATTGATGTATTAACCTACAATAACACCTATGGTAATACATATTCCCAAATGATATTTTTATGAGATTATTTCACTGTTTACATATTGAAAAGGTTGACTATGTTATATAACTAACATTCATGTTTATTCAATTTGAGGCCTCTATATGAACTCCTATATTCATAAGTTAAATGTTCATGAAAAAAAAGAGTATCTGATACTTCATTCTATGTTTCCTAACCATCTCAAGTATAGAACATTATTCATTATATAGAAAAGGAAACATATTTACTAAACACAATCAATATCACTGGAACATATTTATGATTAATATCTCAATACATATGTATAATCAAACATGTTAAATATGTATTATAAAATTAGGTGATTATACACTTATTGCATTAATACATGATATATTACTATGAATAATATTATTACTTCCTTATACAAAATATATTGATGCCATGATAATACATATGACCTTTCTCATTAGTAAAGATTACGATGATGTAACAAAATAGATTCTATGTATATTTATTGATACAGTGATGCCAAATAATAGGCAACTAAAAATAATGAAACTAGATGCCTTTTCTTAATACATATGCAATTTTTTAGCAACTCAATCAATTATACAGGGCATGTTTTTAGTTTCCATTGACTTAACCCCTTGCATGGACTGAAAATGATGACACCACATGAAATATTAAGAGCACAACTTCCCTACAAATAAAAATTAGTGACTATATATATATATATATATATATATATATATATATATATATATATATATATATATATATATATATATATATATATATATATATATATATCAATTCATATGTATAATCAAACATGTTAAATATGTATTATAAAAGCAGGTGATTATACACTTATTGCATTAATACATGATATATTACTATGAATAATATCATTACTTCCTTATACAATATATATTGATGTCATGATAATACATATGACCTTTCTCATTAGTAAAGATTACGATGATGTAACAAAATAGATTCTATGTATATTTATTGATACAGTGATGCCAAATAATAGGCAACTAAAAATAATGAAATTAGATGACTTTTCTTAATACATATGCAATTTTTTAGCAACTCAATCAATTATATAGGGCATGTTTTTAGTTTCCATTGACTTAACCCCTTGCATGGACTGAAAATGATGACACCACGTGAAATATTAAGAGCACAACTTCCCTACAAATAAAAATTAGTGACTATATATATATATATACTTTACCTTTTCAACATATTTCACATATACAATGATGCCTAAGCAATGAGTTTCACATATCAATGATTCAAACTTAATAGTGACACCAACACCATGCTTATATAGATAAAGATATATGTGAGCAAATATATATATATATATATATATATATATTACCATAGTAAATAGTGGACTCCAACCCCAATGATGCCAAAAATATGTTAAAGCTAACAAAACTCAATATTAAATCTTGGTGACTTAATAAATGTTGCAGACTGTGTTTTAGAATATTCATTAGTTAAATAACCATGACAGGCTTTGGTATAGTGATGCCAACAAGCTATATAAAAAACAACAATACCCATTTTAATACAATGACTCTATAATTACAATGAACTAGTAGGTATGTCACAGGCTATATAATATAACACAAGTCAACTCAATAGTTATTAAAAAGCTGAAATTTTTTATTGATAGTGACTCATGTATCCATAGCCTTAAGTTGTCTAAAACTACAATGATTCACATAGAATATTGAGATCAAATACAATAATACTCAGTCTTTAATTAAACTCTAGCAACTTTCCTATTATGGTGATGCTTTAAGGTATACTATTTTAGCTACAAGTATACAATGACCTCCTAAAACATAGAGGCTGCAAACTAAACATTTTGTTGCAATCCAATTTTTTTAAAGTGGACTGTGTATTTAAAAAAAATTGACTTATCAACAAAGTAATATCTAGAAATTTAAATACAAATAAAACATAGCTATGAAAATTTAATGACTTGGTTCTTATAATGATGCCTTAAGGTATTCTGCTAATAATATATAGTCAATCAATAGTACATATTTAAGTAAATGTATATATAGTTAGTATATATTCTACCAGTGAATCACTTAAATTTATATAATTAAATATATTCAATCAGTCCATGATTCAATAACTGCAGTGATTACACAAGCTAGGAGTAAACAATAAGTTTAATATTTTAGTTCAATTTTACAGATCAAAGCCCTATACAGTCTCATAGTTACACTAAGACTAAATGCCACTATTTAGAATAAACGTTGGATCTAAATATTATGTTTTATCATGCATTTCATTTTAATATCATGCAGACAAATTATCAAGTATATAGCTGGATTAAAAGGTCATAGGAGACGTCTAGCAAGTAGAAATATACATATATTTTGGACAGCACATTCTCAAATTTTTCCATGATCACACATTAAAATTGAAAACATTGCCTACCTGACAATTAGAACTAAAAATCTTCTACAGTGCTATTTTTTCCTTCTTGTTGTGCTACACCCTTTGCACCTTCTTTCGTTCAACCTTTCTCTAAACTAAAAAAAACTCATATGATGATCTTCTTTCTAAAAATCCCTTAATAAGATAGGCATAGCCCCTTTTTATGCATTAGATTTTTAGTCTTTTTTTTATTTTAGTTATTTATTATATATATATATATATATATATATATATATTCTTTATCATTTTTTTCTTTTTTTCCAAGGTAATTTCTATTTTTTTATATATTTTAATACTAAATGTCAAAAATCCATAATTTTATTAAATTAATCAACATCCATAAATGTTATAGAAATTTAAATGATAATTTCATAAATTACTAATAATATTTTCAGTAGTTTAAATGATAAAACTTACCAATTCATTAAGCTATTAAATCATACTAGCAAACCATGAAAACTGACTTTTCAAAACAAGTAGAAATAAACACACCATGTGTAAATCATTTTTAATGCATTTTAACATGTGCTAACTATTGTGGTGTGTGCATGGTTCTCTCTATTTTCTCTATCATACTCTAACATATCCATATACATCACCCTCTTTGATGATGCTCTCCCTCCAACACACTTTGAGGGATAGATTCTCCTACATCAACCTCACAATAAAGCAGGTAGTTAGACCATAATAATCATGATATACATACATCATAAAATATAGCTAAAATGAAAAATCAACATGATCATAAGGTAAACATACACTTAAAACTAACTCATAGCAGTGTGATCACGTAACTTAAACAATATCTTACTATTTCATAACAATGTATATCAAAGATTAGTTAAAAATAATCAAATCCAAATTTATAAACTATAGATATCCACAGATAATCTAGTAAGTTTGTTTTATGAGGAATCAAGATGTAACAATGTCAATGTTTATTTTTCATCTAGACTTGATAATAATCCTCAAGGGGTGTTTATAATAATATTTTATTCAATTTTAGGATTTGAGAGTTCATCTCTACTCCACATAGTTTGCCTACAGTGTCTTCCCAAAGTTCATTTTATTTTTCCCTTAAGAATGATAAGATTCTCTTCAGGGATGAGTTTGATTGCCAAAAAATTTAAATTCCAATGGATAATAGAGGGAATATGAAGGATATTCTTATTTTTATACTCCCATCTATAAATGTTTGCAAATACAAATTATTGATTGGGTATGTGAGTCAAAAGTTTTACATTATACTAGCCAACTTTTGGTCCCCAATGTAAGATATCTCTACAATAGAAAATTTATTTTCATTTTTTCTTAATATTTATTGGAATTAAATCATTTGGAAGTACTTATATTAATCTCCCATGTAATCTTAAAAGCTGAAATTTCATCTCTACCCCTCATGGTTTGCTTGCAATGATTTCACAAAGGTTGATCCATTTTTCCCTTACTAAAAACAGGATTCTCTTCAAGAATGATTTCAGATGCCTATAGGTTTTAAGTCCAAGGGCCAATAAAGAGTGGATTAAGACCACTCTTAAATTTATTCACTCATATCTATGTGTCTACAAATATATTTTTTATTGGGAATGTGAGTGTAAATTTACATGTTATACTTACCAAATTTTGGTCTCTAAAGCAATATTTCACTGCAATATAAACATGTCTCTAATTATTCCTCATAGATAATTGAATATAATCCTCTAAGGGGTGCTTATAGGAATCCTCTATACATCTATAGGAGTTGACACTTCATCTCTACCCATTATGGTTTTCTTGCAATGACTACATAAAGTTCCATCCATTTTTCCCCTTAAGAACAAGAAGATTCTCTTAAGGGATGTTTATATTTTCCTATAATTTTTTATTTCAATGGTTAATAGAGGGTATAATTAGTCCATTCTTTCATTTATATGTCCATGTGGATGTGTCTGCAAAGATGGTTCATCAATTGGGTGTGCGATTCAAGAGTTGTGTTATGTTGACCAACCTTTAGTCCTTGAAGTAAGATTTTATAGTGAGATAAAAAAAGGCCATTGTTTCATCATCATTAGTATTGGAATACAATCCTCTAGGGGTTACTCATAGGACTCACTTTTACAACTATAGGAGCTAATAGTTTGTTTCTACCCATCACAATTTCCTTGTAATTGATGCACAAAGTTTGTTTCATTTTTCTATAAATAATGACAAGATTCTCTTCAAAGATGCATCCAATCACCTACAAGTTTTGATTCAAGAGGCTGAAATATGGTGGATAAATTCCATTACTAAAATTACACGCCAATATAGTTTTTTCCATTAAGATGGTTCATTGATTGGACACACGAGTCAAAAGTTATGCGTTATATTGACCAAATTTTGGTCCCTAAAGTAATATTTTGTTATGAAATAAAATGTGTCACCATTTATTATTCATTGGTATTGATATAAAATATTCTATGCTATTATTAGGGGACTCCATTGTACAATTATAGGAGCTCACAACTCATCTCTACCCCTTATAATTTTCTTGCAACATCTGCACAAAGTTCATTCCATTTTTCCTCTTAAGAAGGAGAAAATTATCTTAAGGGATGTGTCTAGCCACCTACATGTTTCATGTCCAAGGGCTAAGGGATGGCAAAGGAAGGTCTTATTGTGTTTATATTTCCATTTATACATGGCCATGAAGATAATTCATCGATTGGGCACCCGAGTTAAAAGTTGTACATTATAATAATAGACTTTTTGTCAAATATGCAAGATTCATTATGAGAGAAAAAGTGTCGATGTTTCTTCCTCCTCGAGAGTGGAAGATAATCCTATGGGAAATGATCAGAATAATCTTACATGAAAATGTAAGAGCTTACATTTTATCTCTATCCCTCACGGTTTGCTTGAAATTGCTACCCAAATTTCGATCCATTTTCCCCTTATGAATGATAAGATTATATTAAGTGATGTGTCCAACCACTTGTAATCTTTAATTCTAGGGACTTATGAAGTGCAAATGAAGGTGTTGATGGGAGAGAAACATCTACGGGTTGATTAGAGGAATTCGACATGGAACTTCAATAGCTTATAATTCATATACATGGTTTTAAATCACATTATAAATTTCTTTAGTTTTGAATCTTCATGTCATAAAGACCATCACAAACAAATTCTCAAATTTATTTAAGTATTCTCTAATTATACTCTTTTTCTAGACATAGTTTATAAACAACAATCTTGAAAGCTAAAAATTAGTTATCCATTCATTGACACATCCATGCTATAAAAATGTTTTCATTCATTAATAATTCTAATAAGGTTAATGTAAAATAACAACAACACAAAATGATAATGCCATATAAAAAGTAAATCTATATACATAAATTATAATAGTGTATGTTTCATATAGATATGTTAGATGGTGTGTATGTGTATCCAAATTATGCCATAATGACATACAAATTGGACCTTATTGGCATGAAATATAGGCCATATAGGTATACAAGATGGGTCATAAGACATAAAAATATGGCCATATAAGCATATACTGTCGACCATAGAAGCACATAAAATTATCCATATCGGCATACCAAATAAATTTCACCTACAACTAACCTTAGAGCTATAATTGGTTTGCCTATTGCTTGCCTATTGCTCAGTATCTCTAAATAAATTGTGCCTCATCACCATAAATGTAGAATGTGAGGTGTTGGATGTTTCATTATGGGGAGATACTCTCCTCTCTTGAAGGATCAAATGTCTATGACACAACCTCAACAAATAGGTGTGGATGCATGACATAAAAATTATAAAATAATGCATTAAAATGATGTATGAAAAATGATAGAGTTATCAATAATAAAATTTTGAAACAAAGTGATTATGGACTCATCACATGCCATCTAAAGGAGTGCTTAGGGTTGTGTGATCTTGAATATATTAATGATGGACAATCCTATGGAGCATAAATATATGGTTATATATATGTGCATACATATATAACTATCATGTAGAGTATCATTACTTGCAGTTAAAAAAGACAATGTTACTATGAATTCTCATCGGTCTTTGTCTTTAAATCAAGTGGTGCTTGGGAGATACTAGATCTTGGGACACAACTGCAGTATCAGTCACAGGTTGTTGCAATCTAATTGGTACCCATAACATCTCTCATCATTTGTATAAGTAACAAATGAAAGAGTTTGATTATGAATAAATTAAAAGTAAACATATTTTAAAATAAATTTAATATATTCCATCTACATAAAGAGAGATAGATAATAATATGTAATTGTAATGTTAATTACAGTGTTATCATCAATTTTTTGTAGTCTAGAGGGGTATTAATAGTGTCATCATCATTTATATAAACAAACAATGAAAGATAAAAATTACATGACTGATTTAAGATAAATTATAATCATTCCTTATACATAAAGAAAGAGTGAGAGAGGGATTGAAAGAGAGGAAAACAATGATAATGAGAAGGAGAGAGAGGGAGATAAAAAGAGTGAAGGAGAGATGAGAAAAAGAGAGTGAGATAGAGAGACAAATAATGCAATGTTATCTCTCTTTCTCTCACTATCTCTTCCTATGTCTATATCTCTCATAACAGGAGGGGGATGCCAAGAAATAAAACACACTAAAAGTATGGTGGGTAAAAAATATTATAATGATATATAAAATTGACAATCTACTTTCCCAACCTGAGTGCAGGGTAATGCAATGTTACTCACAACCTCAACAAAAAATCCATACTAGGTAGGGTACCTAAAATATTATTTATCACTATACAAAAAACAAATTAAAAAAGTCAAATATTAATCAATTAATTAAACATATTAAAAAATAAACTTAATTTTCATTTACATATATAAACAAACGATAATTAATAATGTGTGTGAATATATATGGTGAAGAAAATAAGTGTGCATATCTAATTTTGTGTTGACTTGAGGTGGTAAAGCAACTAAAATGAAATATATAGTTGTGTACTAGTATCATAAGGTGCCGAAGCAAATTAATATGGAATGTATTATTGTGTACTGTGTCAAAAGGTGTTGAAGAAACTATAAATGACACATATTTTTATGCATGAATGTCCTCTACATATATGTGTATAGTCTTTGTGAGTGTGCCTATTGGATTTGTAGATGTAAACCATGTATATATAGCCTAAATAGGTTGTACAATACACTTCCTCCCACATTATTTTCAACAATGTATAAGAACTTTAGGATGCATACTAGTTGTGCCACCACATGAAATACAAATAGTAGGATGGACACTACTAGATGTGACACCCCTATAACATGTGTATAAATTCTTAGTGTATGCATCCCATGGTAAATTATGACCTATGTGAGACTATCAAATACCTCAAGGGTATCCATATGTGTACTATGATGCAATATTTTTAGGATGAAAGTATGTGTTATTATCCTTATATTTCTCTATGGGAAGTTTTAGTGGTTTTGGCCCTACTTGGCACTAAGTCTATTAACTGATGACCCACTTCCCCTACCTTGGGATGCCTTCATGTCAAAATAATTTTGAATTTATTGGAGAACAAACTCATAATAATTTTTTCTAAAAACATATAATGTAACCTCATTGTTATTACATGAAAACTCATCAAACACCATCCACCACCTATCCCAAATGTTGGCATATGAAACAAATCACATAACTATTATTTTTTATCTTTTTCTTCTTATTATCCTCATATGACAATTTATCATAATAATATTGTTTCATTACCTCTTTTTGATGTAACATTGCATCGAGTTGGGATGTGACATTTCCTACTTCATTATAAACATCCTCCAATGTATCATAAAGTGAATTGTGTGCACTATTTTTAAAGAGCCAAACAAACTATTAATGATAATTTCAAACTATTTCTTATTTTAATTAAATTGTTGATAAAATTTTACTTTTTCTTTTGTGAAGTTAATACGCTAGAGGATTTCATCAAGGTTTTATTGGAGGTTTTCTTTAGGAAATTGTTCCATAAAATCAATAATATAAAATTATTAAAATAAACATATATATTAGGTAGTTTTAGTCTTTCATGAGATAAATGTAATTTTAATTTCAATTCACTACCCCTTGTGATTATTATAAAAAATGCATCACAAAAAACATCATTACAAACCCTAAACATAAGGGAAAAAATAACATAAATGGGATATGATGCAAGTGTGGAATATTTTTGGATGTGTATAGAGAATAATAGCACACATGCCCCTTATACTCTCATAAATCATGAGTAAACATTAAAAAATGAGAAAAAGACATGCATATGTCTTTTTTTGTTTTTAGGGGTCTATGAAGGGCATACACCCATTAGGGTTGTTACTGACCCATGTACTCTCTGGTTTAGTTTTTTTAATGGCGTGTTCCCTTTTAAAAGGGGGCTTGCCCTTTGTAAGAAATTAAAAATATATATAAATGACCCTTTTTATCCTGGGAACTTTGTGCATTTACTCTTCACATGGACCAAGTGTGATCAAATACAATAAATACATAATGGAAAAGGGTCTTGTATATAAATTAAGTGTCTATTTATATATGATGGGATAAAGAAATTATTTTTTGGAGTTGCAAGAAACTTGTATGTAGAAGAATTAGAGTGAAGATCTATAGGAGAATCTGAGATAGAATTCCCTAGAGGACATACAAAATGTACACTCTCATCTGAATAACTTGTTGTAAATGTTTCAAAAATGTTAATAACTTTTATCAATATGCATATTCATACATTTATGTTTCAATATGAATGCATTTATTTAGGCTCATTATAAAACCTAAGGGTTGTAATAGGATGATGGGTCATTGGTCACTTAGCAAAACTTAAATATTTTATGTCAAAGTGGGCCAACTTGAGGATCAATAAATAGATAGTATCGAATACATGAAGGTAAAACTATATAGAGTAGTGAAATCATGAACACATGAGAGGAAGAAACTCACAATGTAAAAAAGTATTCAAATGTAATAACATTCTTGGGTATGTTAGATTAATTTCTATTGATCCAAAGTTTGTTAGTATTTTACTTGTTAGTATTTAATTTTAGTTTATTATATTTTGTTAGTGGGATTGTTGGTTCATGGGAATGTTGGTTCCATAACCACCTCACATGAAAAGTTTATAAAGATTTTCACCTTCCTTGTAATCAATTATCTGAAACAATACAATATTATAGTTTTGTCAAATATTTGCTTTTACAATGCAATTTCTTCATTGTTTACATTGTAATATGGGCCAATAGTGGTATCCGAGGAAGGTTGTTGAAGCATGGTGAATTCAAGGTGAATACGGGAGAGGCAAAGTGAAAAGTTGATTCACGTGGAATGAAAAGCCTCACATGAAATCAAATTCTGGAATTTGGATGAATAGTATATGGTATGCCCTTTTTAAATTTTGTCCTTTCTTTTCAATACTTAGTCTAATGTTGAAATTTTTGAAAATTATTAAAATATTTTGATTTTTCAAATAATTTTACATTAGAAAGTTTGACAAAATTTGAGAAAATACCCTGTGTATGGCCTACTCCCTGGTAGTACATCCAAACTTCATTCTAATCATTCAAGATTGGATTTTTAAGTCATATACTGACCCAAACATGTTTTTCAAATCCCAAAACCTACTAAAAATCCATTTATATAGCTTTTTTTGAACCTATAAGTCTCTTTGAAAATTTTAAAATGGATCCAACCTTCATTCAATCCATCTGCTAAGTTTTTGGCATGTTTATGAGCATATGAGGATCATTTCTCAATTCAAAAAGCTTCTGTGATTTTTTTCAAGAAATTTATGTAATAGTACATCCCATATCTACATTTATACATCTTTTTCAATCTGTATATTTCCTATGTTTGAATAAAATGTTTTTCATCTTCATGAAAGTTGATCTGCTCAGCTATTAATTTATTCTTGAGTTCCTGAAGACCTTTTTTCAATTCTAAATGCATCTAGAAGGAGAATCAAGTTGATAAATTGAGTTGTACAACCCAAAATTATTGTTGTATATCCTCCATAAGTCAAAAATTAGTTTTATATAACCAAATCCTCTCCTGTCAGTCTCAAACATTGTCAAACAGTGAAAGATTCAAACTTGTATAATCTTGTACAACTTGGTGGAGTTGCTAAAGAGTTTCAAACATTCTTAGATCATATATGGCATTGGAAATTCTTAGGGAGGCATTGGAACAATGTGGAAAATAAAATATTTCATTTATATAAAGTTTTTTGATATAGTTTGATCAAAATTAGGGTTTGGTGGGTCCTACAAAAGCTTTGGAAAGATTTAGGTTTTATTTGAAAAATTAATTTTATAATAAAAATTAATTTTTCTCACCCAATTAATTTATTTTTTATTGTAATAGAGTGAAAAAATCAAGTTCATATGGAAATTTCTATCTTTATAAACTTGTAAATGCTCATAAATTACTTGGACAGTTTAATTTTGTAAAGTGGTTTGAAAAGGGGAGGTCAAGCGTTCAAATCTTTCTTTTTGAAAGGATATTCTTTTTGGAGAATATTTTAAATGAATATTCTCTTTTGAGAATCTTTTTTGATTCATATGGAGACATAAGGGTGTAAGTTCTAATTCTTGTAACACTAGTTGTCTCTTTTATCATCTGTGAAGGTGGTCATGTGACCAACTGATCTTCATGGTTTTCAACATTTTAGATTCATTAGAATGATAAAATATCTTTTTTGGAGTTTTCTTATATGTGTTTTTATAAACAAATGATTTATCAAGGTGCATTTTCAATTGAAACTGACACCTTCAAAATGCAAGTTCATCACAAGTCCCATGATCATTTTTAAAATAAAAGCTATTTTGAAGGTAAAGGCAAAACCTCAATATCATTCCTTACTTTTTGTATCATGGCTAAAATTGTGAGCCTCATTTCTAACATAGAACACCTAACTCCTAGAAATTATAATGAATGGTCAATGAACATGGAAAACACATTAATCTTCAATGACTTGTGAGATGTTGTTGAAAAACAACCAATATTGCCCACTGAAGCCACAAAAATTGTAGAATTTCACAAACATGATAGGCAAACTCTTGCATTATTAAAATCCACTTGCAATGCACAAATCATAATTCACATTGAAGCTATTAAATCTGAAGCATGGAAAGCATGAAAAGAATGAAAATCTCTAAAAGACTTGTATGATAAACAACTTTCTTACAATAAAATTGATCTCCTTATGTAGTTGCTTAACACTAAACTCATTGTTGATGAAGATGTTTCAGAATATGTGTCACACATTAAGAATTTGAATCAATAATATGGCACTATTGGTGGTAAAATTGATGATGAAATGCTCATTTCCATTGTTTTGAATGGTCATAATCCTAGCTATAGGAACTTTCGAGAGATGTTACAACTTAGTGATAAGCTTAAAAAATCTACTTTTGATTGGATTTGTGAGTTGCTCACTCAACATGAGTGATAATTTACAAAGAAGAAAGAAAAACCTACCAAGGATGCATACTATACAAAAATAGGAAATACATTGTATGAGACCAATAAGAAATAATATTTGAAACACTTTTATAAAGAGAAATAGAAACACTCTCATAGGCACACTTCTAGTCATACACATCATTCTAGACATAGAGATCATTCAAGATCTTTGAAACATAGACATCATACTGGTTATTCGAAGTATGAGCATCACCATTCACATGGACATATGCACAAGCACATGCATTTTTCATTAGGTGGCTATTATTCCTCTCATTCCAGTGGATGTGAGACCATATGATACAATAGTGGTGGCATGGGATGTATTTCTATAGAATGTCCCTCCTGATGAAGGTCCTATCAACCCCGACAAAAGGTAGAAGCACACTTTGTTGGTCACTCCAGTCATTCTGAGTCTTCTTCTAGTTATTATTTTACATCTTCATCTAATGGATGAGATGATTTTGAAGTTGCATGTTCCATAGCTAATGAATATATCTTCTGAGATAGTGACTCACCCATCTTGTGTGAGTTGCTAGGCTCAAGATTAGGATTTGATGTAGTAGCATTTTTTAGCTTGTGTACTTTGATTTCATAGATGTAGTGTTTCTATGATCTTTGATGTGGATAATTTTAGTGGTTTTTACTTGTTTTATTTATTACATGGCTCCTCACCTCTCACTTGATAGGGGAGAAGATATTGAATATTGATTTTTTAATCAGTCATTGATGATGTGTGGTATGAGTCAACATTGTGTTGATAGCAATGTTAGTGTTGAGAAAAGGCCTATAAGAGATGTTAGTGATTATTTGGAATTAATTTAAGATGCACCATACACAATACAGAGGGCAGTCACTTGTTGGATGGATTCTGTGTGAGGATCGATGTAGTTAGATAGTACGTGATCATGTTCTACTGTAGTGTGGGGATGATTGGGGTATGGATCAGTCTATGATGCATAGTGTACTAGTTTTAGTTGTGACAGAGTCTACTTGGATGACTCATAGTTCATTTCTATAGTCTTTCTATACCCCTTTGGATCAAGGGGGAGTTTGTTGGATTAATTTCTATTGATCCAAAGTTAGTATTTTACTTTGTCAGTATTTAATTTTAGTTTAATATATTTTTTTAGTGGGGTTTTTGTTTCATGAGAATGTTGGTTCCGTAACCACTTCACGTAAAAAGATTATAAATATTTTCACCTTCCTTGTAATCAATTATCTGAAGCAATACAATATTATAGTTTTGTCAAATATTTGCTTTTATAATGTAATTTTTTCATTGTTTGTATTGTAGTCTAGGCCAACAGGGTAATTATCCAAATACATAGGAAATGTACATATATAGGTGGAAGATAGTCATGTCTTCACATCCTCATGAATGTGGTATTATCTTCTCCAATGAATTTTATTAAATATCTATGTGACATCTAAGCAAGCTAACTAGACCGTGTAGGTAAAACCACATAGTAAAAAAATAGTTACACTAACATCCCCCTTAATTTTAGTTTAGGTGAGTATAAGAATTAGGTAGGTACCCAAGTACATAAAAAATATATAAGACTAGAAGAACCCCTCCAAATGATGTTAAAATTTCCTACAGTGGAGCTCACAAAATGACCAAGGTCAATGATGAGATTCTTTACCTGAAGACCGAAGAAGCTCCATCTGCATAAAATAATTTTTATTCTATTTTTTAGAGGAAGAACATGAAGATTGTACTAAATGTTCACCCATTCCATAATAGAAGACAAAGGTATTATGACAAATATCTTTGAGTATATTCCAAAACTAAAGTGTGGCATAGGTTTGGAAAGATCATGTATAAGAACTGAAGGGAAATCCACTGAAGTGAATCTTTTAGAATAATGACATGGAGTATTCATTGAAATTATGTCCATAAGAAGAGGCAAACACAAATAAATAACTATTAAAATGGAAAAAGAGACTATAAATGAAGCACATAGATCTACAAAATGATTATCCATGAGAATAAATGAGTCATCAATGATCTCAATAAGTGCACTCACATTATTAATGAAGATGAGATGATCCTCTAAAGAACAAATCTATGATGGATATAGAAGAGTAATATCGTAAATGGAAATGGATGTAGAATATGAAATAGGACAAGTAATGTCTAGTATAATCACATCCTGTAGTGGTGGATTGATATAAGGAAGAGCATAGTTCATCTATAATGACTCATTATAATAAATAGGAGTAGGAGGACTGAGTACAACAATATTTGAAGAGATAATAGGAAGAGGAGGAGGAGTAGTGATAAAAATATCAACAAGATCTTTTAAAATATTCTAAAGTGTGATCCAAATAGTGGAGGGGCCCTGTATGTGCTCCACATGGTGTAGATTCCATAAAACATGCATCAATAAGTGACCATAAACACAGTCACAAGAGTTGGCTTAGTGATTGTATTGACAAGGGTCAGTGGGGATAGGAATCTAATCATATAAAAATGGAATAAGGTCATGTTTCAGGAGAAAGAATTCCATGTACATCCACCATGAAGCATAATTGGTCTTTTCAAAAAGAACCACTGGAGCAAAATCATTTATCCTCATATGGTATCAATTGGAGATATGTGAGTTGACATGACCATAAGTAACCATACACATTGAATGAGATGGACATCCAACTCAAGCAATAAGTGACCATATAAAAATAGAATAAGGTCATGTTTCATTAGCAAGGATTCCATGTACATCCACCATGAAGCATAACTGGTCTTTTCAAAAAGAACCACTGGAGTAAAATCATTTATCCTCATATGGTATTAATTGGAGATATGTGAGTTGACATGACCATAAGTAACCATGAACATTGAATGAGATGCACATCCAACTCAGTCAAAAATTCATCCAAATGAGCAATTTGTGCAAAGTCACCAAATTCTCCCTGATATTGCATAGGTTAGCACTTTATATTTGAGTGTTATACACACACACACACACACACACACACACACACACACACACACACACACACACACACACACACACACACACACACACACACACACACACACACACACAAGAAACAAAGTTATGAAAAAGAGAATAAGAAATGTAACCTCCCTAAAATTATAAAGGATCAATTTTAAAAGGCTCAAAAATAACATAAATGATTGAATCTATAAAAAAAACTCGCACTTTCAAAAAAATGGTGCCTGAAAAGGAGCTATAGGCTAAAAAATTATGTGAGTTAGAAATTCTTAAAAAGAATTCAAATTGTAAAATTAATTTTTTTAATCCCCATTGGGTTGGTTATGACCAAGGGCTTAAACTCCCATGTGACCATGGGTTAAGGGTGAGGATGAGTATAGGGTGTGTCGGGTCTACCACTGCATGCAAGTAGGGGGTCAGTGTTTGGCTATGCTACACGTGCAATGTTGAAGTCTATTAGTGGTACAAGTATAAGTTCATAGTCTATCGATGGTATAAGCATGGGTTTATAGTCTACATGTGGTACAATCATAGGTCACAGAGTCTAGCAAGTGCACAAGCAATGAAAAAAGTTCATTGAAGGGTAGCATCCCACCAAAGTGCCTATAAGGGGTAGAAACTCTACAAATCTAAAAAACCCTAGATCTACACATTTGGTACAGATTCCACAAAAACTAGAAAGGACCCACTTGGTTTTTTGACAAACCTATAAAAACCTAGAAAAGGTTTTTCGTTAAAGTCACCTAATGTACATATTTTCATAGAATTAAAAAATGGCCTTTAAACCCTCCACAAAGGTCAGAAACTAATTGCCACAAAACTAAGTCATGTTTATAGTTAATTCTAGAGTTTTGACACCTTATAAATTCAACAATGTTATCCATTTTTTATTTTGAGACTTAGGATATGTAGATTTGCAAAGATTTTCTAGAAACCCCACCAAACCTTGAAAAATTAAAATCAATGAAAAAATACTAAACAAGCTAAAATGTTGGATCTCACAATAGAGGCTATGGTATTCAACTACCATAAAAGATCTGATACCATGTTAGAGTGGGTCACAATCGAGGTTTGGTTTGGATAAGATCAAATGCACGAAAAAAAACCCTATATGGGGTAGTGAAATCCAATAACAACTCGAATGAAAGAAATTTATCTTCACAACCAAAACATTATATTAGAATCATTCATTAAAACATTCAAAATGCAATAACATTCTAGGTTGGTTATTCAAAAGTACATAGGAAGGTTCATTATATAGATGGAAGATAGAAATGCCATCACATCCTTATGAATGTGGGATTAGCTTCCCCAATGACCTTTATTAAACACCTGTGGGTAAAACCACAATGGGAATATAATTTTGCTTCTTCTTCTTCTATGAAATTAAAACACTAGGAGTTTTCATTAGGAACTTGTTGGAGGTTTTCTTTAAGCAATGGGTCCATCAAATCTAGAATCTAAAATTATAAAAATAAACATTTATATTAGGTAGTTGAAGGATTTCATAAGATAAATGTAATTTTAATTTCAATACCCCTTTCTTTGTGATTATTATAAAAAATACATCACAAAAAAACACTATAAACCATAAGCATAAGGGGGAAAAAAACATAGTTGGGACTATGATGCAAGTGCGGATTTTTTTTTTGGATATGTATGGATAATACTAGCATGTATATCCATTTTTCCTCTCCTAAATCATGAGAAAACATTAAAATTTGATAAGAAAACATGCAAATGTCTTTTTATGTGTTTGTTAGGGGTCTATGAAGGGCCTACGCCCATTAAGGTCGTTATTGATCCATGTACTCTATGGTTTAGTCTTTGTCAATGGTGTGCACCTTTTTAAAAAGAGGACTCGACTTTTGTATGAAATGAAAAAAATATATATAAAAGACCCTTTTTTGTCCCCCAACTTTGTGTATTCACTCTTCACATGGACCAGGTGTGATCATGTATGACAAATACATAATGGAAAAGGCTCTTATACTAAAATTAAGTGTCTACATATACATGATGGGATAGAGAGCCGTTATTTTTTGGAGCTGTAAGAGAGTGATATGCAGAAGAATTAAAGAGAAGATCTAGAGGAGAACCTAAGCTAGAATTCCCTAGAGGACAAACAAAATGTACACTCTCATCTGAATAACTTATTATATATATTTCAAAAATGTTGATAACATTTATCAATATGCATAATCATATATTTATGTTTCAATATGAATGTAATTTTTAGGCTTCCTATGAAACCTAGAGGGTTTAAATAGGATGAGGCGTTCATTGGTCACTTATCAAATTTTAAATATTTTAGACCTTCTTGTTAAGTGTTACAATCTTTATGAGCATCAATCAATGTCCCCTAATAAATTTCAACTTCATCATGTGTCTACCCTTCACCTTAACAATTACTTAGGTCATAAAATTAGAGTTTTACCTCAGAACACTTAGTTAAAGGGTGCAAGGAAAAACAAACATTGGATGATATCAAGTACCAATGGTGGTTTTCCTATCCCAAAGGTAAGATCTCAAACATATTAAAAATGAAAAAAGTGCTTGGCAAGGGTCAAAGGTAGTGCATATGAAAATTTTGAGTAATGCAAAGTATCAAAATTTTCATCAATCCCTCCCAACATGAGCGTGCTAAAATGAAATGCATATTTCTTTGAATAATTACAACATGTAATGAAGTTATTGAAAAAAAAATATGTACAATGTAAAAATGGGGTTTCTACAATTAAATTTTGTAAATCACCATGCCCAATTAACTCTCACTTGCATGCATGAAAAGTCTAATTTGCCTTCAATTTATTGTAGCAACTGTCCAATTCACCCTCAATTAACTTTGAATACCCAATCTAATAAATGTTTAATTCACAAAAAATACTCAACAAAATGATGCATTGGTTTTTTCAAAATGAATCCCTTGTTTTCTCAAAATGCTACCCTTTTTCTAAATTGAACTCAATTGAGCCCCTTTTCTCTATTCATTGTAAATAATTAATAAAATGATGCCTTGATTTTATCAGTGTCATTTTTTTTACCCAAATAAAATAATTAAATATTGTGTCTAACTTAATATGTGGCTTTAGTAAACAAGATCTTAAATTAGAGACTAAAATTATTACAAAGATGATAATAATGTCATATTTATAGACACCCCAACATCACCCTTAGTGCCAATACTAAAATTACATCTATTGACACTCCAACGTTACCATTAGTGACACCCTAATGTTACTATTAAACCGCCCTTCCTCTCGTTGATGATTCAGTGTATCGTCGGATGCATCAAAATTGAATTTTAGTTTCTTTGCACACCACTGTTAAATTGATTCAGTGTATAGGAATCAATTTTGTTTGATTTATATTTTATTTTTAATTTTTAAAACAACTTACTCCTCCATTGATTTCCATGACTTCCTTTATAATTAGTGACTTGAAAATGTAATGAATGCATGGTTGCATCGACATCGCTTTCAACTATTCGAAGTAAAAGTAAATAGAATTTTTTAAATACTAAATCATGCGACAACTTGAATATTGGAGAATCTTTGATGGATGGGTAATTGAGAATGGTTGGGTAGATGGCGCGTTATTCAAAGAAAGATCAATTTGATCATATTATTTTTTCCTGAAATTCAAATTCAACTAAAAGGACAATTATTTGTTTCAGAATGTTTGATGAATTAATAATAGATCATTGAGAATTGCAAGGTGGTTTTATTTTTATCATTATTTTTATGGATTAAATTTGATGGTCATATTTTTTATCATAATTTAAAAAATATATATATAAATATGATCATATTGTTATCAAAATTTATTTATTTTTGATATGTTCGAAAGTATTATATATGATCATTAAATTATATAAAATGTCGACATTTATATATAATCAAAAGATTATAACTAGGTTTTTTTATTTTTAAAATAGTTAATTCTGCGAAAATATACATAGGTCAAGTAGCTTCAATTTTATACAATTTAATAGTTCAGGGTACAAATTTGTCTTATAGATTATACTTGATTATATTTCGGCATACAAATTTGTGAGAGTTATTATATACGTATAGGTCTAATTCCCTAGCAAATTATACGAGACATGTATAAGTTAGTCTGGAATGTCCAAGTATGTGTGTGTGTGTGTAATAAGGACCACCTAAGACACAATAAGCTTAATGAAATAATTATATTTTACTATGAAAATATTTTGAATATTCTTTGACACCACATGCTCTTCCTTCTATATAATTTTTAATAACTAGAAAATTTAAAAATAAATAATTTTCAAAACCAATGTTTATTTTATTTTTAGCATTAAATGTAGTGGACGTGGAATTAAAGCTACGAGGATCGAGGTTTAGATTTTGCCCCATTTTTTAGTGAATTGGTACCAGCATATTGAGGGTCCCCAAGGCAAAATTTAATGTTGGTCCAACACGTCACCTGCAAGATTAATTGAAGTTACTCGCATACATATGTGACGGTTTCTCATTTTTTCTTGTAATTTATGAAAGCTCTTGGTGGAAACAAAGCTCTGGTAATCAAAATTGAAGCTCTGGTAGTCGGGGGTGAAGCTCCCGGTAGTCATAATATTGAGACAAGAGGTTAGAAATGAAGGTGCAGACAAATTCTAAGTTGGTGTCCTTGTGATTGAAAGGTATTGACTTGTGTTTTTTAAGTTTTAAAGATTAAGAGTAGTTGTTTGAACAATCAACTATCTTGAAATGAATAAATATAATAATAGGTTCTCTAAAATATATTTGCTTAAAACACTATGTGTTGACGCAGAAGATTGCACCCTTGGCAGGACACTGAGCTCCTGCCTTCTTCACGCAACAATGGAAACTCCCCTCTTGCCTGTGGGACCGGTGAAGCTGGAGGAGAGAGTCTCTAGATGAGGGCTAGCTCCCTTTGATGTATCTTTTAGGCCCTGGTTTCTCCTACTGCTAACAAACAAAATGAAAAAAAGGGGGGGATGAAAAGGGAGAAGGAGATGCTGAAAACAAAGCCTAACCCTAAAAAAAAAGAAAAGGTGATACACTAGAAAATGTGATCCACCCAGCTCGAATATACACTTTACACCAAAAGGAAATGCCTATACACTTCATCTGAAGTGAGAAAACCTTCTGCATCAGTGGGTTAGGGGTCCGTGGAGATACAGGGAGGAAATAACTACTAGAGGCGTTCTGGGACACACTACAACGGCCTATCCACTTCACCTACACTCCTTTAGGGACACTTCTGACAGACCTGTAAAAGGAAACTCAAAAATACACCAGACATGCTGCAATCATTCTGTAAAAGCATTAAGAAAATGACTTAACACAGAATTAAGGCATAGACACATACTAAAGATGCAAAACTCAGAATGGAGGTAAAAATGCTATGTTTCGATTCAAGGTAAAATTCTGGCAGCTCTGCCTTACAAGCCCGAGAGATTTTTGGGCAGAATTTGCCTTAAGGCTGAGAGCGTATTCGTTTCTCAAAAGAGAAGTTTACAATATATAGAAAGAGGAAGAGAAACTTGGCACTTCCTGGGAAAGATTTTTGCACTCTTCTCTGCTAGTGGCCCATGTGCGTTCTGAACACATCGGGAAGAGGAAGATCACTGCTAATGATGTCATTCTTCTAGAAGAGCCCTGCTAGAACCATGTTGTACAATCACCAAATTTTGACTTTGGCATTCAAACATTAATGTAAGAGCATGGCCGCGCCTCTTTCTGCAAACAAACTATAGTTTGTCCCCTCATTAATGCCAACTGCAGAAAATAGGTCACGTCGCTCATCAACAATAACTCGCCTTCCCTTTGCCACTTGGATGCTTTGTCATTTTTTCTCCTTGTCTTCTTCCTACTCTTTCAACCCTTGGGGGCGATCTTCTGGTAGGTCACTACATTCCTTAGGCATATTTCAAGGTAGTTCAAAAACAACGACTACTTCACTATGTTAAATTTGAGGTTCACATGGCCGTCACCCAACGGCTCGTTTGTCTGCTTAAATTCGACAGCTTTTAGGACGTCACCATCCTCGGCAAAAGTCATCGAGTCTTTTTTTTTGGGCCTTTTCCCCACGGGTTTTCTGTTTCGAGCCTTTTCCCGCAGACAAAAAGTCTTCAGGAATTGGCCACTCTTTGTCCCTTTCTTTGGGCTCTTTGAAAATTTTTGCCCTCCGCAAGGGCTTTCAGATCTTGAACTACCCTCTACAAGGGCTTTTGAACCCATCACTGCCCTTCGACTATAGGGCACACCCTTAAACCAAGCCGTTGAACCAACCCATTGAACCAAAATTGGTTCAACGGTTCAATCAGTTCAATCACTGTGCGCTAAGCCCGTTGAACCAAGCCTTTGAACTGAAATTGACATGTGGCCACTTCCGCAGAGCCTTTAGTTGCCTTAGAAAAATTTTGGGCCATTTTTTGGTACTTGTAGACACTGACACTTGGCACGCTCTGCATGGCCCCTAACAACTCATTCAGGCCCACCACAGTCTTCTTTGAAGCCAACAGGAGAAATCCATGGATGTTGCCACCTATCAGTTTCCATCAAGCCCTGTAGGGGACATGTGGCACATTCTACTGCTCCTAAAAAAGCATGTTGAAGTCCTCTGTGGTTGCCACTTGGTACTTTTCGTGCTCTAGCTTCCCTGGTGTAGAATTTGACAGTTTTCAAGACATCGCCGTCCTTGGCAAAGTTCATCGGGCTTTTCTGTGACTTTTTTGCTTTAGGCCCTTTGACTGTCCTTTGAAACTCCTTCTTGCCCTCCAGAAAGGCCTCTGAACCTTGAACTACCCTTCGGCTTTAGGGCACACCCTTAAACCAAGCTGTTGAACCAACAATTGGTTCAATGGTTCAAGACTACATGCCAAGCCGCTTGAACTAAACCGATGATCTGTTTATTGAACCAAGCGATTGAACCAATATGTCGATTTGAACCAAAGCATTAAACTGGTTCAATGGTTCAACCATGCCAACTTTTCTTGTGATTTTCTTCATACCATAGCCCAAAGAAACCTTGTGAAACCCATAACTCTCTGAACTGATCCTCCATGCGCCAAAAGACTAACTTGCAGAGTCTGTAGAAATCTAAAACCTACAGAGTCCATAGATTTAGACTTACAGAGTCTGTAGATTTAAACAGATTCATGCAAAATTAGAAAATGAAATGGCTTAGAATAGTAGGGACAAAAGGGAACCGATTTTTTGGCCTGTTGGGCAAAAAATGGTCAACAAATTGGTGACTCCCAGGGGAAGCATGCCTGTTATGCTTAAAGACCAGTTGCCTTGTAGTCCATTGGGCACAGAGTCAGATGTAACTTAAACAAAGTTAACAAAATCCCCAAGAGATCTGAGAATCAAAACATGAAGCTTTTTACTCCACACACGAAGGGAAACATACAAGGTTAAAAACACTACCTGTGCAAACTACACTTAGGGAAATCAGGAAAAGAAAACTGAAAACAAACTACTATATACAGCTAACCAGGTACATCTGCTTCCCTCCTAGATCAAAGGGAAAACTTCTTAAGTCCCCTCCTTGGCAATGAAACTTATGGTGCTAGCCAAGTGGCTAGATAAAAAGGAGAGCTGGTGGCCTGCTCCTCTTGCCTACCACCTGAGTTGGCTTGTATCCGAGTGGATTAGATTGAAACATGCCTCCAACATATACGTACTCTGTTTTTTCTTGGAAGCTCACCTCCTGTTGGTTCTTCAGGCTAGTGTATCTCATCAAGAAATCAATGATTGCTGGCTCATCACCATAAGCCTCTTGATATGCATCATTGACTGGCTTGTTCTCTTCTGCCTCATGCTCGGGTTCCATGACATGATCATCCTCCTTGATGATTTCAAAGAAAATATCTTCAGATTCACCAACCTCTTGAAGGGATAAATTTGAAGGCCTGCAGCCCCTTTGCAAACTTATTTGAGTCCTAATGCTGCCTTCTCCACTCTTAGCCAGCTCATAGCCCCCTTGAAGAATAGTGTAACCTGCCCCCATAACTTCAAACAAATCATTCAAAGCATGGTAAAGAAAGTGCCCATGCCCCTCTGCAATGTCTTGAAAAATGAGAGAAGGGGCAAAAAACACTTCTTCATCATCAGAGATAGAGGCAAAAGCTTGTGACTTGTCTTCTTGTTCATCAAAGGGGGTACCTATGTTGATCTCCTCCTCGTCCGCACTCATGAAGTCTTCCTGATCAGTCATGAATTGAGCATACTCCTCTTCACTTGCTTCCTTCAAGACAGGTTCCTCCTCGAGAAGGGGTGAAGTGGAAGGCTGACGGACGAACTCATGTGGAAGAGGAGGTAGTCTTTGAACTAGAATCGAATGATTCTCCTCTTTCCATTTGGTCATCACTTCACCTATATCAGGCATGGCCTGATAGCTCTCTTGGGGATGTGTAGGTGGGGTGTTTTTAGACATGGAATGTGCTATTGGGTCTAAACCGTCCATCACACACTGGCTGAGGAATCTCTCTCTGGATTCCAACTCTACAATCCGCCTATCTATATCCTCTTGGAAGAGCCTTTTTTGGAGGTCACAATCACCATCAGGAGCAGGAGTAGCCTCATCTTCTTCTAGGTCTTGAGCAAAACCTTTCTCTTCCTCTTCCTTTCTGTCCCAAGATTCCACTATTTGCTTCCAACTCATGATCTTGGGATTGGAACCTTGCTCCTGTGAATAGGCAGTAACTTTATCCTCTTCAAGGTCTTGAGTTGGTTCATGATGTTCCTTCTTCCAGCTTGGAATTTGGAGATCATGTTGAAAGACTTAAGTAGGTTGGGGAGGATTTGGGAGGGTCTGCTCATGTAAGAGAAGGGCTATCTGAAAAGAGACGTGCTGAAAAGCTAGGTGTACGGGATTGAGGGTAGGATCGAATGATGCATCAGATGAGCTAGAAAGATCAAGTGCCATCTGATAAAAAGGATTTGGCATACAAGAGGGAGTTTTCTCTAGAATAGGAGGGGGCAGACCTTGGGCCAAAATTTCTTGATTTTTGTCCCTCCATTTTACCAACATTTCATCAATATTGAAATTAGCTTATGGATTGGTGGAAGGGGTGTCTTTTGGCATCGGCTCCTCTACAAGGTTTGAAAACTCCATCTCTCTCTCTCTCCAAGCAATCTCATCTTAACCTCTAATTCCTCAATCTGCTTAGCTATATTATCCTCATTTTGTACCTCTTGGAGATCATAGGAGTCATTATAGAGATGGGGAGTACATGAAGGTTGCCATGAAATGCAAGAAGCTTCCTAAGGAAGAGTGGGAGGGACTTGAAAAGGATTGATCTCATTTATGCCTCACACTCTTGGACAATGCCTTTTTCCTCCTTGTTGTTCCATGACTTGACCACTTTATTCCAGCTCAAGACATTCAGACTGGGCACCTCCTTTTGGGGGGATGGGGCCACAATGTGAGAGGGTAGTGAGGGTTTGGGTTCCATTTCCTTGCTGCCAAAATGGACTGCTACATCTGAAGATTTGCCAATTTGATCTGTCTATCAAGATTAGCCTTAAACACAAGGTTCGTTATTTTAGAACTCTCCTCAACATAATTGGGGAAAGGACTTTGATAGGCTTGACTTGGCTTATAAGCAGGGGCTGTATATGATTGATATGATGCTTAGGGCAGCAAGTATGCAGGTTGATAGACTTGGTAAGGCTGCCTCTCATGAATACTCAGCTTCTCTTCCAAAGATGCAATCAAACCACCCACATCTAGCATCTCACTTGTAAGCCTATGCTAATTGGCTCTTTCAATGGGAGTCCATTCCTTCTTAACCTGATTCAGTGCATTTCTCACTTGATGGATGACATCATCAGGAATTTCTTGGCCACATCCCCTTCTGCTGTCAAGATCTATTACATAATTTTTGTATCCCAATAGTGCTCGCTTGAAGGCAGAAACAGGTTGATTGGCAAAGAGACTGGGTTGAGTGGGAGAAGTGATGTAATGAGAAGACTGGGCATAAGGCTGATATAGATCATTATAGGGCTAGGACCGGTCATATTGGACCTGATAAGGATCAACATAAGGCTAGTGATGATCATAGCCATGCTGACCAATGAAAATAGGGTCCATGGCTTAGAACGATGGGATTATACATACCAAAATGCTATTTCTTGATGGTATGGTACTAGAATTGCTTAACCAGTTGATTTAACTCAGAGTCACCATTGGTGTTTGATGCAAAAGCCTCCAAAAGTTGGTTGGTCGAAGAACACACAAAAATTATTCAACTCTCTAGACACAACTTATCCTAGTTGGTCCCACCGGGCATGCCAAAAACTGTTGACACAGAAGATTGCACCTTTGGCAGGAGGCCAAGCCCCTGTCTTCTTCACGCAACAATGGAAACTCCCCTCTCACCTGTGGGACTGGTGAAGCTGGAGGGGAGAGTCTCTAGATGAGGGATAGCTCCCTCTGATGTATCATTTAGGCCCTAGTTTCTCCTACTGCTAACAAACAAATGTAAAAAGGGGGGGGATGAAAAGGGAGAAGGAGATGCTAAAAATAAAACCTAAGCCTAAAAAGGTAAAAGGTGATACACCATAAAAGTGTGATCCACTCAAGCCTAAACATACACTTTTCACCAAAAAGGAGTGCCTATACACTTCATTTGAAGTGAGAAAACCTTCTGCATCAGTGGGTCAGGGGTCCATGGAGATACAGGGAGGAAATAACTAATAGAGGCATTCTGAGACACACTGCAGCAGCCTATCCACTTCACCTACACTCCTCTAGGGACACTTCTGACAGACATGTAAAAGGAAACTCAAAAATACACCAGACATGATGCAATCATTCTGTAAAAGCATTAATAAAATGACTTAACATAGAATCAAGGCATAGACACATACTAAAGATGTAAAACTCAAAATGGAGGTAAAAATGCTATGTTTTGATTCAAGGTAAAATTTTGGCAGCTCTGCCTTACAAGCTCGAGAGATTTTTGGGCAGAGTTTGCCTTAAGGCTGAGAGTGGATTCATTTCTTAAAAGAGAAGTTTACAATATATAAAAAGAGGAAGAGAAACTTGGCGCTTCCTAGGAAAGATTTTGGCACTCTTCTCTGCCAGTGGCCCATGTGCATTCTGAACACATCGAGAAGAGCAAGATCACTGCTACTGATGTCATTCTTCTAAAAGAGGCATGTTGGAACCATGTTGTACAATCACCAAAATTGACTTTGGCATTCAAACATTAATTTAAGAGCATGGCCGCACCTCTTTCTACAAATACACTGTAGTTTGTCCCCTCATTAATGCCAACTGTAGAAAATAGGTCGCACCGCTCATCGACAATAACTCACCTTCCCTTTGCCACTTAGACATTTTGTCTTTTTTGCTCCTTGTCTTCTTCCTGCTCTTTCAACCCTCAAGGGCAATCTTCTGGTAGGTCACTGCATTCCTTGGGCTATTTCCATGATTTGGCGCTAAGGTAGTTCAAAAACAACAGCTACTTCACTATGTTAAATTTGACGTTCATGCGACCGTCGCCCAATGACAAGTTTGTCTGCTTAAATTTGATGACTTTCAAGACGTCACCATCCTCAGGAAAAGTCATTAGGTCTTTTTTTTGGGGCCTTTTCCCCATGGGTTTTCTCTTTCAGGCCTTTTCTTGCAGACAAAAAGTCCACAGGAATTGGCCACTCCTTGTCGCTTTCTTTAGGCTCATCAAATTTTTTTGCCATCCACAAGGGCTTTCAAATCTTGAACTGCCCTCTGTAAGGCCTTTTGAACCCATCTCTACCCTTTGAATGTAGGGCACACCCTTGAACCAAGCCATTAAACCAAAATTGGTTCAATCACTGTGCGCTGAGCCCATTGAACCAAGCCTTTAAACCAAAATTGACACGTGGCTACTTCCACAGAGCCTTTAGCTACCTTAAAAAAATTTCAAGCCCTTTTTTGGTACTCATGGACACTGACACTTGGCACGCTTCGCATAGCCCCTAGCAACTTATTCGGGCCCACCACAGTCTTCTTTGAAGCCAACAGGAGAAACCCATGGATGTTGCCACCTATCGGCTTCCACCGAGCCTTGCAGGGGACACGTGGCACATTTCGATACTCATAAAAAATCATGTTGAATTCCTCTAAAATTTCCACTTGGTTCTTTCCATGCTCTAGCTTCCCTGGTGTAAAATTTGACAGTTTTCGAGACGTCACTATCCTTGGCAAAGTTCGTCAGGCTTTTTTGCTACAGGCCCTTTAGCTATCCTTTGAAACTCCTTCTTGCCCTTCGAAAGAGCCTCTGAACCTTGAACTACCCTTCGAATTTAGGGCACACCCTTGAACCAAGCTGTTGAACTAATAATTGGTTCAACAGTTTGATGGTTCAAGACTGCGCGCCAAGCCGCTTGAACTAAACCGATGATCCGTTCGTTGAACCAAGCGATTGAACCAATATGTCGATTTGAACCAAAGCATTGAACTGGTTCAATGGTTCAACCATGCCAACTTTTCTTGTGATTTTCTTCAGAGCAGAGCTTGAAGAAGCCTTGTGAAACCCATAACTCTCTAAACTGATCCTCCATGCGCCAAAGGACTAACCTGCAGAGTTCGTAGAAATCCAAAACCTGCAGAGTTCATATATTTAGACCTGTAGAGTCCGTAGATTTAAATAGATTCATGAAAAATCAGAAAATGAAATGGCTTAGAATAGCAGGGACAGAAGGGGACCAATTTTTTGGCCTGTTGGGCAAAAAATGGTCAACACTATGCATGTTAGTTTTCTTATAAATTATCAATTTTTTTACAAACAACTAATTATAAAGGTTGATTTTGGATTTCCATGACAACTTCCTTCATTGATTTGCAGATATGTTAAAAAAAATCCATAGTGCCACATGGTACATCCACAGCCACGATGTCAATTTTTCTAAATGGTACATTTGATTTCATTGGATATTGAAGAGTTTATATTTTAAAATTAAGGGTATAATTTCAAGTTTTAAGGGATAGAGTTTTTGGAATTGTAAGTTGTATTTTTAATTGTATGTTAAAGATTGAGAGGTATTCATTTTATTAAATTTATTCATAATGTCGAATTTGATATCGTTTCATCATTTATATATATATATATATATATATATATATATATATATATATATATATATATATATATATATATATATATATATATATATATATTTTGTTTTTTTATTGACCACTATTTTACATGGTGATTTTGTTAAGAGCCAAAGTGTGAGGGGCATCCATTTCACTTATATAAATTTGCATTGTTATAATTACCAATTTCAATAGAGTTGTAAACATGTACTTTAATAAAAAAGAGTATTTAAAATTCACCTTCACTTGTTTATTTATTCATATAGGATTCAATTTTATTTGATTAAAGTCTACGATGTCAAGTAGCACCTTGGTTATGGTCTACAAGGTAATTTACAATACATGGGACCACCTCGTACTCCCAACATGTAGGAGGTACCTTACTGTGACCTCACTTTTTAGAGCACATGTTCTTCTCCATTAAACCAACCTAGGAACACAATACTATTCTACAACACTAAAATGTTATGGTTGCATCAACATCACTTTCAACCATTTGAACTAAAAGTAACTAGCAGTTTCCCCAGAGGTGAAAATTTATGACACAAGGGATTATTTTTTGGTAAAGAGGGACTTTACAAAGCAAGGGACTGAAAATTAGTAGACATACCACATACAAAACCATTAATCACTGAACTCATCTCACCTTTTTTATATGAAACATCAATTTGATATTTATAGTGGGGTGATGGTGGAAAAGGAGGTGGTGTGTTACCTCATATGACATGATAATGAGAAATGTGGGGAGGAGACATCACATTTTATAGTGAGTTTGAGAAATGATGAAGTACCCACATCATATAGTTAAAAGGGGAATATACTCCAACAATGAAAATAAAACACTTACAAAAAAAATCTAAAGATTAGAGATACATTCCTTAATTATAAATCAAGACCAAAACAAACAATGGCACCAACTAGTCATAGCCTTCCATCAACATATAAACATGTTAAATATTAATTATTATATTGATCATGATAATCAAACCTTTCTACTAAATCTAGAAATATTTTCAATTGTAAAAATAATAAGCAAAGTTCAAATTTTGGATCCTTGCTTAGAACTTCAACAAACAACTTCCAAAAATTACAACTATCAAAATTTCTAAGCATTCATCCATATTCCAGAAGCACACAATGTTGCCACATGCAAAATAAGAATACATGAAATGAATACATTTCAGATACTTTTCATAGCTCAAACAAGTCTTTACCTCTAACTCAATACAATTATTTGTCCTTCTGCTATGGTTTACAACTTATCTCATTTTGGTTTTGTTGCTATCACCATTTCTGAAATTCATTCCTATAGGATGAAATGTTTAGTATTGGTCGACGGTCTAGCCTAGTCTACTACATGTAATCTGAATGTTACAACCATAAGAAGCTACCACTTGTTCACAATTGTGGTATGACCTAAAGTATGTACAAAATGTAAGCTATTAAGATGAGATTCAATTTATTATATTTTCTAATATATTATGGATGATAGCCTCAAAATCAAAGTTGTATCATATACAAGGTGAAATTCTAGAAAATTGTTAAAAATAACAAAGAATCATAACAAATATTTTAGCTTTTGAAAGGTAGCCTAAATTTTAAACTAGCCATATTTATATTTCATCAATTATTTTTACAATGCATTGCATTGCACTGAAATTGATATCTAGGTAGATGTTTGTAGAGATTTGGCAACTCCATGGCCAGTGACAAATGGTGTCATTAAAGATGTATATTTTCTAGCCATGTTGAATGTTGACTTTTAAATAAGTTTTAAAAAAATAAATGAATTACACCATGCCTACAACGAACCACATAAATTTTCAAAAGACACTGATTATTGTTCCTCCTCTCAGACTACAAAGACATGGTTAGGGTTGTATAGAGGCATGGAGGAGTGGCATCTAGGGTGAAAGGAATAATATAATATAATAGTTGCACAAATATTTAGAGGTTTTAGATTGTTCAAGAGAGGCTAGGAGAGGGCCAACTTCAAGAACCGACATGCCTACCACTTTGTTCTGTAAATACTCTATGAAGTTACCCTCCATCTCATCGTAATATGGATGAATGGAAACAACAAGATATACTCTGGGAACGAAATGTCTTGTCCCCACATTAACAAAATTACATAATTAATTTGAGTTTCACATCAAATGTGGAGTCCTATTTTAGTCAAATCATCTCTCATGACATCCCCATCCACCTTCAATAATAGAAAATAACAAAACAAAAATGTCAACACCTTGCAAGCTATGGACCCTTTTGCAATGGGTGATGCAGGTCATGTAAATCCAAACACTACCTTGAATCTAGATTAGGTGTATAATATGGGGCCCCTGGCATATGGTATTACCTGAAATGCCCTATCATAGCCACTCACCATCACCACTGAATGTACGTTGATATTCTTGACCACTTACATATTATTTATTGCCTTGCCCTTTCTTTTAAAGGTCCAAGTTTGGTGTTTTTTAATGTTGTTAAGCCTGATTTAATTACTCTAAATGTTAATATATTTGTTGCATGGATGAACATAAGCTACAAGATAGACTCTATTACCTCAATGTTTGCACATAAACAATGTTGTAATATAGATTCAAACTAGTCATCAAATGTGGAGCCTTGTCATAATAAAATCAATACTCATGATGTCCTTGTCGACCCTTAACAATATAAAATGACCAATCAAATGTGTTGCCACCTTGTAGATTACATACCCTTTTGTAATGTGTGAAAGTCATGTAAATCTAATAATTTCCCTAAATTTGAGTCTGGACTATGATATGGGCTTTGTGGCATTTGATAACACATGAACTATCATGTCATTGCCCCTCACCATCACCACCCAACTCACCTTAAAATATTTCACCACTTGCATGTTTTGTATTTCCTAGCCGCTCCCCACCACTTAACCATTTTTCAAGCTCTTTGGGAAAAAAAAAAATCTCCTCCCTGCATAACTCATTGACACATCATATGAAGGAACACACAATCTCATTCTATACCATCACCTGTACCATAAATATATGATTATTGTTACTTACTATTTTATGCATAAAAGGTGAGATGGGGTCAATAGTCATGGGTTTCAAGTGAGCTATGTCTACTGATTTACACTTTTTCACTTTACAAAACTGTGTTTTACTAGAACATAAAATTACATTTTTTATGTTATACATTATATTAATACTATAATATAATATTTATGTATAATATTATAATATTTTTTTATTGTTTAATATAACTATTTTGAAAAATAAATGTGCAAGAGATATAACATAAGGAGCAATCAAGCCACTAATGCAACAATGATTTGGTGGTTTTTTTCATTCATGTTTTAGAACTATAAAGTTCTACACAACTATTAAGTCTATAAGAAGGAATGTTTATGGCACCTAGTTGTCAATTGGCCTATTAACATGGCACATATTAGAAAATCCTTGATGCTAAAGATAATGTACTCCTCCATATCAGATTTGTAGAAAGTTAAATTTAATTTTTTTTTAATATTTTCTAAAAGTTACTGGGGATTATATAGAATAAGGCAGTGTAAGTCAAACAAAATCATAAAATAAAAATGTGTTTGAGATTAATGAGAGTGTATTACTAATAGAATAGTAGGGGTCACTCCACGTGGTCCTGTAGGTTAGAGGTTGATAACACATAGCACATAGGTAAACATGTGGTATGTGTTAGTTGTAACATATTTTTACAAGTGGGTGCTATTTAAATATTTTTATTTAGCCATTTCTCTATGGGTTCTATGTTCTATTCTTTATGTGCTATTACTCCATTGCATTTTTTCTCCATAAATTATAATGCATTGGTAGCATTTCATTTATTTTCAATGTGTTTATTATTATATATTATATATAGTATTGTCATTATGCTCTTTTTCTTTACAGGCCGATCACGACCAATACCACATCACATAGTGCCAAGAGGGTGGTGGAGGTTATGGTGCATTCGAACTATCCTCAAAGAAGGTATAATGATAGTGAGGGGAATGACATGATATTTCAAGGGACAACCTTGAAGAATATGAAATAGGTACACTTAAAATTTTTGATGACAAGTAACATCTACCAATGTAATATGTGGCTTCCACCAAACTATTTCAATTACCCAACACATAATTGATATTATATCTATTAATACTTTAATTTTATATATATATATATATATATATATATATATATATATATATATATATATATATATATATATATGATTTATATATATAACTAAATATAATATATTATATATTATAATACTATATAATATATAATAGATCTTAATAATAATAATAATAATAATAATAATAATAATAATAATAACATGACTATTGATTTACACTCTTACGCTTTAAAAAACCATGCTTTACCAAAAATAGAAAATTACATCTTGTATGCTATATATTATATTAATACTATATTAAAACATTAATATATAATATAATATTATTATATTTATTATTGTTTAATATAACTATTCTAGAAAATAAATTTTT
Source organism: Torreya grandis (assembly GCA_037957365.1). Taxonomy (NCBI): domain Eukaryota; kingdom Viridiplantae; phylum Streptophyta; class Pinopsida; order Cupressales; family Taxaceae; genus Torreya; species Torreya grandis. The sequence goes on from JARHVA010001739.1 coordinate 1,855,319, forward strand.
AAGAGATATAACATAATGAGAAACCAAGTGACTAATGCAATAATGATTTGGATGTGTTGTCATTCACATTTTAGAACAACACTTGAATTATTTCATCGCCATTCACCATCACCGCCCAACACTTGTTGATATCTTTCAACACTTGCATGTTATTTATCGCCTTGCCCTTTCTTCTAGGGATCCAAGTTTAGTGTTTCTATATGTTGTTAATACTAATTTAATTACTCCATATGTTAAAATATTTTTGGCATGGATGAACATAAGCCGCCTTAGTGTCTTGTCCCCACATAAACATCATTATAATGTAGATTCAAGCTATTCATTGGATATAGAGCCTTGTCTTAATCAAATTAGTGCTCATGACGTCCTCATCCCCTTAACAATAGAAAACAACCAATCAAAGATGTTTCCATCTTGCAAGCTACATACCCCTTTGCAATGTGTGTAAGTCATGTAAATCTAATAACTACCCTAAATCTAGGTTTGGTGTATGATATGAGCTACATGGCACATGATATCACATGGCATACCTTATGATTTCCTCTCACCATCACCACCCAAATCACCTTGAAATATTTCACCACTTACATGTTTTGTATTGCCTAGCCCTTCACCACCACTTCACCATTGATCTTATTCTTCATGAAACAAAATGTCTCCTTCCTAAATGGCTCACTGTGAATCATATGAAATAATACACAATCTCATTCTATATCATCACCTCTACCATAAATATATGATTATTTTTGCTTACCATTGTGTGCATAAAAGGTGAGATGTGGCCAATGGTCATAGGTTTCAAGTGAGGTGTGACTATTGATTTACAGTCTTTATCTTTATAAAACCACACATTACAAAAACAAAAAATTACATCTTATATACTATATATTATATTAATACTATAATATAATATTAGTGTCTACTATTTTATAATACTATATATAATAATAATATGAAATTTTTAAAATTAAAATAAAATATCATATATATAACAAATATAATATAATATATATTATAATTATAATATAATATTAGAGAATTGAAAATAATTAAAGCATAACATACACACACACACGCGCGCACATGCGCACACGCGCGTGCGCACGCACACACACACACACACATATTATTTCAACATATTCATTAAAAAAACAAAAAAAAATGTGACGCGGATTTATTGGAAATGTTGCCCCTATCCTTACCCCCACTTGCTCATAGAAAACTCATGCATTACAGTTTCCTATATAAACTGTAAGGTATGGTATTGTTATTGCAAATCTCAAAAGTAATACAAATAAAGTATTGTAAGCAATTGTCAAAAATAAATTGCCTATGCATGTTGTGAATTATTTTAAGTTTTTATAAAAAGGATAAGGAATTCATTTGGTTGTAGTAATGTCATGCGATAATGGGTAACATCTTGCAATGGGTGTTGAAGAAAGATAATTGTCGATGAATAAGGATTATAAAAGTCGATGAAACTGTCGATCCCAGTTAATGTGAAGGAAATTCTTAGCAATCACCTTAATCAATTTTGTGTTAATCAGATACATTTGTTTGTCAACTGTTGGGGTATCAATGATGTCATTGACAAGAATGACATCCAAAAAATCTATGGGTGAATCTTAGGTCTATTCCTCCCAATAGAGATGCCTCTGGCATAAATAAAATTTTTTTATTGCTAAATCATGTGGAAACTTGAATATTGGAGAATATTTGATGGATAGGTAATTGAGAATAGTTGGTAAATCACGCGTCATTCAAAGAAAGATCATTTGATCATATTATGTTTTCCTAATAATTTAAATTCAGCTAAGAGGACATTTATTTGTTTGAGAATGTTTAATGAATTAATAATAAATAATTGAGAATTGCAAGGTGGCTCCTTGGATTAGACCATTTCCATAATTTTTACCTACTAAATTTGATGGTCATATTTTTCTATGATGAAATTTTAGAAAAGTAAAAATATAGTGATATGGCCATCAAATTTAGTTTATGATCATTTTGAAAAGAGGGATCATTTTTTAAAGATTTTGTGTGGATTCAACATGCACTCACATGTCATCAACCCATCATTATTCATTGTTATCATCTCACCCAATGACAACACCTCATTGTAGTGATTAGTAGTGAGATGCCATTAAATTGCCTTGTTTCCTCTATTTCTTGAGTTTATCTTTCCCTCCATTGGCATTTCTCCGCTTCTTCCTAGGTCTTTGTTGCCATTACATTCTACTAGCAATGGAGCCTCATTTTTATGTATATGGGTGGAGAAAAGAGAGATGGATTGTGTTCCCTCATCTCTAACGAGTAGCTCAAAAAGGTGTTTTTCATTCAAATATAGGAGATTTTTTAGTCTAATAAATTATTATTGGGCATTTACTATGTGGGAATGGAAATGAGGAGAATATTACATTATGAAATTACATCCATGCTTGTTAGCAAACTCTTGGTCATTTTCACTGATGAGGAAGTTATATATTCATTAGTAGAGCATTTTATGAGGGCTATATTTCATGGAGGATTAGCCAAAGTTTTGGAAACAAAATATATCGTAAACCAATGGCACTGCCAATATTTAAATTAGAATAAAGGGTCTTTTCTTAACAATGACTTCATGGATCTAGGGTGCTAGTTTTTTATTTTATTGGAATTTGCTAAGAAGATGCAATGTTTTTTCACCTACATTAAATTAATTATTTCATTTGATTATACGATGAATCTAATTTTCCAATCTTTGAAGTATTATTTTTTATGGATAATTTCTATATAGGTTGACATGAAAAAACTAGCCAATTCCCAATTTGCAAAAGCAAGATATATCAAAATTATGAATGCTCACCCCTAAAATTTTCCCTGATGTATAATACCTCCCAAAATTCATCTCAATGTGATTATTAAATCAAGAACACTGGAATAAATACATAGGAATTTCAATCATCTATATTTTGCTAAAGTAAACATCACAATAGAAGATCTCTTTCAATCTGAACACTAGGAATTTAATAATTATTCCCACTGTCAATCACATTTACTTCATAGTTCAATGTTCATCACTATGAATTGAATATCCATAATACTATACAATGGAAATAAATTTATAGTCAAGTCATGTGGAAACTTTGAACACTATGTTAGGTGCCATTTAGTTCTATATTTTCATTTCAATGATTGGCCACTCAATAATTTTTATAAACCTTAAGTTTACCATGGCCACAATTACATAATAAAAATCTAAAAGGTTCACACTTTATGTCTAAAGCCAACTTTTCCTAAGTCTAAAGTTTATTACATTTCTTAAGCAAACTTGACCACAATTTAAATCAAATTCTATATCTTAATGGATCCAAAGAGACTTCTTTTTATTCCAAAGCTAAAAATGATTTTGTGGCCTCATTTACTCGATGACTTTGTTTAACTTGCCACATTTACTCTATTTAAAGTCACTTTTTGGTCACAAGTTTTGATCATCTTAAAGCATTAAGTGAGTTTAAAGTTCCAATGGGTCCATCTAAATTGTTGAGGTCATTTTGAAGGTGAAAAAATCCATTCCATAACCACCACATGTTAGGTTTTGAATGCAATATTTATTAAAATAATATGCAATTTTATTTAGGTTTTTTGAACATACATGTGACCAATTTATTTGTGTATGAAAGAAGTGGACTCATTTGATTATAGGATGGATCTAATTTACCAGTCAATTTGTGTAGCTTATGGAATCCACTTTAAACACAAAAAATAATTCCTTAATTATAAGTCACACATCCACATATGAATGTTACGATGGCCTCAAATTTATAGTTCAATCAACAAACAACATTATTCCCATGTGCAATAGCTACACATATTAACTTGCCTTTATGAATTGTAATTTTTTTCTAACAACTAGTTCATTCATAATTTCCTTTGATACTAGTATTTTGTAATTGCATTTTCACAGGTGGAAGGAACATTGTCAATCAAAAATATATATTCCATGCATTTCAAAGTCATTTTCCATAAATGTAGCTTGGTAATTGAAAACCTTCAACTATAATAGGAACTAGCTGCTACACAACCCTTGTTATTTATGATAATTGTCAATCAAGAACATGTGTACTTTAATATATAAATATATGAGTTTTCAGAACAAGTCATCTTGTAAAGCTTGTGAAAGCTTAATTATTCCTTAACATTTTCTTGTAAAGCCCCTTGGTTTTTATGGTTTGGTATGGACCTACATATATAAATTAATTGATTTTAATTGAATTGATTTGGTTTTTTGGTGTACATTAAGATTTACAAATTAATTGATTCAAGTTATACTAATGGATAAATGACATGTTTTATGCCAAAAAAGCCTAAAATAATTTGTAAGTGGCTTGAAAAAGGTGAATTAAAATTTTCCTATTCTTTTTAATAAAGTATGATGTATACAAAGGGTTGTAATTTAATAGGTGGGGATAATGGGAAGTCATTTATTGTGTTATTCATTAAGATACCAAATTAAAAGAGATGAGATTGCATTTTGATAGAATGGATATCATTCAATAAAAAATCATTATAATTTTTAATTAAAAAGACAATAATTCATATATATATATATATATAAAATACCTACAAATTCAAATTTTCTATTTTCTATTTTTTTTAGATAATTGAGGGTTAAAGGGTCCCTCACCTACAATAAGGATTGATCCAAAACATCATCCATTTGTCTCAAATAAAAATCCACGAGGAAACAATATTTCCAAAACCTAAGTAAAATAACCCAAAATCATTAAAGGGAGAAAAACAACCCCAAGGAATACCCAAGAAAGCCCATGATAACAACACAACTAATGACAAAAATACACAACCAAATTTAAACAATCAAAAAATATAGAACTTTTATATTTTGAATCTAAATAAGGATGCATCATAACAAACAAATACATAAAAATCTAGGATAAAACTTTATAACATAACTAAATCCTTCCCTTGCCCTCTCTATGATAGATAATCATGAAGGAAGGATCAGGGATGATATACCCTTTTTCTTACTCCTCACTATAGTTCAATCTTCTTGGTTATAAGAATTCCCTGAATCAACACTAGAAGGTGTAAATTATTATATTGTGGAGCCTATTTCCTAATTATAGTGCATTATGGATGGACATCTAAGTCATTCAGATGAATGCCGACATGGAGTGCAACAATGAATGAACATTAAGATATAGCTACAGGTGAATGCCAGGATTCTTGTGGGAAAATGTAGGGATGCTTGTGGGTGAATTTCAAGATTCTTATGGGCAAACATCAAGATGCTTGTGGATGAACACCAATGTGATGTAATAAAGCATCAACATGATGCATTCAAGCATTGATGTGATATGGGAGAGCATCTGGTTGATGTAGGTGAACATGTTGCAGACACGTATTATCACGCTATGGGCATACACCTGTATAATGTGGGTGAACCATGATGTGTTACCATAATGTAGTATAAATAGATGTACTACATGTAATATATTATAAGGTCAAAGAAATTTTAGAGGACAATTAGTGTGAATTTAGGTGTGAATTCAAGAAGGTTTGTATAGCGCTACTCCAAATAATATTTATGCACTATAATTATGAGAAGACTAATTTGAGAGTGGATTGTACTCTTATGGCTTGTAATAAAATCTAAACAAGTGCTTCTTGGTAGATGTATCCCATATTGGGTGAACCACGTTAAATCTAGTCTTCTTTTTATGCATGTTTTATTTATGTTCTTTATGCATCTCTATTTATAGATATTGTTATTGTGATTCTTTGAAATAGTTTTCCATAAATTTATATTTTATTCCTATTAATCAGTATCAGAGCTTTAGGTTATATTTGCTGAAGTGTTGAATCACAAGAAGGGTTATTAGTTCAAGTGGGAGCTATGGCTGATAATCATAGATCTAAGGTTGAAAATTTTAATGGTCAAAACTTTTGTCTATGGAAGATGTAGATGGAGGATTACCTCTATCAGAATGACCTACATGCTTCACTAGGAGGAAAAGTAAAATAACAAGTGAGTATGAAAAATGAGGCTTGGGAGTTACTTGACAGGAAAACACTTGGAGCCATTCGATTATGCCTTGCATCTTTGATAACGTTTAATATATATCATAAGAGAAGACCATGAAAGGTCTCATGAATGCATTAGGGAAGTTATATGAGAAACCCTCTACTTCTAATAAAATATTTTTAGTGAAAAATTTATTCAATATGAAGATGTCTGAAACTGGTTTAGTTTTTTATCATTTGAATGAATTCAATACAGTAGTGAGTATGTTGAACTTTATAAAAATTGAATTGGATGATGAAGTTAGGGCTCTACTTATTTTGTGTTCCTTACCAGAGAGTTGGAATGACCTGGTAATGGATATGAACAACTCAGTCTCTAATGCCATAGGAGCAATCCTTAGTGAGGAAATGTGAAGAAAAACCTCTAGGGAAACATCTAATTTAGGTGATGATTTGGTGGTGGAGATTAGAGGGAAACAAAAGTATAGAGGAAAAGGAAAACATGGAAAGTCCAATGCTCAAAGAAGGTCAAAATCAAGGATCAGGATGGCATGCTGGAACTGTGGAAAGCTAGGACATGTAAAGAAGGATTGTTGGTCTCTTCAGAACAAGAATAAAAATTAGGAAGACACCAAGGAGGTGAATGTTTCAATAGGTAATGTTTATCAAGATGCATTAATTATCTCCATTGACAATATTGTTGAGTCTTGGGTTTTAGATTCAAGGGATTCTTTTCATGATACATCATATAGGCATTACTTTATTGATTATGTTTAAGGGGATTTTGGACATGTTTACCTTGGTGATGATGATCCTTGCAGCATAGTAGGAAAAGTAATTGTTTATATTAAGATGCATAATGGGAAAACTTTGCTACTAAAGAATTTCAGGTATTTACCTAAGTTGAGATGGAATTTGGTATCCATAGGGTAGTTGGGTAGTGAAGGTTACATGGTGACTTTTATAATAGATTCTTGGAAAGTGACCAAGGGTGCTCTTATGATAGCAAGATGTAAGAAGGTTTCTACCTTTTACTTATCAATTAATGTTGAATATTTTAACTTAGTTGCTACAAATGAAAATGCAACTTTATGGCATAATAGGATCAGTCACATGAGCCAAAAAAGCATGCAAATTTTGAAGGATCAGTTGCTCAAATTAAAAGGGTCTGATTTAGATTTTTTTGAAGACTGTGTATATGTAAAATAAAAAAGGGTCAGGTTTATCAAGGTTGGACCTATGAGGAAGGAAAAAAATTGGAGCTAGTTCATTTAGATGTATGGGGGCCAACTCAGGTATCTTCTATTGGTGGTTCATCTTATTATGTCACTTTTATTGATGATGAAACTAGGAAAGTTTGGGTGTATGTCATTAGGAGAAAATTTTATGTATTTGATACATTTAAAAGATGGAAAGCCTTGGTTGAGAATAAAATGGTTCTCAAGTTAAAATGTCTTAGGTCAGATAATGGTGGGGAATATTGTGGCAATGAATTTTTTGATTGCTTTTCTAGGAAATAAATTCATAGACAAAGGATGGTTCCAATAACCCCATAGTAGAATAGAGTGTTAGAAAAGATGAACATGACTATCATTGAGCGTGCTAGAAGTATGAGTTTGAATGCAGGACTACCCCTTCAATTTTGGGCAGAAGCAGTAAACATAGTAATAGATTTGATCAATAGAGGACCTTCATCTTCTTTAGATGGAGGCATACCTAAAGAAGCTTGGTCTGGTAATAAGGTTGATTATTCCTTTCTTAGAGTATTTGGCCATGAAGCTTTTGTTCATATTGATAAAAATGATAGGACCAAGTTAGAGGCTAATTCTGAAAAATGCACCTTTGTTAAATATGGTGAGGATGACTTTGGTTTTTAGATTTGAAGTCTTAAGGACAAGACATTTTTTTGGTTTAGGGATGTTGTCTTTAATGAAAAAGTCATGTATAAACAACAATTACAGGATTAGAAAAAGGATTCTAGAAAAGAGTACACAGTATTGGAGGACATTATAGATGATAAAGTGTCCAAGAAAATAGTTCAAGCACCTACTCCACAAGAAACCCAAACTCCTATGGTTAGAAGGTCTTCTAGGGTAAGAAGGGAACCTAAACATTTTTATCCATCTCTTATTATTTTTTTCTCACTAACAATGGAGAGCCAGAGTGTTTTGAAGAAGTAATGTAGGTAGATGTCAAGAAGAAGTGGAAGCGAGCTATGGATGAGGAGCATCATTTTCTCATAGTAAATCAAACTTTGGATTTGATAAACCCACCTGAAGGCAAGAGAGCATTGTAGAACAAGTGGGTGTACAAAATTAAAGAAGATGATGGAGGAAAGAAAAGGTACAAGGCCTGGTTGGTGGTAAAGGATTTTGGATAGAAAAAGGGGATTAATTTTGATGAGATTTTTTCCCCAATGGTAAAGATGACTTCTATTAGGATTGTTCTAGGGATAGTGGTAGTGAAAGACATGCACTTGAAGTAGCTGGATGTGAAGACAATGTTCCTTCATGGTGATTTGGAGGACTTATATATGGAACAACCATAGGGATATGAAGGCATAGGGAAGAAGAACATGGTGTACAAACTAAAAAAGAGTTTGTATGGCTTGAAACAAGCTCCACAATAGTGGTACAAGAAATTTGATAGCTTTATGTTAGAGCAAGGATACTCCAGGTGTCATTTAGACCATTGTGTATATATCAAGAAGTTGATGATGGTAATTACATCATCCTATGTCTATATGTGGATGACATGTTAGTTACAGGTAAGAACATGTAATAAATAAAAGTACTCAAGGAATAACTTAGTAATTCCTTTGCTATGAAATATTTGGGAGCAACAAAATAAATTCTTGGTATGAGAATAACTTGGGATATGAAGGAACAAAAGATAAATTTGTCTCATGAAGAGTATATTAAAAGGGTCTTGAAAAGGTTTAATATGGGGATGCTAAACCTATTGGGACTCCTTTAGTAGGCCATTTCAATTTATCAAAGGAATAGTGTCCCAAGATAGAGGAGGAAAGAATCTAGATGTCACATGTACCTTACTCATTGGTTGTTGGCAACTTAATATATGCCATGGTGTGCACTAGACCATATATTGCCTATGCAGTGGGAGCAGTAAGTACTGAGTGAATCAGGTATAAAACACTAGAAGGTAATAAAAAAGATCCTTTAGTATTTAAGAGGGACCATGGGGATAGTTTTAAGCTATGGTGGATTGGATACCACTTTACATGGTTATGTAGATTCAAACATGGTTGGATATTTAGACAAAAAGAGAAGTACATCAATATATGTATTATTTTAGGTGACATAATAGTGAGATGTATTTCAAAACTACAAAAATTTGTGGCTTTGTCAACCACAGAGGCTGAGTATGTTGCTCCCATAGAGGAAAGCAAAGAAATGATTTGGTTACATAAGTTTCTTGAAGAGTTGGGGCATAAGCAGGAGGAAGGGAAGCTATATAGTGATAGTCAGAGTGATATACATCTAGTAAAGAAATTTTATTTACACTCTAGGATGGAGCATATGAAATTAAGGTACCATTTCATGAGGATAACTTTGGAGCAAAAGAAGTTAATGCTGGAGAAGATTCATACCAGTCAAATCCTCTAGACATGATGACCAAGGTGGTCATAAGGGAGAAACTAAAGTTATGTTTAGTTTCTATTGGCCTTCATAATTGATAGTGGAGGGTTAAGAAACTTGCTCAGAGGAAATCAGTCTCCAAGTGGGAGATTATTATGTTTTGGATCTTATTTTCTAATTATAGTACATTGTGGATGGACGTCTAAGTCCTTCAGATGAATGCCAATATGGATTGCAATAATGAGCAAACACTAGGATACAACAGTGGGTGAATGCCAAGATGTTTATGGGTGAACGTAAGGATTCTTATGGGTGAATGCCAAGATGCTTGTGGGTGAAAGGTGGGATGTTTATGGGTAAATTATAGCATGATGTAGTTAAGCGTTATCACGATGCAGTCAAGCATCAATGTGATATGGGTGAGCATTTGGATGATGCAAGTGAACATGTTGTAGACATGTATTAGTGTGTTATAGGTGTATGCATATATAATGTGGGTGAACCATGATGTGTTACCATGATGTAGTATAAATAGATGTACTACATATAATACATTATAAGGTTAGAGAAATTTTAGAGGATAGTTGTGAATTCAAATGCAAATTTAGGAGGTTTTGTAGAGCACTACTCCAAACAATATTTTTGCATGGTAATTGCGAAAAGACTGATTTGAGAGTGGATTGTAATATTGTGGCTTGTAATAGAATATGATTAAGTGTTTCTTAGTGGATGTAGCCCATATTGGGTAAACCATGTTAAATATAGTCTTCTTGTTGTGCATGTTTTATTTCTGTTCCTTATGCATCTTTGTTTATATATCTTTTTATGTGATTTTGTGGAATTGTTCCACATTAATTTCCATTTTATTCCTATCATACACATGTCAATTGGTGGGCCTCCAGAGCTGTTTTAACCTTTTAGGGTTTAGATTATGTAAATATTATGTTTGATTAAAGGGTTGAGTAGTCTAAATCATGAAAATAATATGGATAAAATAACCACTAATTTGCTACAAATTTGAGTAACTTTGAAATTCTAAAAATAGTAATAAATATATGTAAATAAAGACTTATCTAGAAAACACTTGATATGGATGATTTGAGTGTTGTAAATTGAGGTTGGAATAGGTATGAGTGTCACAACTAAATCCTTATATCATAAACCCTCCTAGATAGTAGCATCACATTTGGATAGAGGCACTATATGGCTATAGTGTCTTGAAAATAGTGCTAATGTCCTCTATACAGGACTATCCCAAACTTTTGGGTGCACTTATGCCCATGTTTCTAGTTCCTATTCTTGGGCACATGAAGTCTAGAACTCTACATTATTCCTTTAATAGATGACTTATGATGTAAACCCTAATCCTCCTTGAAAGTAAGGTATGAGATAAAAAGTGTGTTCATGAGTAGAATAGACTAGACATCCTCAACACCCCACTATGAAGAGAGTTACCTAAATACCAATACTCTAAGGAGGGATCAAGCCCAATGTAGTTCTCCCCACATAAGTGCTGGTATAAGTGCAAGTGATACTAGAATGATAGTGGCCTTAAGTGCCTTGAGTATGCTTGAGATTATAAATCTATAAAATTTGAGCTTCGAGCAGTTGTAGATGGTAGTATGCAAAAGTAGGGTAGATGATCTATAAACTGAAAATGCAAGTGTATTACATTCGAAAATCACTTGTTCATGTTTATGAGATCCTTCAAATTTTCACTTTCTTATGTTTAATTTTGCATAAAGAAAGTAAAATCAAAATTAAAATGAAGATTAGAATGCAATAATAATCAGGGAAAATCAAAGATAACACCAGAAAGTTGATAACGGAGTTTGGCTTCAATAGCCTACATCTCCGGGTCCGCCCAATAGTGAGGACCATTCTATTAAAATGCTACAACAAATGGCTTTAAAAACCTTTACAAATCTTCAATCTCGCCTCCTCTAATATTTTATTGCCTATAAATATTCCTCTTAGACTTGAAAACAAAAGCCCAAGGCCGTACAAGGCAAAACAAGGCTCTAATCCTCTTAATTCTCTTTACACAGTTAGAAATCCATGTCAATACAAGTAAAAATAACCCCCTTTTATAACATTTCAGCCACTGTGGTTGAAGCGGTCAAGACCTTAGCCTTTTAGGTGCCAGGTCTCAATTTCTAATCTCCCTCCTCTTTTCTAGGCACTTAGGGAAGCGGGCAAGGACGTCCTTCTTCCATGGGCACGCTTTGACTAGGGATTTTTATCCCACATTTGCTGGGCATGGTTGTTTTACATGCTTAATATAGCAAGTTTCTGAAGTTTTCAAACACCTAGCATTTGGGCACCAACTTTGGCCGCCACCTAGCTAGTCAAATGCCTAGGTGCATGTTTAGTGGAGTATTTGGTGGGTGGCATGGAGGTTTGGTGACTTTAATACATTTGAATTTATCAAATACCATGTGCATAAAAAAACACCTAACCAATATTTTTTTCCCCCTAATTATTTTCCATGTGTCAAATGGAGATTGGTCCACTTGGCGTTCCTCAACTGTGCCACGTCATTTTTGACATCCCTGTCACATGATTTCTTCAATTGGCTATATCTTGAGCATTCAGACTCCATTTTTTTAACCATGAAAAGTGCTAAAAAGCTCTCGATGAGTACTATAATGTGAAAATTATTTGAAATAAATTTGAAGACTTTGAAAAATAAAATGGTACATGGATCCACCTGGATCATTCCTCCCCACGGGGAACTTTTGAACCTCCAAAAGTTGAAATTAATTGGTAATGAGCTGAGGGTATTTTTCCCTCACCTTTTCGACTTCCATCCATCTGGCCTTGCTTGGGTGCATCCCTTTGAGACCAACATGAAGATATTCAACATTACCTCTTCACAAAGTCTGCATATTCTTGTCAAGTATAGTATCTTCCTGCAATTCTGTTAGATATTCAGGAGAAAAATCATCAACAGAAGGAATGGATACACTTTCATCATGATCTATGATCATTGGAGGCTCATACAATTTCAAAATTTCAACATTTACAACTGAATAAACCTACATGTAAGATGGTAAATCTAATTGGAAAGCATTTGTGCCAATTTTTTCCATTATCTGAAAAGGACCATACCGGATTGGTTTCAACTTTTTACCTTCACCTATCAATCTTTCCTTACTAATGTGAAGCCATACCATATCAGCTACAACAAATTGGTTATCAATATGATGTTTGTCATGCCTGGCTTTGTACTTGGCTTGACTTTTCTCTAATTGAGTATGAACAGTCTGATGAATGAGCTGTATTTATTCAATGAACTTCTTGGCTCAAATGGCTTCTTTTGGTTCACCAATAGTTGTATCTTTTCCATAGTAAACATCTAGAGGAGATTTAGGCAAGTATCCATAACAAACTTCAAATGGATATTTCATAGTAGAAGAATGAAGTGCCCGATTATATGCATGCTGTATGTAACACAATTGTTCATCCCATAACTTTGGATTTTTATTGCTATAACCCCTAAGCAAATGTACCACAGTGCGGTTCACAACCTCTGTTTGTCCGTCAGTTTGTGGATGAAATGCAGTGCTCTTTTTTAATTTAGTGTCCATTAGTCCCCACAAAGTTGACCAAAACTCCCCAATAAATCGAGAATCTTGATCATAAATAATTGAAGTAGGCAAACCAAAATGAACCCATACATGTTTAAAAATTAAATATGCAGTACCTTCACTAGTAATCTGCTTAGTGCAAGGAATCAAAACACACGTTTTGCTAAATCTATCCCTAACCACATATAAATAGTCATGTTTTCTTTGTGTCATAGGCAATCCCCCCACAAAATCCATATAGATACTTTCTCAGGGGCGAGTAGGGACAGGTAGAGGAGTGTAAAGTCCCAATTTCCTGTTACTCAGTTTACTTGTGGCACAAAGAGTACATCCCCTTATATATTTAGCAACATTTTCCTGCATACGAGGCCAATAACAATACATTTTCAAATGTGCAACCATTTTAGCAACTCCAAAATGACTAGAAATAAGAGAAGTATGTGCTTCTCTAATCATGTGCACCCTCTCATTTTGAGGAATACATAGTTTACCCAAATGATATAAAAGATCATTGTGTACATGATAGTCCAATTCTTCTACTTGTCTACTACTCATCAAGTCTTTATAAACATCTTGAAAATCAAGATCATTCACATATTTTTATTTATAACTTTCATGAGACAAAGAACCATGTTGTAAAAGAATATATGCAACAACCATAGGAGACCTAGATAGCATATCTACCACCTTATTCTGAATTCCTTTTTTATACTTGATCACAAGATGAAATTGTTGTAAGAAACCCATCCAACGAAAACGTCTAGACTATTGTAGCTTAGTTTGTGATTGGAGATACTATAAGGGTTGATGATCTGTATGTATTATTATTTCTTTCCCCATTAAGTAATGTTTCCATTTTAAAACACTTTGAACCAATGCATACAATTCCTTATCATAAGTTGGATATTTTCTTACTGCACTTGTAAAGGTTTTAGAATGATAACAAACTGGTTTCTTACCTTGCATTAAAATAGCTCCCATAGCATACTCACTTGCATCCATCTCGATCTCAAATGGTTGTTGTATATCAGGAAGTGCTAAGACTAGAGCAGTACTTATCTTTTATTTCAAAGTATCAAAGGATTTTTGATGTTTGCCTCCCCACTAAAAGATCTGTTTCACACTTGTCAAAGAATGCAAAGGTGATGCAATATATGAAAATTGAGCAATAAAATTCCTCCAAAATTGTACTGCACCAAGAAAACTCCTAACCTCAGTTGTGTTAGTAGGTGTAGGCCAATTAACAATGACTACCACTTTTGCAGGATCAATTTTCAATTTACCATGTCCTACAATGTAACCCAATTATATCAAAGAGGTCTTGCCAAATTCACATTTTGACATTTTTAGATAAAGTTTTTCCCTTCGTAATGCATCCTTGACTTTCTTAATGTGGATCACATGCTCTTCCCATGACTTTCTGAAAATCAATATATCATCTAAGTAAACTACAACAAAATCATCAAGGAAATGTCTAAAAACATCATTCATCAACCTCATGAATGTAGCTGAGGCATTAGACAGCCCGAAAGGCATAACAAGCCATTCAAACAATCCCTGTTTTGTCTTGAAGGCAATTTTCCATACATCACCTTCATTAATTCTTTCTTGATGATATCCACTTCTCAAATCCAGCTTAGTGAAATAAATAACATGTTTTAATTGATCCAACAAATCATCTATACGAGGAAGAGGGTAATGATTCTTAATAGTAATTTTGTTTAAAGTATGAAAATCAACACACATTCGCCAAGTGCCATCTTTCTTTGGCACCAAAATAATTGGTGAACCAACAGGATATGAACTTGGATGAATAACACCTCTATCCAATAGATCCATTACCTGTTTCTTGATTTCCTCATTTTCCACCACTGATAACCTATACATGCCAATGTTAGGGAGAGGAGAATCTTGCAATAGCTAAATTTCATGTTGAACTTCCCTTTTGGGAGGTAAGCCCTTAGGATCCTGAAATACATCATCATAAGTAGAAATGATTTCAACCAATTAATTCCTGTGTCTAGGATGACACTTTTCCAAAGCTTGAGAATATTCTTTTTCCTTAGACTTAATCAACATGAGACAAAAAGTCTTGCTTGAATTAACTAGTCTTTTCATTTGCCTTGCTGTAACCAAGTAAATACTTGTTCTAATGTGATGTGATCTAACTATATATTCAATGACATCCTTAACAAACAAGTACTTATTCTCCTCTCTATAGAAGATTGCTTTTCTATCATAAAGATATGGGCTTCCCAAAACAATCCCACATATGTCCAATGGAACAACATCCAACTCAACCTCATCTATGAACTTGGATGTGATGGCAAACCTTAGCCTATAAGTTTGTGAGACTTGTAACTTTGCATTGTCACACACCCAACCTAGTGGATAAGGCTTCGGATGGGGATTGGTTTGTTATCCTAGCTTCTTAACAACCTCTTCAGAAATTAAATTTGCTTGTGAACTACTATCAAATAGAGTGTCAATCTTAGTATGCTTTGAAAAAACTCTAATGTGGAACAATTCATTTCTTTTCTTATCAACATGCACATAATTTTGTCTAGAAGAAGATGCATCTGTTGATGACTTAGTGCTAGAAACTAAAAGAGAAAAATCATTATGTAAACCCATAGCTATGATCTTAGCTTCATCACTTGAATTTGATCCTAAGTCCTGAACCATAACATTAGCCTTCTTTTCTTTCTTTTGATACTTCTTAGGCCTTAACTCAGGATGTAATTTCCAACACTTAGACTCATCATGATTTTTCTTACAATGACTACAAAATGGTTTTCCTTTTTATTTTATTTTAACAGTATAAGTGGATTTCTGTTTACCCTTTCCTGATGAACTTTCCCCTTTATAATGCTTAACATTAGATTGCTTACTTTTTTACTTTAGGAAAAGATTCTTTAATTGTTTTCCTCTAGCCTCTAAATGAGTGGCTTGAACACATACTGCATCTAAATTAGTGGGATTGAACATAAGAATCATATGTCTTAAGTAACTATGCAACCCACCTATATATTTTAGCAGTGTTTCTTGTGTGTATAGAGGAACATTCAAAAGTAAAGCTTTTTTCCTAAAATCTTGTGTATAATCCTGAACACTTTGGCCTTTTCCTTGTTTGAAACTTTGCCAATCCATTATGGCTTGTTGCATATAGCCTAAAGGATAGAATTGCTTTCTGAGTTCTTCAATAAATTCATTCCAAGTAGAAATTGAGTTACCTTTTTGAAGCTCAGCTTCCTTCAACTTACTCTCCCACTAGATGAGAGCTGTACCTCCCATACGAAGAATAGCCAAATGAATTTTTGACTCATCCCCTGTAATCTTTTGGACCCTGCAATAACCTTCAATCTGCTTGACCCAATTATCCAACTTTTTGGCATTAACATTGCCATTAAATATTGGTAATTCAAACTTAATATCCAATTTTAGTGAAGGGAGAGATTCCACAATTTTTTTACCATCATTCGATGGAGAAGGTTTTTCGGTTTCTTTACCTTTTGATTCTCATGAATCACCTTCTTTTTCATTCTCAGATTTCCTTTGTTTGTCATGGTATAGTTCATCAACCATGCTTCTCATGTCCATGAAAGCTCGACGGAAAGCTTGTTCAGATTCCATCTCTTCTTTGGCCATCCTTGAAGCATGCCTTGAACCAATCTCTGGATTATACTCAATGAGTTTTTCTTCACCCTTTTTGGATTTAGACCTTGTCAACATACACTAGAAATCATTGTTAAATAACAACCGCTTTGATACCAAAAATCTGATCTGTAAACTAAAAATGCAAGTGTATTACATACAAAAATCACTTACTCATGTTTATGAGATCCTTCAAATTTTCAATTTCTTGTGTTTAATTTTGCATAAAGAAAGTAAAATTAGAATTAAAATGAAGATTAGAATGCAATAATAATTAGAGAAAATCAAAGATAACACCAGCAAGTTGATAATGGAGTTCGGCTTCAATAGCCTACATCTTCGGGTCCGCCCAATAGTGAGGACCGTTCTATTAAAATGCTGCAACAAATGGCTTTAAAAACCTTTATAAATATTCAATCTCACCTCCTCTGATCATTATTTGCCTGCAAATATTCTTCTTAGACTTGAAAACAAAATCCCAAGGCCGTATAAGGTAAAACAAGGCTCTAATTCTCTTAATTCTCTTTACACAGTCAGAAATATGTGTCAATACAAGATAAAATAACTCCCTTTTATAACATTTCAGCCACTGTGGCTGAAGCGGTCAAGACCTTAGCCTTTTAGGTGCTAGGTCTCAAGTTCCAATCTCCCTCCTCCTTTCTAGGCACCTAGGGAAGTGGGCAAGGGCGTCCTTCCTCCATGGGTGCGCTTTGACCAAAGCTTTTTATCCCACATTTGCTGGGCATGGTTGTTTTGCATGTTTAATATAGCAAGTTGCTGAAGTTTTCAAACACCTAGCATTTCGGTGCCAACTTTGGCTGCCACCTAGCTAGTCAAATGCCTAGATGCATGTTTAGTGGAGTATTTGGTGGGTCGCGTGGAGGTTTGGCGCCTTTAATACATTTGAATTTATCAAATACCATGTGCATAAAAAAACACCTAACCAATATTTTTTGCCCCCTAATTATTTTCCATGTGTCAAATGGATATTGGTCCACTTGGCGTTCCTCAATTGTGCCATGTCATTTTTGATATCCCTGTCACATGATTTCTTCAATTGGCTATATCTTGAGCATTCGAACTCCATTTTTTTAACCGTGAAAAGCACTAGAAAGCTCTCGATGAGTACTACAATGTGCAAATGATTTGAACTGAATTTGAAGACTTTGAAAAATAGAATGGTACATGGATCCACCTAGATTAGTAGAATAAGGATTAATAACATTGATTTTTCTCAACTTGTTTCATGTTTGAATAGATATTTTTCATCTAATCCCCATATAGTGGATAGAGGGATAAAATTCATGTATTTATAGTGTTTTTTTGCTTATGAAAATAATAAAATATGCTTAAGATGACCTTAGGAGGGTTTTAAATTTGAAAATATATTCATTTGGGGAAGATAGGGCAAAGGACATAGGTACCATTTGGGGACACTAATGCCACATGGCTCTAGTGTCCTTAATGCAAAATTAGTGTCCAACTAGCAAAATGTTAAGCACAAAGGGCTAGGATCAGGAAATGAGTGTCTGAGACTATGTTTGAGATGACTAGGAATGACTGTGGCCTAAACAAAGGCTAGAAAAGTGTGACAATAGGGTTTAGGATAGGTATAAGGCTAATCTAGGAAAAGATAGTCTCAATTAGCAATCTTAGCACTCAAATACCAATTTTAGGTGATGACATTTTCCACCCCTTTATGATAGAAATGTAGAAAAGTGAAATGAATAGTATAAAGTAAAAAAAAAGCTTACTTGGACTTATCTAGGAAGTGAAGCCCGTGAAGCTGAATCTGAGTATGTGAAGCTAAGTCTGCATATGTGAAGCATGATCTAATGCATGACCTAAAAATGAAATGTGCATAAATCAATCCTTACTTAAGAGATATAAAAATCAAAAGACTATACTAAGTAAAGAAGTAACTAAGTAAAATTGAGGAAGGAGATAAGAAAGAGGAAAAGAATGAAGGCACCTCATTGGGTATGTGAACCAATGCATCAGCTTAGTGGTAACCTAT
Organism: Torreya grandis; assembly: GCA_037957365.1. Taxonomy (NCBI): domain Eukaryota; kingdom Viridiplantae; phylum Streptophyta; class Pinopsida; order Cupressales; family Taxaceae; genus Torreya; species Torreya grandis. The sequence continues at coordinate 1,874,203 of JARHVA010001739.1, forward strand.
GCGTTTGTGTATATAGTGATCAATCAGTGAATAGATTGGACTGAGCTAATAGATTTCTCAATCCTCATGTGTGGGTGGCTCAAGAATAAACTCAATTTTGACTCCATCATTTCCCACCCTTGTAGAGTGGACCATGACCTTTGAATAATTTGGATTGGACTAAAAGTGTGTAGTGTGTCTAACCCTCTCATTTGGGTGGATCAAGAACTCAAGGAGGTTATGACTCCATCATTGCCCACACATGTGTAGTAGATGCATCTAAAACTAAACTATGAAAAGCAATGGAAATATCTAACTAAGAATAACTAAATATGTATGTCAGCTCCACAACCACTTGGGTACATTAAGTGGCTTTGGGCCATTCAAGAATGCCAAACACTATAGATGGCATAAGGCATAAAATTGATGACAACCTAGAATATGATTTCAAATGTATATAGTGTAGAGAATGACATGGAATTTTCCATTCCATCTGATTAACTGGTTTGTAATTGAGCATATGGAAATAATGTGCCACACCCATACCCCCAATCTGTATCTAAGTATACTAATTCTAGAATGAGTTATAATAATTGTATTTTAGTATCTAAACTAAATAATATAATAATAATGTCATACGTGATGACCCCAATCTGAGCAAATGAATTTGAGCTAAGCTAATGTGAATTTGAGTAAAAATTGAGTATAATTGTCAAACCTAAATTGAATCTATACAAAACTTTAATATACTTGGTATACTATTCTAGACAATGTGATTTGTCCTAAAATTGAGGCTAGTGGGTAGTATCACCACATCTTAGATAGTAGTGCCATGTGCCACTATTATCCCTATTTGGGTGCTAATGTTTGTCTGGTCTGAAATATATCACTGTACTACTTTATGAGTCTTTATTTTTCATCTATATTATTTATATCTAATTTTTTAAAACTTAGGATGTGCACTAAAAAATGTTCTATGAATGTAATATAGGATCTTGATGTCTATGACAAACCCATATGAATTCTCCATCTCTTGAGGGTATTAATTGGACCTGTGCAAGAGCTGTCCTCAAAATAAAAAGTTCTACAAAATGTGTGTTAGATAGAGCATATATGATAACTGCCTAATAATCCAATATAATGTGTAAACATAACATTAGAATGTAATATAATCTGAGCATAAGTATGTAATGTAAGATGTATGTCATGTCTAGCATTCCACAAGGGTGTCAAGATAGATGTAATCAATGTATATAATAACAAATCTGAGTAGAATGAGTTAGCAACCTAAGGGGTTGGAGCATGATGTCTATCATGACACCTAGTTAAGAAGGGTAGATGCATGAGGTCTCTCATATAATAAAAAATTAGAGTGTGTAACAAGAAAAGATAAGTTTCATGTCCATAATGTATACATAGAAAACATATGAGGCACACAAAAGAAGCCAAGGGGCCATAATACAAGGGACATGGGCACATGTCACTAAATTTGAGAAAATAAGACATACAAGGACATGATCAAATGTCCACATATGCAAACAAAAAACAAGTTAGCTTAGATCCATATATAATGACATGTTCAAATGTCCTCATACACAATTAGGAAATCACACACAAGGACATGGGCAAATGTCCAAAGCAGACATACTATGAATACAAGTGGCATAGAGCCAAAGAATAATGGCATATTCAAATGCCCTTAAATAAAAGAAACATAGAAATACAATCAAGTCTAAAGTAGGAAAGCTATACATGAAAGTATGCATGAGTATGTAGTACAAATGTGTATAATAACTAGGATGTACATATGTTGAGTCTAAAGTAGTAATAGTTATCAAAAAAAATCTGAGTATGAGTGACAATGATCAATGTCAAGATATAACAATGCTAAAACTGGAATGTAGAGTATGCAATGATCAAACCTATTGATTGAAATTATGTATAAGATGCCCCTAAGTGGGTGAATGTGTCAAATGAATAACCATGAATCAATGTATATGCCCCCAGTGGGTAGGTAATAGCAAGTATGGATTAGTTTAGTGGACCTGAGTCCTATATGCAATTTCCAAGCACTCGATAAGAAAAAGTGAAACATGTAGTATGATAAAATTGACTATAATAAGATAGATAACATATGTAGTGTCTGGAAAGTATAAGAAATGTAAACATAATAATGCATATAATCTATAAATTTGTGTCTTCTGAGTAATTATTTGAATGTTTTGATGTGTTTGACATGTTATTTTTTCAATTTTCTAGATATAAGCTATCTATAAGCAATATGAAAATGAAATATGTACAAGGAGTAAGAGAGAAGGAAAGTGCATCTAAGTAAATTTTGGAAATGTAAATCAAATAATGTGAAAGAAAAGTGTAATGTCTCTATAAACCTAAGAACACATCCATAGGATGTGGATAGTCAAAGGGTGGATTTGATGGGAGATCATCTATTGTTGGATACCAAATCTATCCAAACTAAAAAAATTTATCCTAGTCATGGTCATCATATGTATATTTATGTACTAGTAGAGCCTTATCCTTAGTATTAGTCTAGAGTCTATGCATTTGAATATCATGATGCTGAACTATGTAAGACACCTCTCACATGGTCCTAGGGTAAATTGCATTAGATCATAGAGTATTTATGTGAAACCTATGGTTCTCATCTATGTCATCATGTAAGATACGAACCATGTGTCCATCATGAGTGAATGCCAAGCATATGTCTGACTGATCAAATTTAGCATCCATTGCCTATAACCATGTACTGCCAAGTGTAACTATAGCTGAGTGCCCCTACTCATAATAAATAATAATGTATTGGCCACCTTGGGGCCACATACAATTGGAAGTATAATATGTACAATGGAATCCTAAAAATATATAGCAAGTTGTAACTTGCTCTCCTGATAGCCAATGTGGTGTAAAAATTCTAAAGTGCAAGTGTTAGGATTAGAATCCTCATCTATAGCCACATGGGGAATGTATCCATGTGCTACAAAAATTTTCATGGTCAATGTATCATTAATTGAATGTCTATATTGGTGATTAATCTATCATGGTGCTCATATTTGTGAAGGTACTCATATCTAAGGAGGTGATCATATCTTTGGAGGTGGAGGATGTATGTTCTGGATAGTGCCCTTCTCATTAAATTTATTTAGTTTATGTTGTAATGTTGAGCATGTGGCAGTATCATGTCTTGTAAGTCTATAAAAGATGAAAAAGGGTTGACCTTCTTGTGGTGATAATATACTGACTGAAATGCTCCAAACTATGGGTAATATCATTAATCCTCTATCAAGTAATATCTATAAGAGCTGTTGCAGTCTCTCCTATGAAATCCCTACCTAAATTTGTATGACTGAATTGATATCCATGGATATAACCATATATACTAAATGGATCAAAGGATCTACCACTAAATTTAATTGAGTATGACAACCTGTAGATATAAAATCCTAAACAAGTGGTAGTATTTTGTAGGGAGAGGTATAATATCCTTAGAATCATTTATGTACTCTCCTGGGCCCACTTGTGTGAAACTTAATCCACACAAATAGTCGTTGATATCAATAGGTGTTTGATCATCCTCTGTAGTGGCCTATGAATTTATGTCATAGTTATGAATTTAAACCTTCTTTGGATTAAAAAGATGTGGTAGTTATGCTGTAATAATCTCATCATCTACCCTAGGTGGGGATGTTTTTACTATGTTCTAGAAAGATATGGAGGAGGTATACGCATAGTCTTTCTAGACGCCCCCACCTCATATGTATACATCTACTCAATGATAATATTTTGAGGTAGGGATTCAATGATAACATGAGGTGTCCCATCTGAAGATGTACTCAACATAGGAGGCTCAGTGGTTATGCAATATTTGAATGTTTAATTATCTATTGGACATGTGTATAAGTATCTATCATTTAAAAACTTGATGCATCTATGAAGAGTAGAGGGTACATCCTCCATAGCATGTATCCAAGGTCTCTCAAGTAGAAAGTTATTGTCCAAATGATTTGGCATCACTTGAAAGTGTGTAGGTAAGGTTCTTGTCCCCACCATCATGTCCAATGTAATAGAACGTAATGTCTATCTAGGAATGTCATCAAACCCTCAAATATTCTTATATGTCTTTTGAATAGATGAGATATCAATCCCATTTTTTGTAGAAATGTGAGGTTACAAATGTTGAGTCTTGAACCACTATCAATTATAACTCATTTAATAGTTGTGTAATTTATTTGAGCTTGAATAAAAAGTGGAAAATTCTGAGCAATTACCGACTGTGAAGGCAAGTCCTCATTAGAAAAAGATATCACAACCTCAACATCCTTAATAGTGTTCATGATAGATGCAAAATAAGATGGCTTGGTATCATGAGGCATATATGTATAATTAAGTGTTTGAAAAAGAATATCCTTGAAAATTATTATTTTTTGAAGTAATTCTAATATAGATATTGTTGACCAAATTTTACCCTAGGTCAAATTACGTCAAACACCCCTGTGTATTCAAACTTTCATAAGGTCACCATGATCTTAAATGAGGTCAAGTCATAGTTTGAGGGTCATACAACATGTTTAATCTTTTTCATTTTTGTTTGTCCTTCTTAATGTCCTTTTATGCCACCTTTTGGTCATTTTAAGGAATTATAAATGAATCTCATCAAAAAGACCAATGTCAAAGAGCAGGCTAATGTACCACATGATAAGGAAGTGTTAGAGACTACTTTGAAAATGAAATGTCACAGGTTTAATATAAGAAAGAAGAATATCATCTATAAAGAGTCAGTTTCAAATAGTTGTATAAACTGAGGTGAATCATTTGACATGTGTGAATGCTTTAGGAAGGTGTATTGAGATCCCCATAGGTCATTTCCAAGATCAAGTAGTTTCAACAGATCCAAAATTGGTGAAAATAGGTTCCTCTCTCCTATCACTCTCTTAGACAAGTCAAAAAGGCTAATGGTTTTCATTTGGTATAGATTGGAGAAGAAGAGTTGGAGTGAGTGCACTTAGGTGATGTTAGTGTTGAGCATTATTCCTATTGTTGAAGTTTGGTATTGATGTTTTCATTGATGTTAAAGGTTCTTAAGAAAGGTGTTCATAAGGTCATTGAAGAATGTTCTTGTTTGATAGCATTATTGAGAGGTATGCCATCATCTGAGGAGTATGTAATAAATATGAGTAAGGTATAAGAGAATCAATAAGTGTTTCAAGGTCAGTTTTTAAGTTTCAAGAACTTGAGAAGCCTAGTCATGATATTGATCATTGCATGAAGAGATCTTGTGAGAAGTTATGAGTTTGGTGTCTTGGTGAGATGGACGCACAAAGGCATAATAAGATATATGAGGTTTTTGGATAATGCATATGAGGCATTAGATTACTCATGAGAGTCTCAGGGTGAGCCTATAGGGGTAGGACCTACATACCTAACATGCAACTAGACAAGTTCTAGACCCTGCCTGACCTAATGAGGTGTCATGAGGTATTGTCAAGGTATATGAAAAATGTATGATAGTGGTTGAGAATGGTAAGAGGTTTTATGACATGTATATGAGGTGTTGATAGCTTTGACAATGGATAGAATGGAAATTTCAAGGCCTAATGTGATTTACAAATCAAGGCCTAGAGAACAAATAGAGAGATGGTGACCAAATGGGGTATTAGGATTAGTTTCCAAGACAAGAATGAGCATGTGAGAATTTTTAGTGGTGTGATAGGTTTTCTCAAGTGTGTTCACCAAATTTGAGGTCAATGTTTGAAATAAATGGCATGAAATTGGTTTTGAGGTTTTTTGAGTACACAGAATGAAGGGTTATCAACTTGAGAAGGACTTTCAAGTGTTCATTGGCATGTGCAACCTCTGCATGGGAGCCTAAGATATTAAGGAGAGATGGGTAAGGGTCATAGATAATATATATAGGAATTATTTTTTGAAATAAGGGTCAATCCTTTATGAACAATCATTAACACCAGAAATAGTATTAACCCTCTCTAAAGCCCTAACAATGCCCTGATTTGAAAGATATTGTTCTAAAGTGATTAGAATGGTTTGATATGTCTATTTAAGTGATTTGATCATATATCCAACTCTCCTAAACACCTCTATGTGTGATTTATTTGTTAGGTGAGTGAGTGGACCCTACATGAAAAGCCTTATTTCTTAGAGATTTATTGTAACAGTCAGATTTGACCAAGTCAAAGTTACCAAATGGATGAAGGTTGAATATTGAAACTTGTATTTAATTTCCATGTTGATTTATGATCAAATTATATCTCTCATATGTGATAAATCAGTCATACAAGTTGAACTATTGATAGAAATCCTAATGGTGCAAACAGTGAGAAAACTAGACAAAAGTGAGAATGTGATTAGGGATGTGTTATCATAGATTAAGGATGAATGAAAGTACATGGAGGTTTTTTTCAAGACCTATAATACTTTTTCATATTTTATATAATATTTTGAGATCATTGTATATGAGAAAAATGTTGTTCATAAGTTGACCTGTCTAGTTCATATGAGACAATGAGGTACAAGACTACAAGATTGGTCTGCAAGACTAATATTTCCATTTGAACATATTATCTATCTATCTAAGAGTGGTGTAATGACATCATAGGATCATATACATAAATTGGAAGTCTCTGAAAGTGGTTCTAAAGGTGTTTTATGTCTTTGTTTCCATGATTGTGTTTTGAGGCTAGTTGGTAGTTCTGAGTGGGCTACTTAATGACCTCATAAGATCATATACGTGAATTGAAAGTCTCTGAAAGTGGTTATAAATGTGTTTTATGTCTTTGTTTCCATGATTGTGTTTTGAGGCTAGTTGGTAGTTCTGAGTGGGCTCCTTACAAATAAGGGTTTGAGTCCTTTTGCCCTATGTAATGAAGTATGATGAACTTGTTTAAGTTGTTGAGGTCTTTAAGGTTTTATATATATGATTTTTTTCCATGGTTATTTTAAGATATTGTTTTTTTTCTTTAGTTGTTTAAGATATACTTTCTAGGTATGCACATGACAAATTATGAAAAGTGCTAATGGTGTGCTTCAAGTGGTGGTTTAAGCTAAAAGGTGTCATGGACCTAATATGAGATTGGTATTGGTATATTTAATTGGCATGTGATATTTTACTAATGTTTGATAATTTTGAGAGTGTTCTAAGGTGTTCAAATGGTAATGTGTGTTAATGAAGGCCTAATTGAATTAGGTCTCCTTAAGGCCTAAAAGGGGTTTGATTCCTATATACTATGATGAACCTATTGTAATGTTTGATTCATGTTTGTGGCATATCCTACATCTTATTTTTTTATAAATATAAATGTGAAAGTATGTATGATTGACCAAGGATTGTATGAGCAAGAACCTAGTATAAGAACAAGGCCTAAAAGGCCTAATTGTCTAGATAGAGATAGAGAGACTTATAAAACAAGTGAATGAGATAGAACTTTGAAGAGTTGAAGGAGGTCTTTTAAACCATTATGAGGGTGCATAGAAACCATCATGAAGATATGATATGGGTACTATAGATTATTATTAAGGTTATATGACCTAACGAAATCAAGAAGAGGGTTAATTTAGTGAAAAGAGATAGAGATCAGTTTGAGAAAGTTAGGAGTGTGTGAAGAGCTAAATAAGGAGATCATCATCTAGTGTATAAGAAAAAATGTGTTATAAATGTGATAAAGGTTTGATATGGATGATTTGGTGTTGATTAATCTAGGGGGTTGGTTTCTCCTTACAAGTGAGTGCTTGCTAAAGCCTAGTTGAGTTAGTGCTTAGCTAGTTGGGGTTGGTACTCCTAGTGAAGTTGATGCTTCACTAAATCTTAATGTTTGTATTATAGGAATATAGTCCATTTTCATCATCAATGGGTTTTATTACTCTTGAGGGTTTCCCACTCAAATAAGTGTTCTATGTGTTATTCTTTTGTTTCATGCTCATGGCTCTTAATGTGTTACTAGTTCACTCTATTGTTTTGATAGTTCATGAATGATAAAGTAAAGTTGAAAAAGTTTTGAATACTAATTAACTCCTCCATCTTAGTCTTTATGATTCAAATAATTGGTATCATATCTTGTTTCTTTGAATCAAGTTGAATAGCTTGAAGGTGATCCTAAGAAACACAAGAATGTCTTGTGATCAATAGGTAGAATATAACATATATGATAAAGAAGACTACTATGATAGTGAAGAAAGATAAGCTATATTAGACCTTGAATATGAGCTCATAAATACCCTTGATGATTTGAAACATCAAAATAAGACTATCAAGGATCTTAGGAGTCAATTAGAAGAGGTCAAAATAAGGTTTAAGTCAAAGGAAGCTGAGTATAACTAGTTAAAAATAGAGTTATATTCCTTGAAGGTTGAGCATGAATAGATCATAGACAAAGTGAGAAAGTTTGAGAGAGAGCATGAGAAGTAAAAACATGTTAATAGTAATAACATGAAAAGACCAATCAGGAAACCCAATGCTATAATGGATAAGTCATCATGAAACTATGGTAAGTACATAAATGTTATTTGCTACATCTGTCACAATATAGGACCCATTGTAATATTTTTCTCTAATAAATTTAGAAGGTCCACAAGATTCAACAAGACATATGAATCTCCTAAATGCATAATAAGGATCAAACATTGGTATGGAAGCTAAAGCAAGCTAGGAAAGATCAGATTGAGTTCAAGAATCAAGATTGACTATTTGCCAAGGAGGAACATAACACCAAAGAGGACCCTATGCTAGCTCAGATTGCCTTTCACATTCAAGATGAAGGCATGATATAGTATATAGATAGTGGTTGTTCAAGCGACATAATAGGAGATAAAAAGATTTTCATCTCATTAAATAAGAATGTTGTAGGAATAATGAGGTTTGGAGACAACACAACTACCAATATAGTTGGCAAAGGTGTCTTGAGTTTGGATAATGGAAAAACTAAGAAATAAAATGTGTTGTATGTGGAAGGTTTAAAACATAACCTACTTAGTGTGAGTCAAATGTGTAATCAAGGACACACACCAACCTTTCATGACAGAGGGTGTGAGATAAAGAGAGCCAAATCAGGAAGGCTAATTTCCAATGCCAAGAAGACTAAGAATAACCTATACGTATTAAATGAGATCAATAAGGAGAGATGTTTCATGATTAAAATATATGAAATTTGGCTATGGCATAGATGGCTAGTCACCTAAACTTTGACAACCTAGTCAGGATTAACACTAAGAAGTCTGTGAAGACCATGCCTAAGATCATCAAACCTACAACCATACTTTTCAAGGAATGTTAACATGGTAAGAAAATTAGAAGAAATTTTAAGTCCAAGGAGTAGTCTACTACAAGACATTTGGAGTTAATACAAACTAGTCACTATGGGCCTACAAGAATTTAAAAAATTCAAGGAGATAGCTATTTCATGTTACTCATTGATGATTGCACATAATGACTTTGGTTGCATTCATAAAATAGAAATTAGAAGCTCTTGACAAGTTTAAGGCATTCAAGACTCTTGTTGAGAATGAGAAGAATAATAAGATCAAGTGCCTAAGATCTGATAGATGAGGAGAGTTTTGGTCCAATGAGTCTCATGGAATAAGGATACAATTCTCAACAGCTAGGACACCTCAACAGAATGGGGTAGTGGAAAGGAAGAATAGCCTAGTTCAATATATGGATAAAACTATGCTAAAGGAGTCTATATTATTTGATGGATATTGGAGATAGGTATTAATTACTACTATCTACATTCTGAATAGAGGATAGATAAGGACTAATGTAAATAAGACCCCTTATGAAGAGGGTAGACATACCAATGTGGAACACTTTAGAGTGTTTAGGAGTACATGTTTCATCAAAAGAGATGATGAAGAGTTGGAAAATTTTGATTCCAGATCTGATGAAGGTAAATTCTTAGGATACTCATCAATAACTCAACCTAAATATGTCATAACAAGAGACTACAAAAGATAGTGGAAAGCACCAATGTGAATATTGATGAGATAAGGAAATCTCACTCACAGTCATAGAACACTTTAGAGAATCTGGGCTTTAAGAATGAAGAAGAGATTATAGAGGCTAATGAGGAAGAAGAAGAAGTTGAAGATAAAAAAGACTCAAAAGGACCCTCTAAATAGATTCAAAGAGATCACCTTGAATCTCAAATCATTAGCAACAAGAATGTAGGTTTGTAAACAAGGAGAAGACTGGTAAGTATTCTAAATCAAGAGAATGTTACTCTATTATCCAAGATTGAACCTAAGAGTCTTATAAAATCAATAAAAGATAAATTTTAGATAGGTGATATGAATGAGGAGTTATACAAAATAGATAAGAATGAGACTTGGGAACTAGTTCCTAGGACTAAAAACAAGAATGTCATTGGTAAAAAATGGGTGTTTAGAAACAAGTTGAATGAAGATGGAGAAGTCACTAGGAAATAGGCTAAATTAGTTTTCAAGGGATATGCACAAGTTGAAGGGGTAGAATTTGAGGAGACCTTTGCACCAGTAGCAATATTGGAGGCCATCATATTGTTTCTAGCTTATACAATATTCAAAGGATTCAAGGTATACTAGATGTATGTCAAATTTACCTTTTTGAATGGGAATCTAGAAGAATAAATGTACATTGAGTAGATTGAAGGGTTCTCACTATCAGATGACAAAGACTATGTTTTCAGATTGAAAAAGGCTCTCTATGATCTAAAGCAAGCTCCTGGAGCTTGGTATGCTAGGTTGGACAAGTATCTATTAGATCAAGGATTCAAAAGAGGAGTTGTAGATAATAATATATACATCAAGACATAATATGACCATCATTTGATAGTAGTTGTATATGTGGATGGCATCATCTTTGGTGGAAACAATGAGAACATGACAAAGGCATTTTTAGAGGTGATGGAAACAAAGTTTGAGATGTCCATACTAGGAGAACTATCATTCTTTCTTGGGTTACAAATCACTTAATATAAAAAAGGTATATTCATCTCACAAGCCAAGTACATAAGAGAGATGCTTAAAAAGTTTGATATGGAAGATTTCAAGGCAATTAGTATACCCATGATCACATGATGTAAGTTTATCAAGGAAGATGAGTCTTCAAAGGTCAATAAGACACCATATAGGTCAATGATTGGAAGTTTGTTGTATACCACTACCTCTAGACTTGACATGATTCAAGTAGTAGGTCTTATGGGAAGGTTTCAAGTAGATCCAAAGGAAAATCATCTAAAAGTAGTCAAAAGGATACTCAAGTATCTCAAGGGGATTATGGAGTATGGATTTTGGTATCCAAGAAACAAATATTTTAATTTGATTTCCTACATAAATGTAGATTGGGTAGGACGTATAGATGATAAGAAGATTACTAGTGGAGCAGACTTCTTCCTAGGTGGGTGCCTAGTTTCATGGATAATAAAGAAGTAACCTTTAGTAACTTTCTCAACTTGTGAGGATGATTACATTGTAGTAGCTTCATGTTGCACTCAGGTCTTATGGATGAGATATACCCTAAAAGACTACAAGTTGGAGTATGATGGTCCTAGCCCTATCTATTATGACAATACAAGTGTTATAATTGTCTCAAATAATCCTATCATGCACTCAAAAGACCAAACACATTCCCATTAGGTATCATTTTATAAGAGAGTAGGTAAGTGAATAAAGTGTCAAACTTGAATATGTTTCTACACAGGATTAAATTATAGACATCTTGACCAAACCACTTCCAAAGGTAATTTTTGAACACCTAAGATAGGAATTGGGTATAATTCCTACCCCTAGAAATCATTGAAAAATTGAAGTACTTAGGGAGAGATAATCATGATCATTAGCTCTAATAATAGATGAGTTGTTCCAAGAAATTATGCATGAAGATAGGGGGAGATTATTTATGTTATGTCTCATAAACTCATAAGTCATGTATGTTGAGTGTTTTGGTTGTAGGGAGTGTGATCAAAGGAGCTACAAACATCACTTTGTCATTTGTGTCAAAGGGGGAGAAAGACCAAAATAGGGAGATAAGAATAATTAACATATAATAAGTTTTTCCATCAATGATAAAGGGGGAGATTGTTGAGTATTGTTCATATTGTTGAAGTTTGGTATTAATGTTGTCATTGATGTCAAAGGTTCTTAAGAAAGGTGTTTATAACATCATTGACAAATGTTCTTATTTGATAGCATCATTGATAGGTATGACATTATCTAATGATCATGTAAAATATATGAGCAAGGTATAAGAGCATAAAAAAGTGTTTCAAGGTTAGTTGGCAAGTTTTAAGAACTTGAGAAGCCTAGTCATGACACTAGTCATTGCATGAAGAGATCTTGTGAGAAGTTATGAGTTTGGTGGCCTAGTGAGATGGATGCATATAGGCATAAGAAGCAATATTAGGTTATTTTATCATGCATATGAGGCATTAGATCACTAATGAGATTCTTAGGCTGAGCCTACAAGGGTAGGACCTATAGACCTAGCATGCAACTAGGCTAGTTCTAGACCCTACCTGACCTAATGAGGTGTAATGTGGCACTATCAAGGCATATGAAAAATGTATGAAACTAGCTGAGCATGGTAATATATTTTATTATAATTATATGAGGTTTTGACAACTTGGACAATGGTTAGAAATTTAGTTTCAAGGCCTAATGTGATTTGTAAATCAAGGACTAGAGAGCAAAGAGAGAGATGGTGACAAGATGGGGTATCATGATCATTTTCCAAGATAATAATGAGATTGTGAGCATTTTTCATGGTGTGATAGGTGTTTCCAGGTGTGTTGACCAAATCTAAGGTCAAAATTTTCAATAAAATGCATGAAAAGTGATTTTAAGGTTTCTTGAGTGCATAGAATGAAGGGTTCTTAACCGATGAAATAATTTCAAGTGTTCATTAGCACATGAAAAATCTACATGGGAACCTAAGCTCTTGAAGAGAGATATGGAATTGTCCTAGATAATATCTCTAGGTAATAATTTTAAAAATAAGGGGCAATCCATTATGAATAATTACTAACATCAAAAACAATGTTAACCCTCTCTAAAACACTAATAATGACCCAATGTAAAGGTTATTATTATGAAGTGATAATAATGGTTTTATATGGATATTTAAGTTATTGGATCATGTATCCAACTCTCTCAAGAACCTTCAGGTGTGATTGGTTTGTCAAGTGAGTGGACCTTACAGGAAAAGCCTTATTTCTCAGAGATTTATTATAACAGTTAGAGTTGACCAAGTCAAAGTTGAATAGATGAAGGTTAAAGCTTGAGACTTTTATTTAATGTCCATGGTGGTTTTTTATAATACTCCATATATTATATGTGTTAAACCAATCATACAAGTTGACCTATTGCTAAAAGTCCTAATGATGGAAACAACGAGAAAACCAGGAAGAAGTGATAAGGTGATTAGGGATGTGTTATCATGGATTAGGTATGAATAAAAGTACATGGATGTGTTTCTAAATAACTTTAATACTTTTTCATATTGGATACAAGATTTGGAGATCATTTTATATGATGAATATGTTTCTCATAAGTTGATATGTATAGTTCAGATGAGATAGTGAGGTATAAGACTATCAGATTAGTCTAAAAAACTAATATTTACATTTAAACATATTATATATCATTATAATAATTATCTAATGAAATTATAGGATCATATAAATTAATTTTAATTCTTTCAAAGTGGTTCTACAAGTGTTTTAGGTATTTGTTTCCATGACTGTGTTTCGAGGTTAGTTGGCAGTTCTGAGTGGGCTATTTGCAGAGAAGGGTTTGAGTCATTCTACCCTATGTAATGAATTATAATGAACTTGGTGAAGTTTTTGAGGTATTTAATGTTACTTTTATATGAATTTTTTCCATGTTTATTTTAAAATATTGTGTTTTTTCTTTAGTTGTTCAAGACAGACTTTTTGGGTATGCACAAGCCAAATTATGAACAGTGCTAATGGCATGATTCAAGTGGTGGTTGGAGATAAAAGGTGTCATAGACATAAGATAAGATTGGTATGGGCCTATTTAAGTTAAATATGATATGTTCCTAATATTTGATAATTTTGAGAGTGTTCCAAGGTGTTCAAAGGGTAATGTGTGTTAATGAAGGCCGAATTGAATTAGGTCTCTTTAAGGCCTAAAAGGGTTTTGGTCCTATATACTATGATCAACCTATTGTAATGTTTGATTCATGTTTTCTTCATATAATAAGGCCTATTTTTTATGAAATATAAATGTGAAAGTATGTATGGCTGACCAAGGAGTGTATGAGCAAGAACCTAGTATAAGAATAAGGCCTAAAAAGCCTAATTGTATAAATAGAGATAGAGAGTTAAAAAATGGGAATGAGATAGAAATTTAAAGAGATAAATGAGGTATTTTAGACCATCATAAGGGTGAAAATAAACCATCATGAATATTTTATATGGGTAATGTATATTATTATCAAGTTCATATGACCTAACCAAGTCAAGAAGAGGGCTAATTGAGCGAAGAGGGATAGAGATTAGTTTGAGAAAGTTAGGAGTGTGTGAATATATGAATAAGGAGATCATTATTTTTTGTATAAGTAAACAAGTGTTCTAAATTTGATCAAGGGTTTGATGTGGTTGAGCTAGTGTTGAGTCATCTAAGGGGTTGGTGCCATATTACAAGTGGGTGTTTGCTAAAGCCTAGCTGAGTTAGTGCTTAGAAAGTTGGGGTTGGTGTTCCAAGTGAAGTTGGTACCTCACTAAATCTTGATGTTTTTATTATAGGACTTTATTCTATTTTCATCATCATTGGGTTTTCTTCCACTGGAGGGTTTCCCATTCAAATAAGTGTTCTATGTGTTATGCTTTTGTCTCATGCTAATGGCTCTTAATGTGTTGTTGATCACTCTATTATTTTGATAGTTCATGAATTATAAAGTAAATTTGAAAAAAAAATTAATATTGATTCACCCCACCTTAGTCATTGTGTTTATAATAGTTATTAGTCTTGATGATATTCCATTTCATGCTCATGGTTTAAATATTGGTGGTCTGTGTTGTATGAATAATCATTAAGATTGTTAGTATCTCTAGACTACTTGTACAACCCCAACATCTTGGTTTTTCTCATCTTGTTACACTTTGGAAATTAGTCTATGTGAAGCAAGTGATGTATGTATATTTGTAGAGCATGTTCACCCATTTCATTTTTAATTCAAATATTTTAGAATGTATGACCATGGAAGATATGCACGATCACTCTCTTGTGCTAGAAGTGAGCACCATTGAGAGCTATGAATAATGCTTTATCAGTTATAGTGTTTTGATATTCTGTGAGTGGATTCAAGTCAAAGTTATACTTATTTTAAACCCCTTAGAGCATGGTTTGTCATATTATTCATTAAAATATCTAGATATTGATTGAGATAGGGTTATAAGACACTAAGCAAGGATTACTAAGAGTCCTCACTTACAATCACCTATAGGTATGTATGGATAATTGTAGGACTATCCAAAACCTAAGAGATAGGTTGTGTGTGATTATAAGAGTTGAATAGAGTTCTCAAGTCATTTAGGGTTAATCAACTCATCAAGACAAAAGAAGGATAAAAAAATGGGCACACAGTTCTAAGTGAACACACAGTCTTCATACCATTCTGCTTACATATGGAAAGAGATTAAAGAAACAAGAATTTTGAGTCTAATCACATGGTGTATCTTATATCTACTTGTTCAGATATTGAGACATCTTCAGACCTCAACCTAAGACCAAATACTTGATTTTAAATGTTCATTACCTAGGAGAAAGATACAGAGTTGAATAAAAGTTGCAAAATAGGAATATTTGCCTTAGTTTCTCTGAAAAAGGATCTTTCCCCATACAATATTATATCATCATGGAAGTTTATAGGGTTTGTGCAAGCCTAATGGGTTCATTATTGTAGCCTAGGCCTAGAGGTAATATCTTAACATGAGAAGAGGTGGTTAGTTCAAGACATACTCATGGCTGAATGGTTTTCAACTCAATAAAAATCTTGATGGAAGTACTCAGAGAACTATAGTGCCTTTAGGTCAAAATGAACTTGGAACATTTCAATGCAACTTGTACACCTATAATACATTGATAGTAAAGGGATAAGAGCATGGTATCATGGAGTAAATGAGTAAATTCAAGTGTGAGATGGATCTAGTGGCCTTAGAGGAAACCAAAAGTGGGAAGTATAGCACTCAGAAATATATCACTACCTATAGTAATCCCTTGACTTCCCTAAAAACACCTACAATTTGAAGTGAGGACTACAAACTAGCCCAAGCTAATGAAGGATGCAAGTTTGGTTGATAGGTAGAGGTATAAGATGGATAAACATGTAAAAATAACTCTTACAGTGATAATATCACACTTCCATGTGATTCCTAAAGGCAAATATGAACAAAGAGTCATAGCTAAAGATACTTATCCCTATCAACCCTTGCATGCAGTCATGGGACTAAAAGCTAGTTTTTAAAATTTGAGATGTTGAGGGGTATTGAAGCATGGTAAGGATTTGAAGCTTGATAAATATGGTCATCATGATTTGGAATATACATCAATGGTCTCCTTTATGTTAGACTAATAGTGGAATTGCACATTGTTTTGTCTCAGACCTAAGGCACTTCACAAGAAGGAAATCTGTAAACCAAGTACATTGATGGTGAAAGGATGAATGATAGAGTCTTTTATGAATTTAGTATGATTTATATGGTTAAATTTGAGATTAATAAAGGTTTATAACATCCTACAACCATTGTCACACTTAGAAGTGACCACATACTCAAAAAACATAGTCTATGTATATTAGGCCTAAAAACAAGATATGAACCTCATGCCTTATAATGACACTCTTATAGTCATGTGATATTTCCAAGAAATTTTAAAGCCTTCATGAGAGAGTGGATGGTTTATAAGACTCATTGGTTTGTATAAGACAACTCAAATTAGCCATTTTGGCCTCAATATGTCTTGGTGGTGTCCAAAATGCATAATAAGAACTTGAGAGCCAACTTATTTCACTCATATCTATACAGAAGAGATCCATGGGGTCTAAATAACTTAGGGAGAGTTGAATGGGTCCTATATTTTAACTCATTGTAATTGGTTTTAAGGTTAAGGGCCCAACCTTTATGAATCATTGATAAGAACCTAAATGACCTAAAACCCCCCACAAGAGCCCGATGAGAAACATATGAAGAGAAATACATCTAGGAGGGGTCAATTGACTTGGAAACTATTTTTGATCCATTTTTAACTCATTCAATATTCCTACCACTCAGTTGTTATGTATCATCACTTGTGCAGATGAAGCAAATTCTATGTTTTCTATAAGATTTAAGGTAATTTGAAGGTGTAAGAAGGAATAAATAGGTGAAGGATATGGTGGAAGGTGTGTAGAGATGTATTATAACTCTTAATACCTCATTATCACCTTATTAATATATGTAAATACATCTAATAAGTTGGTTGTTTTAAGTAGTCTTAGACAAAACATAGAGAAACAAGGTGATCATAAAGTTGATTATGAGAAGTGTGATTTTGAGTTTGTATTGAAGTTTATATGATAAACTAGAGGACAGATAATCATTGATGAGTTGTTTCACATCCATGCAAAAAATCTCCTTGAGTGTGTGTAAGTCACCTAGTGACAAGTGTGAGACTTTAGGCCCAAAAGGCTAATGAGTGACTGCAAGAAGGTAAACAACAAGTGTCAAATAAAAGGATACCAGGTATAGGGGTGCATGATGAATTGGAAAAATCATGTTTCCACCTTATTAAGTTAGATGATATATTTCAATGAATTCCAAAGTAGTTCAAGGCATATAAGTAGACTCCTCATCAAGAAAATAGTTTCAAGAAGGATAATGAAGTGTCTCAATGCCAACTTCAAAATAATGTTGTAATTTAGATAGACACTTGTCCAAGAGAACTTCATGACCTATTTTCCAACTCTTTCTCTTATATTGTAATTAGTTTTCAAGACTTGACACTTGGAATTATGACTCTTAAATGTCACTCTTTCTCTCTTCTCTCCTATGCTCTATATATTAAAGCCATTTTGGTATTGTAAAGAATCCACAATTGGTATGGAAAATCCCTACTAGTTTGACATCTTGTTTTGACTTTGAATAAAGTTTTCTCAAGCTGGTTGTCTCTAAATATCTTTCCTAAGTATGTCAAGTAGTCTATTTGGAGGACAACTGATGATTGTTTTTCCTTTATTCCATTTTGTTCTTGTATGCATTATGTGAGTAATACTTCATTTAATAGGTATCATGAAGTGTAACTATTTTTTAGGTTTTTTTGAAGTGTGAAGAGAGATTAGTAGTATCTGATATTAGATCTCCTATTCACACACTTTTGGAAATGCATAGCAATCTACCTCCATGTAGAAACACATATGCTAGAAGAACCTTGAGTTGAGATCAATTTTTGCAATTTGTTTTCTCAATACAAATTCAAGTATGTTTATGGATATATCCTTGGTGTATCACCTCCATTAATGTATTTTATTTTCTTGTTTCATTATTCTCTTTTCACCCCAAACAAGTGATTAGACTAGTTTAGTTGAGATCCTAAACAATTAGATGAAGGGAGCTAGCCCATAATCTAGAGATTTATCTCTTGTAAAAATTTTCATATACTTAGAGATAGTTACATGTTATCCCAAGTTTGAGAAGGTCTGATTAAATTATCAAGGGAAAAAATTTGGGCTATAATAGTTCTGGTACACTTTGTGGGACATGAAATCCAATAAGGTTGTTCAAGGTGGATGGTGGTCTTGACAACAAGAGTTTGTAATAGTTTACTTCCTCTAGTATCTGGCGACTCTAATAATTAACACTTGGTGGCACACTAGTGCATGATTTCATGCCTAAGGTAAACATGAGATCTTATACTAAAGGCATTCCTTTTGATTTCTAAGAGTTTCCTTAATATTCTGTCAAAGCATACATATTTGCTAACACCCATCCTAACCCAAGGAGATCATACCTTGCTCATAGACCTATAATAAAGTTCTTGATTGGCCCAATCTTGAAAAATCCTAAAGATGTCATGGAAAGGCACCTAACTTTTGTTTCCTTCAATGTCTATAGTCCTCTAATACTTTCCCATTATGATGGCATTCCTATATCTATCCTTAAAATTGTCCCTTCATATACTGGTGAGACTACCATTACCCTTATTAAATGTATTAGAAACATTGCTAACTTATGTAATATAAATCACATCATTGAAGAAAACATATAAATTATGTTGTTGGATGTATCTTTCAAAAGGAAAGCCCTTGATTAGTATGGTACTTTGGTTCCTAAATATTTCAATACATAGAATGAGTAAGGAGATGCTTTGAGGACAAGGTTTGAGGATAAGAGTGACAACTTGTCATTGAGTGAACAACTAACCAATATAAGGAGATCACCTCAAGAAGATATTAAAGAATTCAACACAAGGTTTCAAAATACATGAAATAGGATCCCAATATTGGTAAGACCTACTTCACATCATGTTTTCCTTTATTATCTTAAGGCTTTTGACAGTGATACTTCTATGATGATACAATCTATGGGAGGGAACACATTGATTGGTGCCTATTAAGTAGCCATTAGGGATGAGAAATATTTTATTTAGGATAATAATTATTCCCCAAGACCCCCTATGTCTCTATTCCCTGATTTATAACCCCATACACTTGTTTTTGCTCCCATTCCTACACCAAAACATAAGCCTACTACCCCTAGTCATTTAAGTAAATCTAATGAGGTAGAAAGGATGAAATCCCTTGAGAAAACAATTTTAGGTCTCAAGAGGATTATACAACAACACCAAGTGAGACCTTTCCAAATCCACTATCAACATAATCAGCCCTAATCAAACTATCAAGGAAATAGACCACCCTTTCAAGGTCATCCTCAAGGTCAAGGACAACTAGTTCAAGCAAATTCATATGATGGATATAATCCCAATGCTCCCTCCACCTCAAGAGGATTAGTGACTAATCAAAATAACCTTGATTAAGAGTATGAGGGATAGCCTTTATGGGATCAACCTCATGATCCACCTTCCTATGCCAATGAGTCTTCTAATCAAGCTTTTATGGCAAGTTTGGGAATAATGACAGCCATGAATCAAAATGAGGTATCTAATAGAGGAGAAAATAATGGAAAGAGTACTAAATTGGGGTCTAATTTAGTAAATTGACATTAAGATTACTCATGTACTGTGAATTACCAAGGGCAATCAAGAAACAACCCAACTACAATTGTTGTAAACATAAGGGCAAAGAGAAAGGCAATTAAAGAGGTTCAATGGGATGATAATGGTTCATCAATAAATTTTAAAACATCCCAAAGGGAATATATGTCTAATATATTCCTAAATGTATAATTATATCAAAGAAATCATAATGTTTTCACACCTCATAATTCTCAAGTTATAGGCAACACTATTCCTATTAGTGGACAAGCTAAGGTTAGTGGCTCTTTCACTAACATTGTAGAGAAGATGAAAATGAAACATGTGAATGTTTCAATGTGGGATACACTTTAAATACCTCGATAATCATAACTCCTCTAAGAGGAGATATCAAAACTCAATTTGACAACCAAATAGCCTAGTGGGAAAGATACAACCTTGACAATCACATTGAAGCATAGTGAGGGATAACCAAATAAAATTGATAAAGTAGAAAAACCTACTCCTTTATATCTCTCTATCATCATTGGGGATGCTTTGGTTCATAATTTATTGATTGATAGTGGATCTAGTACTTCAATTATGCCCAATCAAGTAGTTGATAAGTTGAACTTGAAGCATGAGACCCATTCTAAGGGAGTACTACAATTAGGGGTCAGCTGCCAAGATAATTGGCATAATCAAAGGTTTTAAACTTTTTCTTTGTTATTTTCTTAATTTCACTATTCTTCAAGATGTGGTGGTTGTGGATGTGTTACCTCACTTTGCCCTTTTTTTGTCAAGAGATTTTACTGCTAAGATTGGAGGATATTTGACTTTAGATTGGTTTTGTATGGAATTTAGGACTAGGTATGGTGCTAATGTATCAATAAAATTTAAATATTTATCTAATTTTCATGTATAACCATATGTGCCTTATAAAACAAACATGGATTGCAATATCAGTGATGAAGAAGATCACCCTAGTGATAAAAAATCTCTAACACTTCTTCATGGCATAGTTGACTTGTACAAACCTTGAGGAATGGGGAGATGATCAATATGGATTTGAAGAAAATGGTCTTCGTATATACAACCTCCATGAATAATGTGATGGATCTATTGAGGTAAGTTTTGATGAAACTCTAGAATAAGTTGTATGTGGAAACTACCTTTTGCACATAGAGGATGATGTTAGTATTCCAACTGTAATAAAACATGATAGTCCTAGTAAAGAATTCAATTATGCTTGTCAAAGAGGAGGATGTTTATGACCATAATCTTAAGAAGAGGTATATGATATATGTAAATAATTCAATGCCATAGTGTATGAGTTGGAAGAGGTAAGTAGGTCTGTAACTCTTCAAAAAGAATATAAACCTGATGATGAAGTCAACCATGTATATAATGATAAAAAAGAGCTTGGAGTCTCTATTAAGAAGGAATTTTTTTGGTAGACCATGAAGTATTTGGAAAAAATGAAGACAACCTTGATGATTCGAAATAGAAAACATATAATAATAGGTTGGGAAGGATTTCTTGACTCCCAATGATCAGATTGGGGAGTGCCCATTGAACATGGTAAAGAACAAGAAAGATGCAAAGTCAAACAAACCTATAAGAGAGATAGATGGCGTGATCATGAGAGATCCAAGTGATACACTTGATATTAGTATAATCTAAAAAACTGTTAAGTAATTTGATTATCTCCATAAGCAATTTTTCATTGACAAACATGCATAATATGATGGTTTGTTTCTATGGAGTAGCAATGATTCTAGAAGCACTGTCTTTGACCGTAGTTGAAGTAATGAATAAGTTGTCCTTCACCTCAAGATTTTGACCCTGATTGAATCAATGAAGAATTTGTCCTTCACCTCAAGTGTTTGAAATCTTGTATATATTAGGATTGGTGTGTGTTTTCAATAAGTGGTAGGAACATTGTTTGGTTTGAGTTGTTTATATGTGTCTTGTTGTCTTATTTTATGTTTGGTGTCTTTTCAAAGGCATATCAGTTTAAATTACAATATATGGGTAACTCCATTTCCCAAGGATAGGAGAAGGAAATTGGTCTTTAACATAGCATGCATGCTACCCCTAGAAATCACCAAAATGTTGACCAAATTTTACCCTAAATCAAATTGGGTCAGCCCCCCTTACATATTCAAAATTTCATAAGGCACCACGGTATTAAATTAGTTCAAGTCATAGTTTTAAGGTCATACAACATGTTTAGTCTTTGTCATATTTTTCCATCCTTCTTAATGTCCTTTTATGACACCCTTTTGGTCATTTTAAGGAATTTTTAATGAATGTCATTAAAAAGACAAATGTAAAAAACTAGGCTAATATACCACATGTCAAGGAAGTGTCAAATATATATTTGAAACTAAAATGATCTAGATTCAATGTAATAAATAATAAGATCATTTGCAAAGGGTTAGTTTTAGATAATTGTACAAACTGAGGTGACTCGTCTAGTATGTGTGAATGCTTCAAGAAGGTTGTCTTAAGATTCACATAAGTCATTTATAGGCTCAAGAATTTTTAATAGTTTCAAAATTTTTGAAAATCAATTCCTCTCTCCTATTTCTTTCTTGGATAGGTCAAAAAGATTCAATGGTTTTCATTTGGTACAAACCAGAGAAGAAGATCAGGAATGCGTGCACATCAGGGATGTTAGTAGTCCTAATGAGCTTCCATTTCATGATCATGATTTAAATATTGGTGGTTTGTGCTATATGAACAATCATTCATAATGTTAATATCTCCAAATTTCTTTTATAACCCCAAAATCTTAGTTTGTCTCATCTGGTTACATTTTGGAAATTAGTTTGTGTGAACCAAGTGATGTATGTAGATTTGTAGAGTATGTTCACCCATTTCATGTTGACTTATTTTGGTTTGGAATGTGTGACCATGGAATATATGCATGATCACTCTCTTGTGTTATAAGTGAACACCATTGAGAAATAATAATAATGTTTTATCAGTTATAGTGTTTTGATCTTCTATGAGTGGCTTTAAGTCAAAGGTATACTTGTTTTTAACCACTTAGATCATGGTTGGTCAGATTATCCATTGAAGTATTTGGATATTTATTGAGATAGGGTTACAAGACACTAAGTAAGGACTAATCAGAGTCTTAATGTGTATAGTCATGTATAATCACTTGTAGGTATGTACATATAATTATAGGACTATCCAAAACCTAAGAGATAGGTTATGTATGATTTCAAGACTTGAATAGGTTTTCAAGTCATTTAGGGTTAATCAAATCATCAATACCAAAGAAGAAGGCCAAAAAAGGGGGCACATAGTTCTAAGTGGACACAATATTCATACCATTCTGCTTACATGTGGAAAGAGATTCAAGAAACAAGAATTTTGAGTCTAATGACAAGGTGAATCTTATATCTACTTGTTGAGTTGGTGAGACAAATTCAGACCTTAACAAAGGATCAAATACATGAGTTCAAATGTTGAATAATTGGGAGAAAGATATATGGTTTAAGAAAAGTTACAAAATGGGAATATTTAACTTAGTCTCTCCAAAAAATGATCATACCCCATGTACTGTCATCTCATGGTGGAAGTTTATGGGGTCTATGCCACCCTAATGGCTTCATTCTTGTAGCCTAGGCCTAGAGGTAATATATTAACATGAGAAGATGTTGTTAGGTCAAGAGAGACTAATGGTTGAACAATTTTCTACTCAGTCAAAATATTGATGAGAACACTTAGATAACTATAGTGCCTTTAGGTCAAAATGAACATGGAACATTGCAATGCAACTTGCACACCTATAATACTTGATAATAAAGGGATACGATCATGGTATCAAGGAAAAAATGAGTCCATTAAAATATGAGATAGCCCTAGTGGCCTTAGAAAAAACCAAAACTAGGAAGTAAACTGCTTAGACATATATCACTACCTATAGGAATCCCTTGACTTCCCTAAAAACACCTATTGTTTGAAGTGAGGACTAAAGAATAACCCAAGCTAATGAAGGATGTAGGTTTGGTTAATAAGAAAAAGTATAAGATGGATGACCACATATAAATCACTATTATAGTGATAATATCACACTTCCATGTGATTTTTGAAGGCAAATATGAATAGAGATAGTCATAGCTAAAGATACTCAACCCTATCAAAACACTACACGTAGTCACAGGCCTAGAAGCTAGTTTTGAGAATTTGAGATGTTGAGGGATATTATAGCATGGTCAAGTTTGAAACATGATATAGAGAGTCATCATGAGTTATAATAGAACTTGATGGTCTCTTTTAGATCAGACTAATAGTAGAATTTCTCATTAGTTTGTCTCAGACCTGAGGCACTCCATAAGCAAGGTAATCTATAAACCTAGTATATTGGTGGTGAAAGGATGAATGATAGAGTCTTAAATGACTATAAGATGATGTCTAGGGTTGAATTGGAGATTAATAAAGTTTTATAATGTCCTAAAACGACTATCACACTCATAAGTACCACATACTTAGAAAACATAGTCTATGCCTACTAGGCCTAAAAATTGGACATGAACCTCATGGCTTTTAATGACACTCCTATGGTCATGTGATATTTCCAAGTAATTTTAAAGCCTTCATGAGAGATTGGAGGGTTGATGAGACTCAGTGGTTTGTAAAAGACAACTCAAATTGGCCATTTTTGGCCTCAATTTCTCTCAAGGGTATCAAGAATGCATAATAAAAACTGGAGAGCTAACTTCTTTCACTCATCTATGTACGGATGAGATGCATGGATATCATGAACTTAGGGAGAGTTGAAGGGAATAATGTACTTGAACTTAGTGGAATTGGTTCTAAGGTTAATGGATAAACCTTTATAAATCATTTTTAAGAACCTAAATGACTTAAAACTTTCACAAGAGATTGATTTGGAACTCTTTTAGGCTCCCTACCACTCAGTTGTTCTGGACCATCACTTATATAGATGAGGCAAATTCTATGTTTTCTACTATATGTGAGGTAATTTGAAGGTGAAGGAAGGAATAGACAGGTGAAGTATATGGTGTAAGGTGTGTAGATATGTATTCTAACTCTTCATACCTTATTCTCACCTTAGTCATGCATGGAAACCCTTCTGCTAAGTTGGTTATTGTAGGCAGTCTTGGATAGAACAATGAGAAACAAGGTGACTGTCAAGTTGATTATGAGAAGTGTGATTTTGAGTTTTTATTAAAGTCTATATGATATACCAAAGGGAAAATAAGCCTTGATGAGGTGTCTCACATCCCTGTAATGAATATCCTTGAGTGTGTGCAAGTCACCTAGTGATAAGTGTGATATTTCAGGCCTAGAAGGCTAATGACTGACTACAAGAAGGTAAACAACAAGTGAAAAAGAGAAGGTTACCAGTTTTAAGGGTACATGATGACCTACACCAATCATGTTTCCACATTTTCAAGTCAAATGATATGTGTCAATGACTTCCAAAGTAGTTTAATATAGATAAGTGGACTCCTCATCAAGAAAATAGTTTCAAGAAGGATAATGAAGTGTCCCTACACCAAATTTAGGAGAATGTTGTACTTCAAATAGACACTTTTCCAAGAGAAATTCATTACCTATTTTCCAACTCTTTTTCTTGTATTATAGCTAGTTTTTAAGACTTGGCATTATGACTCTTTAATGTCACTCTTTCTCTCTCTTCTCCTATGTTCTATATATTGAAGGTATTTTGGCATTGTAAGGAATCCAAAATTGTTTTGGTAAAGCCCTGATGGTTTGACATCTTTTTTTGCCTTTGAATAAAGTTTTCTCAAGCTGGTTTAGTTTTTGAATTTCTTGCCTAAGTATGTCAGGTAGTCTATTCAGATGATAAGTGATGATTGTTTCTCCTTGCTTCTATTCTACTCTTGTATGAATTATGTGATTAATACTTCTTCTAACAAGTCTCATGAAGTGTAACTATTTTTTAGGTTTTTTTTGAAGTGTGAAGAGAGATTACTAGTGTCTAATTATTAGACCACCTTTTCACCCATCTTTGGAAATGCATAGCAATCTACCTCCATATAGAAACACATATGCTAGAAGAACCTTGACTTGAGATCAGTTTTAACAATCTATTTTCTTAGTATAAATTAAAGTATGTTTGTGTAGAAATCCTTGGTGTATCACCTCCATTAGTTTAGGTTACTTTAATTTTTCCTTCTTCCCTTTTCACCCCCAATAAGTGATTATACTGTGTAGTTGAGAGCTTAAATAGTTGGATCAAGGGAGTTGGAAAATAATCTATAGATATGTATCTTGTAGCAATATGCATATACTTAAATATAGTTTCATGTTATCCCAAATTTGAGAATTTTTGATTCACTTATATAAGGTACAAATTTGAGTTATAATATATATCTTGGCTAGTGTACTTCTTAACTGATCCACAATATCAAATTCTCTTTACTGATCTTTGGGTCTTATTATAGTGTGCCATAAAAAAAGAGGGATGGTAGGGTTACACTACTCTTTTATAGGCTAAGGAAACCATATTCCACCTAGTGATAACTCAAACCATATGATATACTATTTACCATGGGTGGGTAGTTGAGGTAGGATGAGAGCATAGATATTCAAGTGGTCTAGGTAGAGGCAGAACAAAAGGAGTTCTCTAAGCCCTCTATTCTTTAGTAGTAACCAAAGGTAACTCAAAGTGACCCATGTAGAAATGATCTTCATAAAAATGGGACTCACATGAGGGAATACCAATGTGTAGAACATGCTTAACTCTAACAGAATCCATGATAAGAGTGACATATGTGTGCATTTTCCTACTAATAGTTGGTAATAAACATGCTAAGCAAAGTACAAGGATTTGTACCATGAAGTAGGAAATGGCTTCTATCATGATAATCATGATAATAAGGTTTAAATTAAAACTAATTAAATGCTATAAATGTGAACCCTAAGGTAATCTATGATTAGGGTTTTGAGCAATCTCTGAAGTAAGTTGGGTTCACCAAATGTTTTAACCTTTTAGGATTTAGATTATGTAAATTCTATATTTGATTAAAGGGTTGAGTATTCTAAATCAAGGTAATAATATGTATAAAATAGACACTAATTTGTTACATATTTTACTAGCTTTGACTTTATAAAAATAGTAATAAATATGTGTAAATAAAGACTTATTTAGAAAACCCATGATACGAATGATCTAAGTGATAGAAACTGAGATTGGAATATGTTTGAGTGCCATCAAATGGATCCCTATATTATAATCCCTCTTGGATAGTAGCACCAAATTTTTATAGAGGCACCATGAGGATCTAGTGTCCTAAAAGTGGTGCTAATGTCCTTTATGCAAGAGTGTCCTAAATTTTTGGGTGCACCTATGTCCATGTTTCTAGGTTTGTTCTTACATGCACGATGTCTATAACTTTGTATTATGTTTGTAATATATGATTTTTGATGCAAACCCTAATCATCCTTAAAATTAAGATATGATCTAAAAAGTGTGTTTATTAGTAGGATATGTTAGACATGCTCAACACTCTATTGTGAAGAGATTTTCCTACATACCAATACTCCAAGGAGGGATCAATCTCGATGTAGTTCTCCCCACCTAAGTGATAGTGTAAGTGCAAGTGGTAATATAAATATAGTGGCCTTGAGTGCCTTGAGTGTGCTTGAGACTGGAAATCTAAAAAATATGAGCTTAGGGTAGTTATAGATGGCAGTATGCATAAGTAGGTTAGAATAGGGATTAATAACCTTGAGTTTACTCAACTTGTTTCATGTTTGAATAGTTATTTTTCATCTAATCCCCATATAGTAGATAGAGGGATAAAATTCATGTATTTATAGTGTTTTATTACTTGTACAGATAATAAAATATGCTTAGGCCAACTTTAGGAGGGTTTTACCTTTGAAAATGTTGGATGGTGGAGGTTGATCTTATTATAATGCTCAGTTCTTGATAGGGAGTGTTTCGGGGGGAAACACACGCCCCCCCCCCTCCCCTCGCCCTCACACTATGGTCACTATGGGGGTCTAGGGGGTGGTGAAATACTCAGAAGCCCCCTTGGTGGGGGCTTGGGGTTAGTACCCCTGAAGCAAACTTTAGTTAAAAATGCATTTTAAAATATTGTAATTTCATAATAAATCTGGACTGTTCACTATTAGGTTGCAGATATAATGGTAGACATTATGTTTATACATTTTTACCCTATATGTAACCTTCCTTTTGATATGAGGGTATTGTAATTATGGTGGCATGTTATGTGTGATTGAAGAGGATATTACAATAGTTGTATTGTAGGTTTTTCCCTTTATTTATTGGGTTGAATAATAAGGATTAGCTATTTCTATGTGGATGTAGCCCATATTGGGTGAACCACATTAAATTTGTGTCTCTATTATGTTATTTTTTATACATTTTATTTCTATATTTAATTTATTAATATTTATTTATGTTCTATATTCCTAATAATTTGTATTAGAGTTAAAGATTTATTTGGCAGATACACTCATAAGAAAAGAAGGTTCCTAGTTCGAGTGGGAGTAATGGCAGAAGAAGTAAAGTTTAAGGTTGATAAATTTAATGACTAAAACTACCAGCTATGGAAGATGAAAATGGAGTACTATCTATATCAAATGGATATTTTCCTACCATTGGGTGGAATAGCAAAGATAAAAGATGAAGATTGGGAGGTTCTTGACATAATGGCACTAGGAATAATACGGTTGGGCCTAGCAGTACTAGTGGCCTTCAATATTTTAAAATAAAAGACAATGGTGGATATGATAAAGGTATTGGATAGAGTATATGAAAAACCCTTAGCCTAGAACAAGGTATTTCTTATGAAAAATTTATTTAATTTAGAAATGTTAGAAGGTGGGTCTATTGTTGATCATTTAAATGAATTTAACACTATCACAAATCAGTTAAGCTCTATAGGAGTAAATTTTGATGATGAAGTTAGGGATCTTTTGATTCTATGTTCATTGCCATAAAGATGGAATGGCTTGGTCATGGATGTGAGTAATTCTGTCTTTGATTTAAACACTTTAAAGTTTGATGATGTTATTAGTGTTATTCTTAAAAAGGAAATGCAATAGAAAAGAATAAGTGAGACATCAAGTAATGTTTTGACTATGAAGAATAGGAGAAGATAAAAGGATATAAGAAAGGGCCTAGGGAATCATGGTAAGTCTAAAAATGGTAGATCCAAATCAAGAGGAATTTTGGTGTGCTAGATTTTCAAGAAGAAAGGACACCTGAAGAAAGATTATTGATTTTGAAAAGGAAAACAAGGAGATGGACAACAGGATAAAAATTAGGAAGTACAAGTAGTAGGTGATGTGTTAAAAGATGATCTAATATTTTTTATATAATATTAATGATTCTTAGGTGTTAGATCTAGGGGCTTCATTTCATGCTACACCCCATAAGAAATATTTTCAAGACTATGTTCAAGGTGATTTTAGACAGGTTTATTTGGGTGATAGTGAACCCTATAAAATTATACGAAAGGGTAAGATAAAGATAAAATTATAGAATGGAAACAAATGGTTGCTAAAAGAGGTAAGACATGTTCCTGAGTTGAGAATAGATCTAATTTCAATAGGGTAGTTGGGAAATGAGGGTTGCATAGTTACATTTGCAAAAAATTTGTGGAAGGTCACTAAAGGATCATTGGTAATATAAAAAGGAGAGAAGGTAGGTACATTATATTTATCTAATGGTAATATTGAATATTCTATTGCTTTAGCTTCTACAGAAGTGAATACAAAAATGTGGCACCATAGACTTGGGCACATGAGTGAGAAGGGGATGAAAGTTCTCGACTCAAAGAATTTTTCGCCAGATTTAAAGAAGGTGGATTTGGATTGTTGTGAGCATTATTTGTATGGAAAATAAAAGAAAGTCAAATTTATCAGATATGAGAAGACAAAGAAGGATGAAAAGTTAGAGCTTGTGCATATATATGTATGGGGACTGACTCAACTATCATCCCTTGATGGCTCTTATTATTATGTTACTTTTATTGATGATGCAATTAATAAAATTTAGGTCTATTGCATATGAAAAAAAATGATGTTTTTGATACTTTTAAGAAAGGGAAAACTTTGGTTGTGAATGAGATAGGAAATAAGTTGAAGTATGTCAAATAAAATAATGGAGTTTAATACTGCAACAAAGAATTTGATAATTACTATTCATCTAATGGGATTTGTAGAGAGAAGATGGTTCCAAGAACACCACAACAACATGGTGTGTCAAAGAGGATGAATAGGACAATCATGGAGCATGAGATTACATGCAGGGTTACCCTTACAATTTTGGATAGATGTTGTAGATATTGTTATTTACTTAATAACTAGAGGGCCTTCAAGTCATTTGGATAAAAAGCATAGACACATAAAAGGCTAGATTATTCATTTTTAAAGACTTTTGGTTGTGAAGCATTTGTCCATATTGATAAATAAAATAGAACCAAACTTGAATAAAAATCCTTGGTAGATTGAAAGTTATGAAGAAGAAATGGAGGTAGAAACCAAAAAGAAGTAAGAATAAGGCATGAAAGAGGAGATGGACTCCTTGGTACATAACCAAACATGGGATTTGGTTCAGTTTCCTATAGGTAAAAGATCATTGTATAATAAATGGGTTTATGGTTGGAGGAATAATTTAGAGAAAAAAATAGGTATAAGGCCAAACTTGTTGTAAAGGGGTTTATACAAAAGAAAGGTATTGATTTTTACTAAATGTTTTATCTAGATGTAAAAATGACTTTCATAAGAACTGTTTTAAGATTGGTAGTAGTAGAAGATTTGCACCTTGAATAGATAGAGGAAATATATATGGATTTGCCATAGGTATACAAATTAAAAGGTAAGGATAAAATGGTGTGCAGGTTGAAGAAGAGTTTGTATAGTCTAAAGCAAGATCCAAGACAGTGGTATTTAAAATTTGACATGTTTATGACAAAATAAGGTTATAGTAGATGTCATTCTGATCACTGTGATTACTTTAAGAGATTAGATAATGGTAGCTATATTATCTTGTTATTATATGTATATGGCATGCTTTTTTTAGGGTCTAACATGCAGGATATAAATGATCTCAAAAGAAAATTAGCAAATTCATTTGTAATGGGGGATTTGGGTGCTGCAAAGTAAATCCTTAGTATGAGAATAATAAGAGATAGGAAAAATAGAAAATTGACATTGTCTCAAGAAGAGTACATCAAGAAGGTTTTATTTAGGTTCAACATGCAAGATGAAAAACCTATAAGTACACCTTTCAGAGGGCACTTCAAATTAAGCAAGGAATAGTGTCCTAAAATGTAGGAAGAAATCAATTTCATGTCTAAATTTCCATATGCTTTAGTAGTTAGAATTTTAATGTATGATATGGTGTGCATGAGACTAGATATTTCTCATGTGGTGGGAGTTGTCAGTAGGTTTATGAATAATCCAAGAAAAGAGAAATAAGATGCAGTCAAGTTGATTCTCAGGTACTTGAGAGTGATCACTAATAGATGATTGTGATATGAATGTTTAGATGTTACCTTACAAGGATATGTTGATGCAAACATGTCTGGATATTTAGATGGTAGGAGGGGCACCACATGTTATGTTTTCACTATTGGTGATAGAAAAGTTAATTAGATTTTAAAATTGTAGAAGATAGTTGCTTTGTCAACTATAGAGGCAGAGTATTTTACATCTATAAAAGCTAGCAAGTAGATGATATGTATGCAATGGTTCATAGAAGATTTGAGGCATAAGTAGGAAGATTATAGGTTCTACATTGATAACCAGAGTACGATTCATTTAATAAAGAACTCAACATTCCACCTAATAACCAAACCCATAAAAGTCATGTATCACATCATTCGTTAAGTTTGGAGGATGGTCAACTGAAGTTGGAAAAGATCCATACAAGTCAGAATCCTACATATATGCTAACAAAAGAAGTCATAAATTAGAAGCTAGAGAGTTGTTCAGCTTCAAGAGTTCTTCAAGGATAACAAGGAAGATGAGAAACATGTCAGGGTCAAAGTTCAAAGAAAAGTCCAAAGAAGAGTTGAAGAGGTGGAGTTTTAGTAGTTAATCTCCAAGCAGGAGATTGTTGGATGGTGGAGCTTAATTGTATTACAATGCTCGCTTCCTGACACGCGGGTGTGGGGAGGAAATGCCCCTCCCCACTATGGTTGTGATGGGGGTCTAGGGTATGGTGACCTAATTATAAGCCCCCTTAGTGAGGGTTTGGGGACAGGGCCCCCAAAGCAAAATTTTGTTAAAAATGCATTGTAAAATATTGTAATTTCGTAGTAAATCAAGACCGTTCATTATTAGGTTATAGATCTAACAATATAAATTATGTTTATGCATTTTTTAAATATAGGTAACCCTCCTTTTGATATGAGGGTATTATAATTATGATAGCACGCTATGTGTGAGTGAAGAGGATATTGTAGTAGTATTTGTTGTTTCCAAAACCAGCTTAGCTCATTTTTGGAACAACCCCCTGTGAAACTTGTTTGTTTCGCTCTTTGTCTCTTTAAGTCCATTTTCGAGATGAGTTTTTCTCATTCTCATTTTGGCTCAACTGTACAGTTTGAGGTTCATAACATATTTTTGTCGCATTTTCCCTAAAATGTGGAAGTTGTCACAATATCGAATACGACCAGGGGACCAAGTTTTGGCTTTCTCAGTGTTTGCCAATTTTTCTTCTGTTTTCATGCACGGGCGACAATTTTTGCTATCAGTGCATTTTTCTTTCGTGCATGCATGAGTGGCAAAATTTTCCGCCCCTATATCTAGACCTACATGGGTGGCAAATTTTGTTGCCCTTGCAAATTTTCACAACTCACATGTAGGAGTGGAAAAGTTTGCCACCTCTGCATGTCCTTTCCAGATTTTTCAGTGCAAGGGCCATGAAATTCACCGCCCCTACACTACCTCATTTTTCATGTGCGACATTTATTGCCATGCGCATCGGGTTGTTGGGGTCAATTTTCACCCCATTTAATTTGATTTCATCCTAATTTTGATTCATTCTTTCCTCCCCTCCTCCTGCCTTCTGCCTTTAGATGATCCAGTGAATGAGTGAGAGTGTCTTTTGGCAGATTTAAGCTTGTGACACGCATGGTTTCTTAGGTAGGTCATGTTTTTGATGATCCAGTGAATTTTCTGCCCCTACATGCTGTTCATTCCACATGCTTGGGCAGCAAATTTTGCCACCCTTACATTTTTCCTCCAAATTTCTCTAACTCTGGAGAAAATTTTCTCTTTTTTGTTTTTTCACTTCCTCCCCTTTTCCCCTCATTTTCTGACCTGGTTTCCGACCTGGCCCTGTTAAGTGCCCTTCCTTGGTCATGATCACCCAACTTGCAAATTTTCCAATTTGCCCACTATTCCCTAATTGCACGATCATGATTGCAGTACCCTCTAAAGATTCTTGATCATCAGCACTAGTTTTTTGAGGCTAGTTTCGATGTCTAAAAATTCTACAAAAAAGTCAAAGGCCATGGAGTACAAGTACTAGGGCATTTTGTTGATCACCTCGATTAACTCTAATGTCAATGACATTAGAGACACAAAAATTGGCCATGTGGATATGGACAAGTTCGTGACCAGAACCAAGGCAATGAACTCGGGCTTCGAAATGAAAAGAATCATTGAAAGTAACATTCATCTAGTTGCCGCTTTCACAATAGCAGCACGTCATACGAAGTTCATCCTCTAGTGCGCCTAGTTCTACAACAAAGAGATGAGATTAGTCTCAGATGCTAGTAATAATGTAATAATTTGGTTAGACCCTGAATTCATTGACAAAGTCTTCATGTGCCCTCTTGCTACTGAATTGTTGAGAATTGACTTCATAAAAGCACAGAAGGAGTATGACAAGGACCATGAGAGGGCAAAGAAAGTAATGAATAATAGATGGTTGAAGACCCTCAAAACTAATTTATCCAAATGGCTGTAGAACTTCCCAAGGAGCGATTTCATTGAATAAGTTGGTGACTTGATCACCCTTCTCAGTAGAGTGTGAGGCCTCCCATCTTCCTCATAGTTCCATGAGTGGATGTACCCTTTCATCAAAATCATCCTCCAAGGCAAGCAGGTCATCTTTTAGGGTGAAAATATTAGCAATGCTCTTCACGAGCAATTGACCAAGGTACAAAATACTTCAAAGTTTTATATGACTTCATTCCTGGTGTATATAACTGCCTCAATGCAAACCTTTCTAGGTTTGACGACTGAAGGGGACAGGAAGGCCACCCTAGACTACTCATATTACCCCCAGCTAATGCTACAAGGATCAATCCACCATTTTAGAAGGGTAAATGACACCTTCTTTGCCATATTTTTATGCCTCTTCGATCCTCAAATTGAGTAGAAGAGAGTATCTGATGAGGCCTAAACGGTCGTTAATGACTATGGCTGTATGTTCTTACAATTCCCCTCTTTCTGCTATCTTCGGGTTGGCTTTTTCCAAGGCTATCCTTATATGCTCCCTAGGTTTTTTTTGATAAGTTAGTTTTGATGGAGCTGTGTAGACAAATGATTATCGTATATACTAGGCAGATGGAACTGAAAAAGCTAGGTTTCAGGTTTCCAATTGAAATTGGCAGATACTCGATTTTAACTGCAGCTAAAGCCAAAATCATGGAGACAGAGATGCAACTGGTTACTATGAAATAATTCAAAAGAAGGGACAACTTTGACTATAGGAGTGTCAAAGACATGATCAAAAGAAAGACTCAGTTTCATGAACCTATGATCGAAGACATCTGGGTAGACCTGCAGATAGCTAAAGAAATCAGAAAAATGGACTACAATAGGCTGACACTAGAGCAAATCAAATATTTAGGGCTTGTAGAGATCCCCCAATCTAGTCGATGACAAGAACATTATGAATAGTAGGTACCTGGTTGAAAAGGTTGCTGACTCCCCCCTTCCTACATTTCAGTGGTCTCAAAAGGAATAAACTTCTTTGAGGAAAAGATTCGAACCAATATTGGCTAACACCAATGATTGGTTAACAACCAAAGGGATCACGTTGAAAGAGTTTGTTACAAGATTAGAGGTCAATTTCCAAGTAGAAATGAGGAAGAAGGCATAAAATAGGACCAAGAACAAAGGTGATGTTCCTTCTCCATCTAGGCCTCACAAGCCTAGAATCATCTTTGTTTCCAAAAAATCAAAGGTTGTTGAGGATCCAAAATCAACGGTTAAGGGAGTTGGAGAACAAAGCTCCCAAGAACAGGTAGCTCAACAAATGGAGACAGATGATAGGCCCTCAGAGCAACAAAGGACTGACCCTCTACCTTCTCAAGAAGGGGCACAGCCACTTATAGATGTCTCTCCTTCCCCACCTCTATCTCTTATCAGTTTTCCCTCTTCTAGAGCTACTTCCCCTTTTAGAGTAATTATTGGTGATCCTCACGATGCTTCTGGAGATACTCTTCACTCCTCAGGCTCTATTCCTAGTATGGCATCTCCTTCCTTCAATTTAGAAGAAAGCTCTGCCCTTGATCAATCAACAGCTGGTATGGTTTCCCCTGTTACTCCTACTGCAACCACCATCACCACTAGCAGTGCAGATATTACCATGGTAACACCAGCTATAAGAACTGTTGCCACTTTAGGTACTTCTTCTCTCCCTCCTTGGATGTCAACTTTCACACCTAAAAGAAAGAAGCTAGCCAT
This sequence comes from Torreya grandis, assembly GCA_037957365.1. Taxonomy (NCBI): domain Eukaryota; kingdom Viridiplantae; phylum Streptophyta; class Pinopsida; order Cupressales; family Taxaceae; genus Torreya; species Torreya grandis. Next base: position 1,910,065 of record JARHVA010001739.1, read on the forward strand.
CTCTGCAGATGACTTTGATTTTTGCAAGATAGTGCCGGTGAAAGCTAAGGCCCCTAAGAGACCAAGGATCCTCTCAAAATTGGTTGAGGAAAAAGGGCATAAAATTTTGAAAATAGCTAAACCACCGTAGGACGCAACCCTTGAGGGTTTTGACATGAGTAGCTATTCCATCTCTCGTGTTGAACTTGGAAAAGTTACTCATGAAAGTGTGAAAAGCGATCTACAATCTGCAATGGACATCATGGTCCAGAAGTTCGATAGAGAAATAGAGATGAAAGACTACTATAAGGCCAAGACAGAGTAGTTGACGACAGTAATAAGGAAATTCACCCTTCCCTCTGAAGTGGCAACTCCAGAAGCCTTCTCTATTGACGATTCCATCATCCAGAAAGCAGAGAGAACCTATATGAAAGGAAAAGTGCTGGAGGATTACATTGTGAAGATGACAACTCAAGGAATTTCCTTACTTATAGAGGTTGCTAAGAAGATAGGCAAGATGAAGGAGCTGAGGATAGATTTAGAATACCTTCTCTCTCTTATCTCTCAGGACATTGACAGTGTAGAGAAATATCTTAGCAAGTGGAGGGAAATGAAGGATCTAAAGAAAATCACCTTGATATCCATCAACATTATTTCTAACAAAGATTCCTATGTTGAGATTAAGGAATCACTGATATATAGGATTCAGGTACTCAAGGATCTCATTGAAGATCTCGAGTCTTCTAAAGATGCTAGTGAGAAAAGTGATACAAGCCTATTGAATAGAGTGGAAGAACTGCCTTGCGACATCACCACCAGGGATAATCAATTTCTCTGGGTTGAAGAGATGATCCAAGGATTCAAGGGTATGATTTAGAGAGATTTTGAAGAGAAAGCCTTCTCAATGAATTCTGTGGACAATATTTTAGATACTTAGTTAACTCTGTATAATCTAAGATCTAGGTTAACTAGTCATGCTAAGGAAATCATAGCATTAAAGGATGCTATAATCAGAGCCAGGGTCATCTTCAAGAACACCGTTGTGTCAAATAGTATAGAAATTTAGGCATCTATTGCTATGTATGATGCTCATCTGAAAAAATCTGGTGGCAAGAGCTGAACCTTTTTCCCCTTCTCTCTTCTTCCTCTCTTCTCATGCACTTTTGTCATGAAAAAGTGCATGCAATTTTGTAATGTGTAATTATATGTAAAATATTTGGAAAAATATCTCAAAATTCAAAGGTGACTCATCTTTGACTGAGATATTTTTATATTATAATCTTTTTAATTTTGAAGGTTTCTCCTTATATATAGAGGGGACCTCTTTTGTAAATGGATCTCTGATAATTGAGAGCAAAAACTCTGCTGAAATTGAGACACTTCTTGAGACTTTGGGCTCAACTTGTATATCATATTTTGTTAAATGAATGAGAAGCAGGTTTATTTCAGACTTTGTGTTGAAGTTATCTGTATTATTTAGGAAATAGTTCTTATGTCTTCTTTCCTGATAATCTCTTATTTATTTGATTTAATAAGCAAAGTGTGTGTGTTGATATTATCTGAGGATGTTTCTAAAAGATAGAAGAGAGACTTTGAGCTACTTTTATCTTTGTGATCCTTTTATCCTTTGTAGTTTCAGGCAAAGACTTTCTGCTTTGTTTCACTCTACAGTTACGCGTATTCCAAATCGGTGAAGGAGACAATGAAAGACTTTGTGCTTACGTAGGTTTTTTTGTTAACTTTCTTACTTACTTCAGGTGATTTTCTACTCTACACTGGATACCATTCCTAAAAAAAGAGGAATGTTGTTGGCCAACGACTAGGATTTATCTCTCTTATTCCTTGGACATCACCTTTGAAGAAAGAGAGGTGGATGCTGTTATACCACCCCAAGTATTATTTTTTTGCTTAATTATATATACATATAGCATATAAATATTCATAGAGAACCTCCCCTTGATGAGAGGAGAGATTTACCTCATCTAGATCTGGTAAACACACACTTTTCATGGCATAAATCTCCCTGTGTTGTGGTTGATATACCTATTTTGTCATCAGTTAGTTGATAACAAAATATTCACCCAACAGCTTTTTGGTGACTCTGCTAGAGACGAGCGTGTAGTTTGAAGTCTCAAACTTCAAACTAAAGTAGATCTTGCTCTTTTCCATTTTTTGTTCTACAATCTGGCAACTTCACGTTATACCAGAGGCCAAAAATCCCAAGGTGTTGTTGACCCTAATTTTGAGTTGGTACAACAGAGTAATTTTGAGATGTTTTATCCATAACCTCACCTTAGACAAACTAGGAGCCTTCCTCCTAGCCCTAACAAACCACCAACACAAAGCGGACCTTCTTTTTCCACTGCTGGTTGAGCTTTTCCTATCCAAGCTCCACCTGGATTAGTGATCCCACCTTTGCATAATCAAATCATGGCTCAAGGCCCCTGGGGTAATTCTTTTGGTCCACTGAATTTGACACCACCTCTGTATGAGCTTCTGCGTAGTTCAAGGAAGATTTTTTCCAAATTCTTTAGCAATGGGAAGGTTCATCCTGATGAACACATTATAGCTTTCAGCATAGCCTATGATGTCATAGGTGTGGAGTTTGAAGATGTAGCAGTCAGGATATTCATAAAAACACTACAAGGTGCTGCTGCAGACTGATTTTACCACCTGCAGACGGGATCAATAACTGATTGGAACACCTTGAAAGACAAATTTGAAGCCAGATTCAAGCATGTAGAAGATGCACATGCCTTTCTAGCTCAACTCACTCAGATGAAGAAAGAGCCTCATGAGCCTATGAGGGACTTCATTGCCAGGTTCAACAAGTTGAGGCACAAGATTCCCATGATTGCCTAGCTGACACCTCAGAATCTCATGTGTTTCTTCATCAACTCATGGTTTCCTAAAGTGAGTTTTTTGTTGAGACGGGCCAGACACCTAGACCTTGCTACTGCATATAACTTGGCTACTGAAGTAGAAGATGACCTTATCTTGGTGGAAAAGATAAGGAGAGTCCCTAATAAAGGTAAATCCTCTTCATCTTATGAATATTCACCTACAACCACCACTGACTTGATGGTACAAAAGCTAGCAAATAAAATGATAGCTCTCAAAAAGTAAATGGCACAAGGAATGTCATCTGCTCCTTTGTACAGAGATGCACCCAAGAGGACATTTCAGAATCAAGCATATCAATGCAATGCTGCCAGGAATCAGAGACAACAAAATTGCCTTCCCCCTCCACAGAGGAACCTCACCCTTGAAGTGCCTCCAAACAACTCGACGGTTGGATATCTAGAAGCTGAAGTGGATTCTTCATTTTAGCCCGAGTTAAATCCCAAAGATAATGCTAATCTCTTCACTGAAGAAGAGGAAGAATTAGCTGGCCACTCCAATATTGGTTTCCTAGATTACTAGGATGAATCTGGAAGTCAAGCAAAAGTGTTGGACGGATCTTATGCTATTTTCACTAGATCTCAAAGCCAATCAGCTCCATAGACTGATAAAAGAAAAGTAGGAGATGAACCCCAACTGATGGTTTCCATCGCTAAACAAGGGACTCCATTGCCTCCTCAATCAAAAGATTAGGTAACTCACAAAAAAGTAAGTACCTCCAACCACCCTATACCTTCCACCTCTGTTGCTAAGACCAGTGCCACACCTACTAAAGATCTAGATGATGGACTCTCTTCCTCTATTTCAAATTCTTTTTAATTATTTGATATAATTGATCACGCTAGAAAGACTAAAATCCAAATGATAGAGGTTGAGTATTTGAGGGCCAATCCTGAACAATTTGATAGGTTGGCAGAATATGTAAAAAATAAGGCTATCCCCATAGGACAAGATTCTTCAAAGGTCATTCATGATCCCCCCAAGGATAAGTCCACCTAGAATAATCTTGTCGTGACTCTTCCAGTTGCTCTTGAGAAAATATAGCCTTTTTATGTTTCCCTGCTTATAAATGGTTAAAAATTGAGTAATTATATAATAGACTCCGGAGCCTCAGATAATGTCATGCCCACCAAGGTGGCAGATTCCCTTGATCTGACTTTGACCAAAACTTTTGGAAGGTGTTTTTCTATGGAAAACAAGCAAGTCCCACTCTTTGGTCAGATAAAAGATGCCCAATTTGCTATTGAAGCTTTTCCAGAAAAGAGGATAAAAATGATGATTCTAGGGGCCGATGTTCTAGCCTCTTACGGTATTTTGCTTGAGCAAAATTTCTTTAAGGATGTTGGAGGTGAGCTGAGCATGGACTTGTCAGAAGCAAGGATCCCAATTCAAGGTGTTATGAAGAAATTGCTTCCAAAAAAAGAGGCAAGGTATGTAGTCACCCGATCATCAGCACCAAAAGCTTAGATTTTATTTGAGTCTTCTGGCATGGGCAACTACTTCCTATCTACGGATGAAGTCCATGAGGCATTCGATGAAACTCCTATAGGTGACAACTTGGAAATGTGTTCAGCTGACATAGCGGGAGAATCGGCACAACAAAATCAATGCATGGAAGAACCTCTTCCCCCAAATGAAGAAGCTTTCAAAGAAAAAGTGGTGTCTAATGAGGTATGGATCTTAGAATTTGATGGTAGCTATTCTTCTACCGGTTTAGGAGCTAGAGTTGTGTTGGTATCTCTTCAAGGAGATATTGTTCTTTTATCCTACAAGTTGCAGTTCAACAACACCAACAACACGGCTGAGTACGAATCCTTGTTACTTAGATTATAGGCTACTAGAGAAAAAGGTATTAAACTACTCCATGCTAAAGGGGACGTCGAATTGGTGGTTTGCCAGGTAAGAAACCTCTATTAGACTAAGAATGAAAGATTACACCACTATCGTCATCTTCTCTAAGACCAAATTGAAAATTTTGACACTTTCAACATCTTTATCATTCTAAGAGAATTTAATGACCAGGCGGATGCATTGGCTATTTCTACTACTCTCTTAGTTCCTCACCCAAATTTTAAAGGAGATAAATACACTATTGAACTGGTCTTTTGGCCAAGTGTACCTGATAATTTCGGCCATTTTCAAGTATTCAACAATGATGATCAAATCATTGCCTTCTTGGAGCAAAAAGACAGCTTTGAATAACTGCATTTTGAAGGTAGTGAACTTTGGAAATGCGAAGCAACTTCTGAATCAAATGCAAACACAGGTGAAGATTTTCTACAGCTTAAGGGGAATAAGATTCTCAAAGGCTTAGTTTCCCTAGAGAAATTATTTGATAACCATGACAGGTTTATTAAACAACAATGAACAGATTCAAACTCTTCCCAGGATTTTGATCAAGTAAACTTGAGAACCAAGGGAGATCCTAAGATGGTAAACATTGGGAAATGCTGCACTCTCGAGGAGAGATTCAAGCTTGCTAATCTACTCCACCAATATATAGACGTCTTGGATTATTCCTATGATGACCTAAAATCACTCAGGCCCAATGACATTCGCCACGACATTCTTCTTAAGGCAAATTCCATGCCTTACAAGCAAAAGTCCAGGAAATATAATCTAAAAATGTCAGGTACCATTTTGGCTGAGATACAAAAAATGCTTGATGCCTAGATAATTTTTCCAATTCATCACTCCACATGGATTTCCAACATAGTGCCTGTTAGAAAGAAAAATGGTGAAATTTGAATCTACATAGATTTCAAGAACTTGAATCAGTTATCATTAAAAGATAACTACCCCCTCCCTATCATGGATCAAGTTCTGCAAATGGTAACAGGTTCAGAGATATTATCAATGTTGGATGGTTTCTCGAGGTATAATCAGGTTGAAGTTGAAAAAGCAGATCAGCATAAGACTGCTTTCACCACACTTTGGGGCACCTTCACTTATCGAAGAATGCCTTTCGGTTTGATAAATGTAGGTGCCATATTTCAAAGAGCGATAGACCTCACTTTCAAGGATGAGATGGGTAAATTAATTGTAGTATACCTGGATGATTTGATGGTATTTTCAAAGCATCATTCTGACCATGTTCACCATTTACAAAGAATACTGGAATGTTATCGTCAGAATGGTATTTCTCTAAATCCAAAGAAAGCTGTCTTTGAGGTGACTAAAGGGAAACTTCTCGGACACATTGTGTCTCAAGAAGGTATTAAAATTGACTTAGAAAGAGTCAAATCCATCCAAGAACTTACTCTTCCTACCAGCAAAACTGCGGTTCACTCTTTCTTCGAAAAGGTGAATTTTCTTTGGAGATTCATTCCTAAGTTCGTTGAGAAGACTCGCCACATCGTCAACATGATGAAAGGCAATGCTACATTCAGGTGGACTGTTGAGGGCAAATCAACATTCAAAGACATCAAATAAGTGATCACTTGTGCACCAATTCTGGTTTGTCAAGACTACATTAAAAGCTTCAAAATATATAGTTATGTCTCTAAACATACACTCTCAGCTATTTTAGTTCAACAAAACCAAGAAGGCATGGAATCTTCTATTTCCTTCATGAGTTTTCCACTTAAGGTTCATGAGCTAAAATATTCCAACATGGAGAAGCATGCATACGTGGTGGTCAAAGCAGAAAGCATTTCAGATTTTATATCCTGAACTCACACACCAAAATTCTCGTACCTGATACAATAGTGAAGTCCATTTTGACTCAACAGGAGTTTGGTACGAAGAGGGGTAATTGGATTGCCAAGATTTAGGAGTTTGATCTGGACATCAAATCTACCAAACTCATGTGAGGAAAGGGTCTTTGTCAGTTGATTGCCAACAACATTCTAGATGAAGCAGAAAGTGAAGAAATAGAGATCGAAGGCATGCCTACAGTCTTCTTTATTGCCACTACTGATGAGTGGTATTCCAACATCACCCATTTTCTGACATATGGTGAGTGTCCCGCTCATCTCTCCTATAAGGAGAAATGGAATGTTAAGTTAAAGGCTATTAGTTATGTTTTATGGGATAATGGTTTGTACAAAAGGAACTTGGATGGGGCATTTTTTTGTTGTGTTGATAAGGTGCAACAAGATAAACTCTTGAAGTCTTTCCACAATTTGGCTTGTGGAGGACATTTTTTTGCATCAGTGATAGTGCACAAGATTTTGCGAGCAAGGTACTATTGGCCCACGTTGTTTCAGGATGCCTATAAATGGGTGTGTAGATGCAAATTGTGTCAACAGTTCGTTGGAAAGCTTAAACTAGCTGCATTGCCTCTCAAGCTAGTAATAATCGAGGAGCCTTTTTAGTAGTGGGGTATTGACTTCATTGGCACAGTCAACCCATCTTCGAGTGCTGGACATGATTATGTCCTCACGGTAACTGATTACTTTACCAAGTGGGTGGAGGCCATCCTAACCAAGCACGCTACGTCTGAAGTGGTGTGCAATTTTTTCAAGGAAAATATCATCTCCCAGTTTGGAGTCCCACTCAAAATTGTAACAGATAATACAGCCTATTTTTCCTCGCATGAAATTAATCAATTCTATTTTTACTATGGGATTACCCTATCCCACACTTCAGATTATTTCCCACAGAAAAATGGCCAAGCAGAATCGAGCAATAAGAACCTGGTCACTATTATCAAGAAATTGGTAGATGACAATCAGAGGACTTGGCACAAAGCATTATTTGATGCTTTATGGGCAGATACGATTACTCTCAAGAGGGCCATAGGTATGTCGCATTTCCAAATTTTGTATGGATTGAATGCAGAGATCCCCATCACCCTAGAACTACCAGCGCTCAGGTTAGCCAAAGCAATCGAAGACTCAACCTTCGAAAGTTTGTTCGACAAAAGAATCATGTGTCTAACCGAACTGAATGAGTAGTGAACCATGGTGGTGGATTGGATTATAGTGCATCAGAACCAAGTGAAGAAACTTTTTGATAAAAAAGCTAAGGTTCATGAATTTTGAGTTGGAGATCAAGTCTTGTTGTGGGACAAGAGGTGAGAACTGAAGGGAATGCACAGCAAATTTGACTCCTTATGGAGAGGTCCGTTCACCATTCGACAGCTCTATGGTGAGGCTAGCTTCTTGTTGGAGTACCAAGATGGAATGCCGTTTGCACTACCCCATAGTGGGCAACATCTAAAGCTATTTAATTCTTAAAGCTTAGATGGGTCCATTTATATACATGTATAGTTTTTACATTTTGTCTATTTTCTTTTGTTTTTAGCCTGACTCTGTAGCCCAATGGCTTGGATGAAGGCACTAAGAGACTGGTTTCTACTCCCGTTGATTGATTTGATTAATGGAAGTTCCCCAACAGGAGCTAATTGTTGTTTCCAAAATCAGCTTAGCTCATTTTTGGAACAACCCCCTACGAAACTTGTCTATTTCACTCTGTCTTTCTAAGTCCATTTTCGAGACGGGTTTTTCTCGTTCTCATTTTGGATCAACTGTATAGTTCAAGGTTCATAACATCTTTTCATCACGTTTTCCCCAAAACGTGGAAGTTGTCACAATCTCGAATACGATCAGGGGACCAAGTTTTGGCTTTCTCAGTGTTTGCCAATTTTTCTTTTGTTTTCATGCACGGGCGGCAATTTTTGCCATTAGTGCACTTTTCTTCCATGCATACATGAGCGACAAAATTTGCCGCCCCTGCATCTGGACCTGCATGGGCAGTAAATTTTGTTGCCCCTACAAATTTTCACATCTCACATGCAGGAGTGGAAAATTTTGCCGCCCCTGCATGTCCTTTCCAAATTTTCCAGTGTAAGGGTGGCAAAATTTGTTGCCCCTACACTGCCTCATTTTTCATGCATAACATTTATTTCCATGCACATCAGGTGTTTAGGGTCAATTTTCACCCCATTTAATCTAATTTCACCCTTATTTTGATTCATTCTTTCCTCCCTTCCTCTTGCCTTCTGCCTTTAGACGATCTAGTGAATGGGTGAGAGTGCATTTTGGCAAATTTAAGCTTACAGCACACATGATTTTCCAAGTAGGTCATGTTTTTGACATTTATTTCTTCCTTCTCTTTAAGTTTGCTTTTGGTTTTACATTTAGTTTTCTTTTCTTCTCTCCCTTCCCGTTGGCTGCTCCCTTCTTTCCCATGATTCTCATCTCCTACCTGCTTAGGGTGGCAAAATTCACCGCCCTGACCTTACTTCACTTCAACTTAGCATGGGCAGTGAATTTTGTCACCTAAACCATGCCCTACCCAAACACCTGCATTAGTGGTGAATTTCACCACCGATACAGGCTCATTCCTTTCAGTCTGTGTGGGTGGTGAAATTTGCTACCGACATAGGCCAAAAGTGCACGAGCGGCAAATTTCACCACCCCTACACTTTTTCCCTTCATTCCACATGCTTGGGCAGCGAATTTTGCCGCCCTTGCATTTTTCCTCCAAATTTCTCTAACTCTGAAGAAATTTTTCTCTTTTTCATTTTTTCACTTCCTCCCCTTTTCCCCTCATTTTCTGACCCAGTTTTCGACCCAACCCTATTAAGTGCCCTTCTTTGGTCATGATCACCCAACGTGCGAATTCCCCAATTTGCCCACTGTTCCTTAATTACACGATCATGATTACAGTACCCTCTAAAGATTCTTGCTCATCAGCACTCATTTTTTGAGGCCAGTTTCAAAGTCTAAAACTTCTCTAAAAAAGTCAAAGGCCATGAAGTACAAGTACTAGGGCATTTTTCTGATCACCTCAGTCACCTCTAATGTCGATGACATTAAAGACATAAATTGGCCACGTAGATATGGCTGAGTTCGTGACCAGAACCAAGGCAACGAACCTAGGCTCCAAAATGAAAAGAATCATCCAAAGCAACATTCATCTGGTTGTCACTTTCCCAGTAACAACACATCATATGAAGTTCATCCTCTAGTGCACCTAGTTCTACAACAAATAGATGAGATCAGTCTCAAATGCCAGCATCAACGTAATAATTCAGCTAGACCCTAAATTCATTGACAAAGTCTTCATGTGCCCTCCTACTACTGAAGTGCTAAGAATTGACTTCATAGAAGCACAAAAGGAGTATGACAAGGACCCTGAGAGGGCAAAGAAAGTAATGAATAACAGGTGGCTAAAGACCCCCATAACCAATTTATCTAGATGGCCGTAGAACTTTTCAAGGAGTGATTTCATTGAAGAAGTTGGTGACTTGGTCACCCTTCTCAGCAGAGTGCGAGGCCTCCCATCTTTCTCACATTTCCATGAGTGGATGTACCCTTTCATCAAAATCATCCTCCAAGGTAAGCATGTCATCTTTTGGGGTGAGCAGATTAGCAATGCTATTCACGAGTAACTGACCAAGGTACAAACTACTTCAAAGTTTTATATGACTTCGTACCTGGTGTACATAGCTACCTCAATGCAAACTTTTCTAGGTTTGACGACTGAAGGGGATAGGAAGACCACCCCAGTCTACTCATATTACCCCCAGCTAACACTTCAAGAATCAATCTACCATTTTAGAAGGGTAAATGATGCCTTTTTTGCCATATTTTTATGCCTCTTTGACCCTCAACTTGAGTAGAAGAGAGTATCTGATGAGGCCTGGACAGTCGTCAATGACTATGGCTATATGTTCCTATAATTCCCCTCTTTTTGCTATCTTCAGGTTGGCTTTTTCGAAGGCTATCCATATATGCTCCCCAAGTTTCCTTTTGATAAGTTAATTTTGATGGAGTTGTGTAGACAAATGATTGTCGTACATACTAGGCAGATGGAACTGAAAAAGCTAGGTTTCAGGTTTTCAATCAAAATTCATAGATACTCGATTTTAACTGTAGCTAAAGCCAAAGTCATGGAGATGGAGATGCAACTGGTTACTATGAAAAAATTCAAAAGAAGGGATAACTTTAACTATAAGAGTGTCAAAGACATGATCAGAAGAAAGACTTAGTTTCATGAACCTATGATCGAAGACATCTGGTTAGCCCTGCGGATAGCCGAAGAAATTAGGAAAATAGACTATAGTAGGCTGACCCTAGAGTAGATTGAATATTTGGGGCTTGCAGAGATCCCCCTAATCTGTTTGATGAAAAGAAAATTAGCAATAAAAAGTACCTGGCTAAAAAGGTTGCTGACTCCCCCTTCCTCCAGTTCAGTGGTCTCAAAAGGAATTAACTTCTTTGAGGAAAAGATTCAAACCAATATTGGCTAACACCAATGACTGGTTAACAGCCAAAGGGATCAAACTGAAAAAGTTTGTTACAGGATCAAAGGTTAAGTTCCAAGCAAAAATGAGGAAGAAGGCAGAAAATAGGACCAAGAACAAAGGTGATGTTCCTTCTCCATCTAGGCCTCACAAGCCTATAATCATCTTTGTTTCCAAGAAATCAAAGGTTGTTGAGGATCTAGAATCAATGGTTAAGGGAGTTTGAGAACAAAGCTTTCAAGAAAAGGCAGCTTAACAAATGGAGATAGATGATAGGCCCTCAGAGCAGCAGAGGACTGACCCTCTACCTTCCCAAAAAGGGGCATAACCACTTACAAACGTCTCTCCTTCCCCACCTCTATCTCCTATCAGTGTTCCCTCTTTTGGAGCTGCCTCCCCTTTCAGAGTAATGATTGGTGATCCTCGAGATGCTTCTGGAGATACTCTTTGCTCTTCAGGGTCTATTCCTAGTTTGGCATCTCCTTCCTTCAATCTAGGAGAAAGCTATGCCCTTGATCAATCAATAGCCAGTACGGTTTCCCCTGTTACTCCTACTGTAACCACCCTTACCACTAGTAGTGCAGACGTTTCCACGGTAACACTAGTTTCAGGAATCATTGCGACATTAGGTACTTCTCTCCCTCCTTGGATGTTAACTTTCACACCTAAAAGAAAGAAGCTAGCCATCTCTACAGATGACTTTAATTTTGGCAAGATAGTGTCGGTGAAAGCTAAGGCCCCTAAGAGACCAAGGATCCTCTCAAAATTGGTTGAGGAAAAGGAGCATAAATTTATGGAAATAGCTAAACCACTGCAGGATGTAACCCTTGAGGGTTTTGACATGAGCAGCTATTCCATCTCTCATGTTGAACTTGGAAAAGTTATGAAGGTGTGAAAAGTGATCTACATTTTGCAATGAACATCATAATCTAGAAGTTTGACAGAGAAAAGGAGATGAAGGACTACTATAAGGCCAAGACAAAGCAATTGACGATAGTAATAAGGAAATTCCCGCTTCTCTCTGAAGCGGCAACTCCATAAGCCTTCTCTATTGACAACCCCATCATCCAGAAAGCAAAGAGAACCTATATGAAAGGAAAAGTGTTGGAGGATTACATTCTGAATATGCACATTTAGAAAATTTCCTTACTTATAGAGGTTGTCAAGAAGACAAGCAAGATGAAGGAGCTGAGAATAGATTTAGAAGACCTTCTCTCTCTTATCTCTCAGGTCATTGACAGTGTGGAGAAATATCTCAGTAAGTGGAGGGAAATGAAGGATCTAAAGAAAAGCAACTTGATATCCATCAGTGTTATTTCCAACAAATATTCCTATGTTGAGATTAAGGAATCACTGATATACAGGATTTAGGTACTCAAGGAGCTCATCGAAGATCTTGAGTCTTCTAAAGATGCTAGCGAGAAAAGTGATATAGGCCTGTTGAATAGACTAGAAGAACTGCCTGCGACCTCACCACCAGGGATAATCAATTTCTATCAGCCAAAGAGATGATCTAAGGATTCAAGGGTATGATTTAGAGAGATTTTGAAGAGAAAGCCTTCTCAATGACTTTTGTGGACAATATTTTAGATACTCAGTTAACTCTGGATAATTTAAGATCTAGGTTAACTAGTCATGCTAAGGCAATCACAGCGTTGAAGGATGCTATAATCAGTGCCAGGGTCATCTTTAAGAACACCATTATGCCAGACAATATAGGAATTTAGGCATCCATTGATATGTATGATGCTCATCTGAAAAAGTCTGGCGGCAAGAGCTGAATCTTTTTCCCCTTCTCTCTTCTTCCTCCCTTCTCAAGAACTTTTGTCATGAAAAAATGCATTCAATTTTGTAATGTGTAATTACATGTAAAAAATTTAGAAAAATATCTCAAAAGTCAAAGGTGACTCATGTTTTGACTGAGATATTTTTATATTATAATCTTTTTAATTTTGAAGGTTTCTCCTTATATATAGAGGGGACCTCTTTTGTAAATGGATCTCTGATAAATGAGAGCAAAAACTCTGCTGAAATTGAGACACTTCTTGAGACTTTGGGCTCAAATTGTAAATCATATTTTGTTAAATGAATGAGAAGCAGGTTTATTTCAGACTCTGTGTTGAAGTTATTTGTATTATTTAAGAAATAGTTTTTATGTCCTCTTTCCTAATAATCTCTTATTTGTTTGATTTAATAAGCAAAGTGTGTGTGTTGATATTATCTGAGGATGTTTCTAAAAGGTAGAAGAGAGACTTTGAGCTACTTTTATCTTTGTGATCCTTTTATCCTTTGTAGTTTTAGGTGAAGACTTTGTGCTTCGTTTCACTCTACGGTTACGCGTATTTCAAATCGGTGGAGACAATGAAAGACTTTGTGCTTACATAGGTTTCTTTGTTAACTTTCTTACTTATTTCAGGTGATTTTCTGCTCTATGTTGGATACCATTCCTGTAAGAAGAGGAATGTTGTTGGCCAACGACTAGGATTTCTCTCTCTTGTTCCTTGGACATCACCTCTGAAGAAAGAGAGGTGGATGCTATTATACCACCCCAAGTATTATTTTTTTGCTTAATTATATATACATATAGCATATAAATATTCATAGGGAACCTCCCCTTGATTAGAGGAGAGATTTACCTCGTCTAGATTTGGTAAACCCACACTTTTTGTGGCGTAAATCTCCCTGTGCTATGGTTGATATACCCATTTTGTCATCAGTTAGTTGATGAAAAAATATTCACCCAATAGTATTTTAAGTTTTTCCCTTCATTTGTTGTATTGAATAATAAGGACTAGTTGTTTTTGTGTGGACGTGTAGCCCATATTAGGTGAACCACATTAAATATATGTCTCTATTGTGTTGTGTTTTGTGCATTTTATTTCCATCTTTAATTCATTAATATTGCTCTATGTTCTATATTCCTAATAGAAAATATATTCATTCAAGGAAGATAAGGTAAAGGACATAGGTTCCATTTTTGGGACACTAGCACCATGTGGCTTTAATGTCTTTAATGTGGTGCTAATGTCCAACTGAAAAAAATTTAGGCATGAAGGGAGAGAATTGGGAAATGAGGGTTTGAGACTGCATTTGAGTTGATGTTTATGGTCCACATGAAAGCTAGAAAGGTGTGATAATATGCTCTAGGATAGGTCTAGGTCTAAGCTAGAAAAAGCGAGTCTCAAGTAACACTCTTAACACTCAAATACCACTTTTAGGTGACTAAAAGAGGCAAAGATATCACTAGATAAATCCACATTAAAAATCCTATCTCTCTCAATATCCTTAATGAATTATTCCTTAGAGGTCATAGAGGAAGTCACAACTTGACATATACAATTTTCTATCTTCACCTTATGATTAATGTATGTAACTTCTCTTACTGGATTAATATGAGTATTGTTTGTAAAAACTATAAGATGATCAACACTTGCATCCTTCCACTAAGAATAATCCACTTTACACTTAGATCTAAGTTAAGAAGTAGATAAGTGTCTAATTTTGAAGCATCTACAACATCTAAAGGGCAACCCTTCATAATCTAGGGTTTGAGTCTAGCACCGACCTTTGACCCTCATTTCAATGGTTGCTATAAGGACCAGAGAAATATCCAAATAAACAATAATTCTAAAAAAGGTGATGAAGGAAAAATTAGAGGTAGAAGCATTTATGTCCAACATATTATCCAAGTATTCACCAATGGTTGATAGGCAATATTCAACCCAAAACTAAAGGGTAAGATATTGTAGATGAATCCAAATGGGCCTAATGGTAAGTTTTTTGAGAAGAAGGTTGAACATATGAAACCAAGGATTTAAGAAGAGGAGGTGTTGATCTTAGCTCTAAGATTTGGCCTTATTAACCTTTTTATAGTCTATAAGAATATAAAAACTACAGTAAATAAACCTCTGGCACATGGGTAGAGTTATAATTCATATTTCATTAACAACCACCATGAATTAGAGACCCACTAATGAAGAGTACAGAGGCTTGGCCAAAATTTGTCAAAATTTCACACTAATCCCCTAGCCACAAATCATTCCTCATTTCATAGCACCTCCTCAAGATCCTCATCCTCAAAAGACAGTATTGGAGTGGCCTTTGCAGCATCCAAATGCTTGACTATGGTTTTCACTGTCTTCTCCACCTGAGATATTACTTTGAAAAAATATTTTCCCCTTGTAGAAACATTGGCATGATAAGCCAAACCTACCACACATGGAACATCTCCAATAGGGATGGAAAAGAAAATCAGAGCACCAATAATATTGCCTAAGGGCCTAGACAACTCAGTTGACATAAATGGCTATGTACACGAATGTCCTAAGGCTACCTTTGGGTAACCACTAGTCATAACCCTTGCATCCTTCCCATAGTCAGTTCCTTCATTCTTCTTGGCGGTCACAGTCAATAGGGAGTTACATGAACACATCGATTACATATGTACTAGGCCAATGAACACATCTTTACAAACCATCTCCTCAGACTACCCATACAAAAGTGAATATACCATAGTGTGGATAAATTGTAGCATAATAGGCATCATGAAGATAGAAAAAAAAAGGAACCTAGAAAGTATTAGGTAATAAATTTTATTTAACTAGAGCTAAAACTAAATATGAAGAGTAGTCCCAAACAAGGACTATGGAATTGCCTTGTCACATTGAACATAGGTTTAAATCCACATACTAACCCCCAACACATTGAACACCAAGCTAGCTAGTCCATTACATCAGGTACCCTCATGGCTGACCTGCTAGACCTTAGAGTGGGAACAATACTATAGAGGTGGTTAGCTTGGGAAATGGACCCTAAAACCTCCCACTTCTAGCACTTAGCTCATAAACCATTAGGCTATCCTTTTCAGGTCCACAAATGTTAGGTAACAGGTTTTATTTAACCAAAACCAGTTATGAAGAGTATTCCTAGCTATGGGTTGTGGACTTTCCTTGTCATATTGAACATAGGTTTCAAGCCACATATCCACTCCTACCACATTGAACATTGAGCTAACTAGTCCACCACATCGGGTACCCTTATTGTTGATTCATTGGAGCATAGTGTAAGAATGATGCTATAGAAGTGGTCACCCTAGAGAATGGAGCCTAAGACCTTTCACTTCTAACACTCAGCTCACACACTACTTTATTATCCTGATGAATCTAAATTATAAATGTTTTTTTAAATAAATAAAATTTATATTAAAAATAAAAATCAATTATAAATTTATTTAATTGTGTAAATGATTTACTATTATAATATATCTGAAGATTTCATAATAAAACATTTAATTGTACATATTATTGTGAGTTATATATTTACATAGCATAATAAACACCACCACTTTCAACACCTTTCCTTATTGAAATTATAAATAGGAAAAAAATCCCCTAATTTACTTACTATTGGAATGTTTTACATTATATTAAATAACAAAATATAATTACATAAGGTTACAAAGTAAAATAAACAAACAAATCACAACCCATACTCCATGCTGGAAGAAAAAACTGGCTCAAAACATCAAAAAATAGATGGTCAAAGCATGGTAAGAGAAAATATAAATAACTAACCAAAATTTTAAGTACAGGTAACCACCCTAGGAGGTAGAGGTAGAGGGTCATCCTTAGGAAGTGCCGACCAAGAAGTGGTTCCACATCAGGAATCTCTAGAGTATTCAAGCCATCTAGGGGGTCATCATGAATAGTGATAGATCAACCATTAGTAGGATATGTAAGAATAATAACACTTGCTTAAGACCACTATGCAGGAGTAACATTAGATTTTCCATGAGAACTCCAACCACTCCTTGGGGGAGAGTGAAGTTAAAAGTGTCCCCTACTTTAGGACCAACATCTACTTCTATGCCTCCTAGAAGGAAGTGGCAGGGGATGATGGGGCTAGCTATCTAGTGAAACTCTGATCATAGTGCATGGAGTAATCCCCCAGTGGTCAACGAGATCCTATAGGTGGTGGAGGTCCAGCATCATCTTCTCAACTTGACCTTAAATTTGCAAGTAAACTGATGAAATAACAACAACCTTTTCATTAATAGAAAATAAAATTCCACTTGTCTCATGATTAAAAATAACATTATTTTTGGCTTTCCAAAGCTAATAAAAGAGGATGATAGCATGAAAAATTTTCTAGAGAAAATTAATATAAGTTTTCCAAATAGAAAAATCCCTAAAAAGTGTTTGATGCCAAGAGACAGGCTTAGGATGATAAGGTTGGAATAATAAATGAATCTATCACCAAGTAGATTGAGCTTTAGGACAAAACCAAAATAGATGTTTGAAAGATTCTATCCACTTACAATTTAGACAAAAGTGATGGGGAATGTAGAGGTGGAGTAGCCTCTCACTAAGGGGGAGCCCTTTGTAAATTAAACACCATAAAAAATGAACAAACATGGGCTCTAGGACAAGGTGCCACACACAATCTAGACATGCGAGTTAAGTCCTGGAAGAGGACTAAAGGCCCTAATGTCTATTGAGCTTCTCATGTGCTAGAGAGAATGGAATCATCCCTTGATAAATAAGCCCTTGGGAGTATATTTTAAAGTGTGTATCATAGTTATACCTCCCATCTTTCCACCAGGCCTTCAAAGGCTATAAGCCAAGCTTATGAAGTATAACATTAGGGAGTAATTCCTAAATGTGAAGGATGGAAGGTAAGTCAACATTACTTAATTGAAACTTGTTTTTTTAAGTAGGATAGGGAATCCAATCTCTGGAGGTAACCAAATCATAGATAGTTCGAATCCTTTACAAAATAATCAAAGATCTTTAATACCAAGTAATTCAGCTAGGGGGATGGAAGCATTGGTGAGAATAGGAGACCACCATAAGCTATGATCATTGAAATATAACCCTATGTAAAATCCATCCCCAACCCAATTCAAGTGGGGTTTGACTACTTTGAAATCCTTCTAGATACTTTTGACTATAAATGAGCCTATAAGCTTAACAGGCACATTAGTGATGAGGAAGGATTGAAAGCCAATATTCTGCCAACTGGTTTTGCCATAGGGAGAGCCTGAAGAGATACAATGTTGGAGGAGGATTTTCCAAAACTCATTACCCTCAATATCCCAAAAAACCCATTTAGTGCACAAGGCCATACTTTGTTGATAGGTGTCAATGATGCCCATGCCACCTTTATCGCAAGGAAGGCAAAAAATATCCTAAGCCACCTGATAAAAACCCTAGGCCTTGTTAGAAATGGCCTAGAGGAAATCTCAGAGAAGTTTGTCTAGTTTACCATAAGAGGCTTTAAAGGGGGCCCAACAAGAGGAATAGTAAACATGAGGGCTACCAAGATCTTGATGCAAATATGGAACTTGCCTTCTAGAGAAAAGTGTTTGATGATCCAATACTCAATCTTCATTTCAATCCTATTAAAGACATATTACCAAAGCTCAGACGACAAGTTTTAAAAAGTGAAGGGGATTCCCAAGAACTTGAATTGTTCCCCCCTCAAGAAATCCACTACCAATTAAACTTCCTAATACACTTTGGCAAAGGCATCATGACTTGACAAAAATACTAGGTTTTCCTCCATTAAAGGTTGGAACCAAAAGCTAGACAAAATATATCTAGGCATTGCATAGCTTCATTAAAATTGGCCTCTTGCTCTTCAAGCATGAATAAAGTGTCATCTTAAAAGAGTCCATTGATGAGATTAGAGGTGCATTCAGGAAACAAAATGCCATGAATGACCCCATGTGAAGCCTTAGAAGCCAAGAGGTAGCATAGGGCTTCAATGGCTAAAACATAGAGTGTTAGAGAAAGGGGGAAAACTTGGTCAATAGAATGTTAGAGCTTGATCCTCAATGTTTGATGCCCATTAATAGTGAGGCAATTAGAGGCATAATAAAGTAAAGTTTGTACTTTAAAAATTAAATAGGGGCCAAAGCTAAGAGCCTTGAGCATGGAAAGATTAAAATGCCACTTAATCTTGTCATAATCCTTTTCAGTGTAAAATTTAAGAAAAATAGTTCTCTAAAGAGAGGAGCAGGTCCAAGCCATGCCTTCCCAAACCATAATAAGATTATCCAAAAATATCTCCCTCTAATAAACCCTATTTTTTATGGTCTAATAATGGTAGGTAGGATGAGTCAAATGTGTTTAGTGAGGGATTTGGTGAGAATCTTGTAAGAGACATTGAGTAGGGTTATCAACCTCTAACTGGTGAGAAGCTCAGGATCTATAGCTTTGGGAATAAATTTGATATTTCCTTGATTGATTAATGAGTCCAAGAGATTGATTCTGTAAGGCTTCTTTGTAGACTTATATCAAGTCAGGGCTAGTGAACTCCCTTATGGCTTTGTAAAATTTGTAAGGGAAGCCATCAAAGTCAGGGGATCTATCATTGATCATATAGTTCAAAGCCTCTGTAAGCTCCTACAAGGGGAGTGGGACATCATAGAGCCATTAATCAGTTGGTTTGAACTTGTGAGGTACCATATCGAGGCAATTATTAAGATCTTCGACCACTTAGTCATGAAAGGCTAGGTGTAAAAATCCTACTTGTAATTCTCAAGAAAGGTCGAGGAGATATCTCACTGGGAGGTAAGATAAGATTGAGATAATTGAATGGCTTTAATTTTCTCATGATCTTATTTGACATTTATTGATTTAAATAACTCCCTAGAGGCTTTATCACCATTTTTGAGCCAATACAGTTGAGCATGGAGATGGGTACCTCTGGCTGCATGACTATCCACCACCTTGAGGTGGTGTTTGGGGGAGGCAACCAACCTCTGCAACTATATGTTGAAAAGATTAGTCTCAAAGGAGGTAGAGACCCATTTGAACTCATTAAGTGTGGAATCATTTTAGCACTTAAAAATTTAGGTGACATGTTTTCCATGATGGCAGAGGAAGGAGGTGGTGTGTATAATGGCCTCATTCCACCACTCAATCCACCTAGTGATGTATTGGGGTCATGGGGCTAGGTCTTAGATTTGTTGGATGAGTCAAATGGAACCAACATGACTCAACATAAAGGTATTGAGAATAAAGTGATTAAGTGGCATATGGTACTACTTAGAGGTCCATTCCACTTTATAAGAGATGGGTGAGTGGTCTGAAAAAATAATATTCAAGTGGGCATTGACAAGTTGTCCATCAATGCTAGAAAAGTAAAAAATGATTTTACTCTAACATCATAAAGTGATTGAGATGTTTGAGCAAGTGGTGATCAATAGATTGGTAGTTGGACTACATAAACCAAGACATGGGTTTAAATGTCCACCATTGAGAAGAGGGTCTGCCAAGCCCCATTTATTTTTGAAATAGTAACAAGCCTCACATTCATCAACACACCAACACATAGGTAGGGGCCCAACCTTATCTTGGGGGTGTTCAATCATATTAAAGTCACCACACACAAGCCATGTGGAAATAGGTACCATATTTACAAAATACTGCCAAAATAAGGAGCAATCATGGCCATCATTAGGAGCATAGATGTTTAAAATGCCAAAAGATGGCCATTAATGTCAAGAATAATATAAACTAATTGATGTGATGGATCCTCCCCCATGGCAATAATATGGGAGGAGACCTTAAGAGTAATTAAAATGTAGGTGCCACCACATCTGGCCTCATGCAAGGTGGTGATCTAGGTGGATTTTGACCAAATGCTGTGCAAGGATGTCTGGAGGAGAAATCTAGATACCTTAACTTCTTGAAGATAGAGAATATCTAAAAAACTTAATCTACTGATAAGTATATTACACAGTATTTATAGGTAGAATTTATAATATCCCTAACATTCCATGATAAAACATCATAGGGAGGGATAATCCATTTGAATCTCCCCTTGCCCACCCTCAAAATTTGCCAACACTATAAAGCTATTATGTTAGTGAGGGTGAGAGATTATGCCACCCAGTATCATTCTCCTCCTGAGGAGAGTTGGAGCCTCCATGAGTTGGGCTATGAAACCACTTAGAGAATGAGCCACTGGCTGAGAGAATCTCATCCATATACATCTTGAAATTATAGGAGGCTGAAGAAAAGATTTATAGTTTGAGAGGAACCAAGTTATTAGGGGGTGGTAGAGAAATCCCTTGAGAGGGTGTGAGAATTAGAGGAGAATCCTCTTGAGGTGGTGGCTAGGGTGTGTTTTGTGGCTTAGGGCCCGATGAAAATTTGGGGGGGTATTGTGGTCCAACATCACCTTGGTCTATCAGTTTTGGCTTCTCAATCTGAGGAGGCTTGGGATGGCTTATACGAGGACAATATTTAATGTGATGGTTTGAAGCTTGAAAATGAAATCAAGTGTTGGGAAGGTTGAAATAAACAACCTTTTGTGACCATTGGGTCTCCCCAACTTGGATTTTAATGAACTCCTTCAGCTTATTAGAGAGTTCAACCTCCACATAGACTCACTTGTTAGGGTGATGGGAAAATCACCCATTTGGTTTGATCATAACCATGCATCTTATGAGATCAATAATTTATGGAATAAAATTCCAATGGTTAACTGATAGACTAGGAAGCTCAACCTAGATAGGGATACAAAGGGCATCATTATTAGAAACCTTAAAGTCATGTGACCAGGGAGAAAAAATCATAAATTGATTATGAAAGAACCAAGCATTGGACGTCATGAGAATTAGTCATGTCTTAGAGGGATCCTTAAAGGTAAACAAAAAGAAACCTTACATGGACACCTGGTGACTCCCAATGGTTTTAGATCTAGTTATGGAGGTAATCCTCCAAGGGGATGTGACCAAAAAAATAAGTAATGATAGATCAATTTTCATATGACTTAAAACATTATTCAATAACAATAACATGAATACTTACCTCCATAAGGGAAGGGAAGGCTAAGGGATTACCTTGTCGTAGACTTTCAAAACAAACTTTTGAGCTCGCTTGGGTGTTATTAGCTTTGTCTCCTACATCAATAGATGTGATCAAGTGTAGATAAACCATAGATATAGGACCTATCCATCCAAAGGAGAACATGCTGAGTGCATTTAATTCACTACAACCCTAAAAAATATCATAGTCCTAACAATATAAAAATTATGCACAGACACAAACCATGAAACCCTAAAAGAATGATTTATCCTTTCTCATTTCAATTAAATCTTCATTTAATTTTAACTATTCTCTTCATTTAACAATTCAAATGAGGAAGATTTTTCTAAAACAAAATTAAGTGCAAAAAAAACAAGGGTGTCATGTGCAAGTCCCTACGAGGCTAGTATATGATTTTGGTATTGAGATAAAAACTAGGTATTTTGGTATTGGATATGATAATTCAATGCCCATAATGCTTTTATTTGAATCCCTATGTAGGCTTATTATATGTTAACCAAGTTATTCTATGGCAAGGGAGACAACAATCTGAGTATGACTAGCCAACCATTAAAAAGGAAACATTGTCATGGGTAATTATATATAAATTACTTGCTTGTAACAAGAAATACAACCACAGTAATATGGAAAATAACTCCTCTATATGATGTGTATTTACATCATAATATTATTTAAAATTAGAATTGGAGAGATAGGTAGAATTCTCAACTGAAAAACCACTCAGAAAAAATGTTATGTTTAATTCACTCTTGTCAAAGAAGAACACAATCAAAGTAAAAGGCATATGGATCATTTAGTTTTAGGGAAGAATATATGTTTGGACCAACATTTTCAATATCCAAGAATATGAAAAAGAAGGTCACAATTTCAAATCCTCACACAATGTAACCTATATAAAGATCCTTAAGACCGCCGTAGGGTTTCAAACTGCAAAACTAGTCTAAAGGAAAAAAAACTTTAACAAATTGTCTAGAAAAGACCTCATACTTTGATTTATCAAAGGGTTTGAGTGACCTAGAAATGGATGAAAAGACCTTCATGGGGTTTGGCTGACTTTTAAATGAAATATAATATCTTATGGTTTGTTGATCTAAATGGCAGGGTAAATGAATGTTTAGAATAAACACTATTCATATTTAAGTTAGGTCAAGGAAGAAATTGATGCAACTTTTTATACTGCATTTGGTTCATAATATTATTCATTTGACTATTATTATCAGAATATATCTCTTTTATAATTGAAAATTTTAATTTTAATATTAAAATATTTTTAAAAATACTTAAAATTTCAAAAGTAATTACAAACATATAAAAAGCTACTTTGTAAAAGTTGAGGTATCTTTCTTATGATTGCAATTATCTTTTATCGTAGGTTTGAATAGAATTATAGTCTCACGTAATTTATCTCTAAAATGATAGACAAAGACAACATACAACTTTTCCATGCTATGGTGATGCTGGCATCATTAGCTAAGAGGATACAATTGTTGTAGTTGGAGATGAACGATACATGGATGCACCCACCAACTAGTCTCTATGTGGATGGAGATCAAGGGTATGAAGGTTTGTTAGGCACTTAACTAACATTATTGTCTTCTTACATAAGTATTTCTAAAATAAGAAGGTTTTAGGCTCTCATGAAGATTGTGTTATTTTATCATATCCTTTATACTAATACTTGATTTTTTTCCAAAAAAATATTAAAGGTCAATTCAAAAAGTTGATGTTACGGTATTATTAAGTGCAAGTTGATACTGAGATTGATTCCTCTATATTATAAATTCAATACATATTATTTTACCCTTTAAAGAAGATTATTGTCTTCTTATTATAGATGATTGATATTTTTAAAAATATATATCAAAAGTCAATTTACAAAGTTGATAAGTTATTATTAAGAGCATATTGATAGTGATGTCAACTACTCTCTATTACAATTGTGACAAATATTATTTATGGATTAAAAATAAAATGTTGATGCATATTTAAAATGAAAATGGTTTTCTCTTTTACAATATATCTTTAAAATGATAAAATTGTAGGATTTCATGTTGCATCCCTAAAAAGAAGGTTGAAGATCTTCATAGTGCATCTTTAAAAGGGAAGGTTATAGGTTTTCATAATGTATCTTTAAGATGGAAATAGTTCTAATAGTATTATCTAATTTAGGATGCTTAAGTTCTTGTATTTGACACTCAACAATCAAAGTATATGCAAAACATGATGTAAGAGGGTTCATATGGAGGTGCTTATGCACCAAAAAATTCATTAACTTTAAAAATACTCTTAAGGTAAAATATACCTACTCAATATCAAAATACAAAAGAGTTCAATACAATAGGATATAATTTATTTTTAGATATGATTTATGTGTAGCCTTTAGTTTAATAATATTTAATTACAAAAAATATATGATCTACATTAATTTAATCTATTTCTAATCATGCATCATAAGAAAATAAGTATGAATGGATAACATTTGTTATGAACCTTCAAGCAATCCTATACAATCCTAAAAATATTGCTTTGAGTGTTATGACATATTATGCATAAAGGCATTTCTAATGCTAATATATTTAAATAATTATTATTTCATATATATTAGAAGTTTACATAAATGACCCTTCTACATTGGGAGAAGAGAAGTCAGAACCATGAACCTTAGGAAGAGTTTTAACACAAGTCCTATATGTGAATTTTTTTTAACAAATCTTATCATGATTTTTTCTTTAAAGAATGGTTTAAAATGCTTAGAGCAAAGAATATCAAAACAATGATTTCAGTTTTTCTAGTCATTTATGTCCACTAAGATATATCTTGCATTATAACGAGTATCAACATTTGAGTATCATTGTCCTTGTTTTAATTCAAAATGGGCAAAACCAAAACACTCCAGTCAATTGAAAATAATTAAGATAATAATATCCAGATTGAAGTTGTCTGTTTACCATTGAAAGAAGTAGAAATAAAAATGTCAATGGCATAGATGATGCTAAAATATTTCTTCGTAGCTAACATTCAACCTCCTTCCTTCTCAAGATGAGTTTTACAAAATGTAAGGAGAGTCTTGAAAGTTTTATGAGATTAATAAGTGAAAAAACAAAGCTTTACAGTCTTGTCAAATATTAAATGTTTAGAAAGTTAATAGACATATTGTAAAAACAAACAATACAACACAAAACACCTATAAAAAGAAAAATATAACAATATGAAGCCACAAGCAAATATTTTTTTCTCTAGAATGTTTTGTTCCTCAACGCTTTCTTGAGACACAGTAGTTTTTCCCTTGTGACCTGTGGTCTTTGTATGTTATCCATGCACTCACAAACCCCAATAATGATGAAGACCACGATTATTCCTGAAAAAGTGATCCTAAAAATTAAAATTAACAGTCTAAAATAAGAGAGGAAGAGAGTGCCTTGAAGCAATAACTGTTAAATAGTTAATAATGAGAATAAAAACAAGGAACAAAGTTAACAAGTAGCTTTATGTTAACTTTAGATGTCATGTCATGTTTATTAAAGTAAAATTGGTAATAGTAATGGGTACAATTCCATTACATTAAGAAACAATCTTTAAAAAATTACAAAACACTTGTTTAAAACTTTTTTGTGCTTTTCAAAGTAAATGCAAATGCATTGATAATGTATTCATTTGAAATCAAAGCAATAAGGAAATTCATAATTTTAAATACCAACTCCCAAGTGACTCGACATGCCCACACAAATCTATTGAGTCTCAAGTGACATCAAAACTAGTCAAAACAGGTTGACTTAGCAAGACTCAACTACACTTGAATAGACTCCACTATCATCAAAACAAAACAAAAAATAGCTTACAACTCGATGAAAACTCTTTTGATCTAATTGAATACAATAGGTCAATTTTATAGCAGGCGATTGCTTTATCTATAATTTGATGTTTAAATTTAAACTTAAATTGTTGTAGAACCAAAAAAACATATTTCATACCGTTCCCTCTATTTCAAGAAGTGTCAATTTTTTGAGCCCTGATGCAGAGTCTAGTCCAATTCTAAATTTTGTTGTGGGATATTGGTCTTATCAAGTCTAAGAAAAGATCCAAAGCTACAAGGTTTTGAAATTTGAACCCTTTACCTCACTAATTCAATTAAAAATAATTATCACTCATATCAGGGTTTTTATTATTCTCCATCTCATCATAATTGCGATGTCGACAAATAGACAAATACCAACACCTAACCAATCTAATCTAAAACTTAAAGCACAAACTACTGGATATTGTCTTGTATTTAAAAATTGGTGGTCATCATATTAATTTTGCAGAGAATGATTTTAAGAAAATAAACCTTCTCCATTTTGGTTCAAGTAGTATCAAATTCCTACATGTTAGTAGAAACCTATTTACAAAAATTTGACAATGAACTTCATTTTTAATGCTAACTTTACACAAAAATAATAAAAGTGTAATATCAATAAGTTGATTTAAAGCATAAAGACAAACATTTTGAAAAATTTTAAAGAGTTGTGGTGCTATGGTAATGAAGACACTTTGTATAACATGGTCTAGGTTGAAATACTTCCACGGCTACAACAACACAACCATTTAACATGGGGGCTTAAACCACATCATTTTCCAAGATGGGTACCTAAAAACCTTATGAAATTATGACTATAGAATGGGAATCTCTAACATATATCAAATACAAGATTGATATGTCATAGGCTATTTTCTAGAACCATCATAAAGCCATATATCTGGGCTACAAGTGAATCTGCAAGGTTTTCTTGAAGTTAGTAATCAAGGAGTTAACATTTATGCATTTATTTATGTTGATGCTCCATTCATTTTTATATAACCTAAGTTTTACTCTGTAAATCACATGAGCTCTACAATAACCTTCATATTGTAGCTAATTTATAGATAACAGAAGCTTATGCTAGTGAATTGATGATACATAAATTCTTCTTTGATAAATATTTAATACATTTAGACAACTATAAATGAGTGAAAAATGCATGTCTACGTCATTGCATGCTAGACCTAAATGCCAAAAAGTTATGACTATACAATAGTCATCTCCAACATATATCAAATCTAGGAGGACTGAAGTGCTAAGGCTATTTTCCACAACCATGATAAACTTGAGATCTGGGCTATAAGTAGATCTACAAATTTCATCTCAACTTATCAATCGAGTTGTGAATATCTCTAAAATTATTCATGTTGATTCTTCATTCAAGCTTCAAAAATATTAACAACCTAGATTTTACTCTAAAAAGAACATGAACTCCTTTACAACCTTTATTATACTGAACATTTATAAGTTTCCTACTAGATAAATGCATAACTAAGTGGTATAAATATACTTGAGAAAGCATACCTAATAGTCAATAGTTTTAGATAAAGTAACTAGTGATAATATTTCCTAAGAAGGGTAAGATAATATTCCACCTAGTATGAAATCTGACAATTTCTACTGATACAGTTGATATTTGTATTGGAAAACTGATCTTCTATTTTTATATTAAATTGCTTCTCATAACAAGGTCCAACAATAATAAAATGCTTGTGTTTAGGAAAGTTTCAGAAAACAATCAGTTTCAATAAGAAACTTAAAAGTGAGTATTTTTAATCATCTAAAGTAAGAAAATCCTCATGACCAGCCTGAGTTAGATGGACAAATGGTCTGGAAAATAACTCAAACATAATACAAAAAATGGTCCATGTATGAATCATCATAGCCTTTGAAGTCTAAATGGTAGAAACAGAATGAATTGGAAATTTGAGTGATCAAAAATCCAAAGATAGAAAGAAACAACAGAAATGAGATAATGCATTTGATGGCATATTGTCTACAGTTCACTTATTACACTAACATACAAACTTGACATTTAGATCATGGAGTATGTGCATACCTTCTAAAGATCTATTTTCATTATATTTAGGCAATTTTCTAATAGCCTACAAAAGGATAATTATCAACATAGATAATTTTTGAAATGAAAGACAAAATGAACCTAAGAGTGTAATACAAAAGTGTTTAGAATGTTCACCTTGGAAGAAGCCTCATTACATTGGGCACTAAGAGACTCTTCAATCTATATAATTTCAATTTCAATTGCAGAAATCTGCTCAAGAACCTCTAGAGTGCCCATAAACTAAACAAACCTATTATAGAATACAATAGCAAGCCTTGTCACGAAATTGATCAAATTGGTTATGATAAGAGTTGTAGATTGCACTCATTAATCAAATAGACAAATCCATGCTAACTATAAATTGTTTATCAAATATATACAATAAAGTGACATCATTATTTTCTCCACTTCAATCAGCATTAAGAATTGGTATTAGAAACTACAAATAGACTTGCATACCTTTCAAGTGTGCCCTTGGTAAACCATGACCTTTCATGTCCATTGGCCACCTCCAATACAATGGAATAGCCAACCTTTTCAATTTGCTCCCCTGATGTCTTGAGATTAGATAGAAATGGCTTCAATAGTCTAGAAGCCAACTTCTCAGTCACCCCATCACTCGTTATAATCATTTTTCACTTAGCAAAATCAACCCCAAAATAACATGCCACAAAACATACTATAAATATAGATACATGATATAATATAGTTGATTCTAGATAATGTACTAAAACAATAACCTGTGAAAATCTCAAAGCTTTATTAACATACTCTATATTATATTAGATATCCACATGGATGTGGATCCTCAACTTAAAGACCAAATTGGGGTCTCTCACAAAGCACCCAATATTATCACTTATCTCCTAGTCTCAGCACAATGCTCAAATCTTGATCCATATCATGTATTATGGAACACATGATAGGCCCAAATCCACAAGATTGTAAGGTCATATTTACAAAATTTTAGGAAAAATAATAGACCTGCGAGTTAGAAGAGAAACCATGTGGCATATGTGCCTTACATCATGTTACGTATAATTAGAGTAGACATAATACTACAACTGACATTGTTTCCAAGTTCTCCCCTTTATGGCCTATACAATTTAGAGATCTAATTGTATCAAAGATTCAAATATCCTCAAAGAAATAGAGCCTTACCCAATAGACCAAAAAAGGTCCTTTGTAAGTTACCCACTACCATTCCCCATCCCTTATGTCAACATATTCACAGTTGCTTAGGAAAATGATTGAATTTTCCATTACATTTGGCTAGTATTTTTTTTAATATGTTGATGCTCTATGCAATTCAGAACTATAGCTTTGATTTTAACTACAATACATCTAGGAACTAAAATGTGTTACATGAGTGGTATGGAAATACCAACAATGGATTCATAGATCTACTGTGAGTCTCAACTGGTCTTATGCATTTTACAATTTGGGTGTAATGTAATACATAATGCCTACCTTGTCTTAGTAGGAGTGAGCTGAAACACAACACAGTCCATCACCATAACACCTATTTTTAACTTTATCTGTTATGCATTGTTTATGCACAACGAAGGCAACATAAAGCTCAACACTTCATCTTGTTCCAAAATATGAATTTACCACCATTAAATAGACATTATTATACACTATGTTGTTACTAACATATTAATTTTCTTTTAAGGACAAGAATTTAATATTAGACATAATTAAAAAATAAAGGAAAGGATTCAGTAACATGATATGTAACAAGAAACAAATTAGAAAATTAAATATAGAGTGCAAAGTCTTTGACTATATTGATATAATCATGCAGAATATAGGCTATAGATTATGAGTTTTGTAGCATAAATGAGTGAAATATACATAACTTAAATTCTTTAATTATATTGACATATCTATGAAGAATATACACTATAGACATTGGAACAATACTAAGTGAATGTACAACAATCCAATACCACGCTATTTATACATTTTAATGACTGATGTTGATCTAAAACATTAAGTTTTTTTATTTTGAGTAGCTCAATATATATATATATATATATATATATATATTTGCACATTTAAAAACATATTTTTTTATGCAAAAAAATCTTTTCAAAAAAAAAAGGAGTTTCATGAAGTGAGCATTTTGGAATTCCGTTAACATGTAGATTGTTGTCACTTTTTTACCTGCGTAAAATTGCAATAAGAAAATATTAGTGGACTTAATAAAGTTTTAAGACATGTATTAATATACTATCTTGATGCTTGTTTTATTTCTTCTGGAAAAATAAAAGTAGTGGCAATGGCTATTTTTTAGGAGCACTTACTGCTCAAAAATATATGTGAGGATGTTGTTCATGGCAAGTGAAAAAGTGCCTTGTAGTTTAAAATGGTGTAAAAAAAATACTACAACTGAGATGTCTTATTTATAATCACTGAATGTGATTTTAGTTAGCACTGGAAAATTCTCCTCAAGGAGCTTGTGGTTCAAAGTGCAGTCAATATGTCCATTTTCTATGTGTATGATGTATTCTAGTGAATGTTGGTATGAGTACTTTCAAGTTTGTTGACAGTTTGTGCAATGTGCCAAAAAATCTATTGAAGGAGCATTTGTCAAGATTGGATACTCACAATCATTACAAAATGGCTGGAAAGGTGAAGCATGAATTTTTTTCGGTTTCAATAGAAGCTTGACCTGCAAACCAAAACTATGATTAGTCATATTATGAGATAATTCAAATGCTAAAAATTATGCAAAGCCATATTTTTGTATCTGAAAGTGATGAGTGTGAAATAGATGCTTGCCTCAAGGTTTTCTTTTGCCAAACTTTGTAGATGGGCTTTTGTATATTGGTCATTCAACATGACAAAAAAACTAGACTGCCTTGCATGGAGCAAAGGGGTGCCTCTACTTCAATTCCAGATGATGTTCTTGAAAATCATTGTTGGTGTCTTTGTTTATTATAGAGATTGGTGCAGGCTAGGATATAGATGTTTGTAGGTGTCATTAATTAGAAACTGGGAAACAATTGTTAAAATGTTAGTTTTCTAAAAATCAATATACATGTGTATGTTTTGATATAGAGCAAAAACCATTATAAATGATGATGAAATAGAAATAAGATATTTGGGTGAGAGTTGTTCCTATTGCCATGTCTTTTTTAGATTCACCATCTTTGAGATGGAGCTCATGTTGATTGTATTGTTTTTGGTGTCCAATTACAAAGGCACCAAATGAACCCATTGCATATGGATTGTTTGAGTCAACGAGATCTTGTATAGTAGTGTAAGGGGTAAGTCTACACTCTTTAAAAATAGTTGCGATGCTTTATATAGTGCTATTAGGATGCAATACAAGGTAGCAATCAACATCACCTCTCTCATATTGGCTTCTATTCTTTATTATGAAATCTATCATCCAAACACTTTTCCAAGAGATAAATATTGTAAGAATTTATCAATCAGCTTGGTTTTGATGTTGATTATTATTGTCATTTGACCAATTCTATCAACAAAATCAACGTGCACTATTGTTTTATTTGTTGGAGAGTTTGGATTTTTTATGAAACTAGGTCCATATATAACCAGTACATCACCTTCGAAAACATTGCCACATATTTTTGTGGATAGGTCAATGATCAAAAATGGCATATGTTATCCTATGTTTGAGCTACAGCCATGGTTTGTAAATACAATTTTTGAATACAAATATTCTATAATGGGATATAATGCAGAGCATTTTGAGACATAAAAGTTAAAGGAAATTGTTAGTTTCATATTTTTTTTTGAAATGATATTTTTTTGTATATTGCTATTGCTTTAGAGCAAGCTATAAAATATAAAATTACCACTCCCCTATTTTTTGTTACTCTATTTCTATATCCTGGCTATTGTGTTTGTCTAGCTCCATGTTTAGTTTCCTGTTTGCATCATGAAAATTGCATAAACATCTTTTTTTTGGCAATGTTAAGATAGCAAGAGTAGGAAAAGATAGTGAGTTTTTTTTTTTTTAATTAACAATAAATTTGTGCACTATGTTTCTTCTTAGTACATAATTTGACAAAAAAAATAAAACATTACCATTTTGGTGGCTTTTGTTGTTTTGATATTGTTTCCTAGATAGTCTACTTCTGTGGCTCCAGAGCTTGCTTTCTGCAGAGCCTACGACAACGCCATGGATAATTTCAAGAAACAATAAATTAGATGTAGGTTTATATCAATGATGAGAAAAATTTGTTTTTTGGACATCAAAATGTTTACAAACATATAAAGCTATGTTTAATCAACACAATAAACAAAACATATTTCTTTTAGAGAGTTTTAGTATGAAAATCAAAGTAGTACTAGTTCTATTACAATATCCATGTATAAACAATAACAAACAATGAGGCAAATCTTGGTTGGTTCTTTGCTTGTGGCAATGAATGATGGCACTTATTTTTTTATCATTGTAATTGCTAACAATCAGATCATAATGACCATGCTAATCAATAGTTGTTTGAGTATATGTTTCCTACGTCAAAACATGGCAATAGTGTTTTGTTTTTTGTTTTTTGTTTTTTGTTTTTTGTTTTTTGTTTTTTGTTCTTGAGTTATAGCGTAGCCTCAGATCTGAATTTGTTGTCTTAATAATAAATATTTAGTGTCCACGATATATAATTCTATGTCAATTTTTTTTTTCATTTGTAGTTGTTAGAAACCTTAATTTTTGAACACTACACTATTTACAAACACACAATGAATATTACACTAAAAAATCATAGCAACACCAATTTTGTAAGTGTAGTTAAAACATGAATAATAAAAACTAGGCCTAAAACATACCTATTTCCAAACTCTGGATAAGTTGTATACTTAGTGAGCTTAGTAAGATGTTTGTCTGTCTTTATGAAGTCAACAATTAGGTAGGATAGGTCCGAAATCCTTTCATTCAAATTAAGAACTTAGTGGTCAGGATATAAAATTCTATTTTAGAATGTGCTATGTTTTTTGTTTTCAATTGTTACAAACATTAATTTCTCTAATTATGTAACAATTACTAATATGTGAGTAATAGAACCTAGGCCTAAAACTTACCTATTTTCAAACCCATGATGTGGTGTATGCTCGATGAGCTTGTTATTGAGTTGAATAGTGTTGTTTTTTATGTCTAAAAGAATGCATAAGGTTGTCGTTATTATCATAGAATTGCACCTTTATTTTCTTTTACTAGTGTTCAAATAGTATCATTCATGACTAGGTAGATAACATTGTGATCAGTCCAATAAGTATTTGCTGCTAGAATCTGGTTATGTTTTTTTAAAGTATTTGACCATACATGGTCTATGATTCTATTTGCATATTGTTTAAGTTTTCCAGGAAAGAAATGCATGTTACAAGCTAACATGTGTTTCTCAAGAAGCATTGTTAACTTGTTGGAGGTGGACATATCAATATTAAAGTCTCCCAATGGACATAGAAGTAGATGGAGATTCATATATGTTTACAATCTTAAATGCATGTTGGTGTATTTCAATTTCTATTGACAATTCTTTTGTTTGATTTCCATTGTATTGCATTGGATTTGAAGTAGTAACATTTGTTTTAGCACATATCATAACATCATGAACATTTTGTATTGAATTACAAGTTTCAAAATTTGGAAATTAGTTAAAAGTGATAGCACTTGACATGTATGTTTATTATAAGCATATTATGCCGCATCTCATCAAATCATGGTCGTTGACAATGTCTTCCAAATGTGGTCAGAGGCTATGAGTGTTCGACAAACATACTACTATAGATGAGTTAATAACACATGATTGTAAGCTATGTTGTAATACCCATCTTGATTGTGATTCTAATCTTGACATCTCATCAGAATTTTTTAATTTGAGCTTGAAGTTTTTGTTTGTAAGTGGGCTTAGCAAAAATAGTGATTTCATGGTTTTTACAAGAGAAAGTGTTGTATATGTCAATCCATGCCTATGTACACCCAGTGGCTTGAATGCAACACCTTCCATGGTTATATCTATGTATTGTACATGAACAAGCTAGTTGTACTGGGAATTGGTTTCATATTATTAATATTTTTTTGTGAGTAGGGTTTGGAGCAGGTTTTGACATACAAAAGATCAGAGTCCAACTTTATTCAATATGGCTTCTATATAAATGAAAGTGTTTTTCTATTTGAAAATACCCAATGTGACTTTCATTGAATTTCACCTAGACAATGTTGTTGTTATCTTCTTTGGTGTATGCTTTAAATATACCATCACAACCATTGACAAGGCCATTTTGCATATCATAATTTCTAATAACATATCCAACTAACATATCAGATTTCAAAACAATTTTTTGAGGCAAGAATATAGCATTAGCATATCCTTGACCTTTGTTATATGTGTCATCTTTCTTATCATTACATCAATAACAATTTCTTTAGGTGTAACTAGTGCCAAAATTTTGGCATTGTGCGCATCCACATCTTTATTCAAGTAAAAAAGATAAGGGAACAAAGGGTTATTCAGTGTTGGACATAGATAATTACGATTGAGGTATACAATATCATCTTCTATATGTGATCATGTACGTATTCTATTTAGAACAATGAAAAAAAATTGATCATTTTGTCGTATAATTTGGTGTAGTTGGTAACATTGTACATTTTCTTGCCAAAAACATATGGTACTATTTATTTATTCATGTTTGGGTGTTCAAATATTAGGTAGTCATTTATAGGTTGAGCTTGATAGAAGTCTCCATAAAATATCATGTCAATGTTGTCAAAAAACATTGTTGAAAATTGCCTTATGTCATGCAGATGCCTATCACTATAGTATAGCATTATTGTTCCCACAAGTGAGATTTCATCAAATAGCACTATGTAGTTGATTATAATGTTTGGACAATGTATCAAGGTGCTCGTTTCTCAATGAAATGAGTTCAAACTTTTTAAAAGGTAACAAAAAAGTAGAATGTAGTATTATGCCACCCATATTGTATGAAGCCTTACTTGTGTATGCAAGAATGAGACCATTTGGCTTGGATGGATCATTGTCAATAGATTGTGCATAGATACAAACCAATGTTTCATATATAACTTTTTTTGTAAAGGTCTTTCCAATGCCTACACCTCTTATTAAGGATAAGTACAATGGCTTGTTCTTGTTTAGACATTTTTAAAAATAAATGTTTTTAACAATTGCATCTTGTTCATCATTTAACATTCATCTTTGTTTATAGTATTCAAAATTGTTAGTAATGAATGGATGGTGCCCAATTTCAAAAGGCTTCAAATTTTGTTTTTTCAGTGCAAGGTTCTTTAATGGTAAGTCTATTTGTAATTCATACTCTTTCTTTATAGATTTACTTATGCCAAAATTGATTTCGATTTAAATATCAAGTTTAAGCTAGGAAATAGCATCTTACATGTTTCCCCACATATGATTGGTGTTATGATTGAATTTGGACTCATTTTGTATTATCATTTTGATTTGTAACTTGTACACTTCTCACCATGTTTCAAAGTTTTATTTTAAACTATTTTCATTGTTTTTAAATGGCACATATAATAGCAAATGTTCACGGTAATGATTTTCAAGGCCAAGATGCTTATTATAATTAATAAACCATATAGTTTGTGGCTTTTTTTTCAATGGATTACCATTTTTTTAGTACTTTGAAACAAATTCATCTAGACAAACATGATCTATAGTTGTAGGATGGGTAATATAATAGGCTTTGATAAATTTGCACATGACATTTTCATAGTCATCTTGTTCATGTCTCAAGAGAAAAGGATATTTTAGAACAAATATTCATTCATCAAGACAAGATGTGTTTATGAAGGCACATGTTCTTGAGCAATGACTCAATGACAATGATAAGACTAAGTGAACAACTTGTTGTGTAGACATTTGTTGATAGTTTATCATTGCATTCCCAAGTCTACGTAACATCTGAATGGCATCTATATTTGTTGATGCATGTTATCTACATATTTTTTAAAAGCACGAGTAATTTTTTAGTTGCCTTTTGTCATATATGAAGTACAATATGTTGTTACAGCATATGCATTTAAAATAAACTGTGCATCTATGTTGGTTTCCCATAGGTATGGCATATTTTTTATGAAATTGTTACTCCACACTTGAGATGGCTTGCTCATAAGAAAAATGGTGGGTTGTTCAAGTGTATTTTGTATTTCTATTATGTATTGAGTCTTATCTATTTTAATATTTTACAAGAAGATGTGGAACTCATCTGAAGCATTGTAATGTTTGGTGCTTAGAAGTAAGTAAATTTGCTTTAATAAAGACTTTGCAAGTTCATTTTTGGTTTTAGATGGCTCAAGTATTGTTGTTCATTTCATTGGAAATTGGGGGAAATTGTATCTACATTTTTTGTCTTTCTTTTTTCTACATCTGCTCATATGATGGTGTGTATGTAAGTTTGCCAA
Source organism: Torreya grandis (assembly GCA_037957365.1). Taxonomy (NCBI): domain Eukaryota; kingdom Viridiplantae; phylum Streptophyta; class Pinopsida; order Cupressales; family Taxaceae; genus Torreya; species Torreya grandis. Next base: position 1,946,299 of record JARHVA010001739.1, read on the forward strand.
GCCATTTTCCAAGAGATCAATGTTACAAGCTATGTATTTGTCTATAAAATGTGATATTTATAAATTTTCATTATTTTCGTATACCGGTGAATTTTTTATTCATACCAGCCAATGATCATGGGCATTTCCTCTACATTAGAATTTTGTCATGCAAAAGTATTATGTGATTTTACCCGAAAATGATTCATCTTTGTATAACTTTTATTTTAATGCATTGATACAATGTCTATAATAATGTGTGCAAGTGACTGGATTTTTTTTTGCAAGAAAAGAAATGTCATTTGATATATTCAATTAGTTTAGTTATGAATTTGGGTTTTTTTGATGTTTTAGATATAATTATTTCAATGCATTAGTTAATGGCTGCCAATAATGTTCAGCGCTTGTAAAAGTCAAGAAAAATGTTGGAGGTCTTAATTGTTGTATCATGGCAAACATATTTTTTTAAGACTTTGCATGTAATCAGGTGAAATATGATTTTATTTTAAATCCACATAACCAATTTCTGATTTGAGCAATTTTTATAAATTTGGTTTGTATTTGACATCCTTGGCCAAAAGCTTTATTCCTTTTAGTTGACCCTTTCTAATTTGAATCCACATTATCCTTCCAACTTGGTATATGATTAAATTCATTGCTTTGAAAAATAAATTAGTAAGATGGTATGCAAATCGATGATTCGTATGCAAAAGCTCCCATTGTGATATTTTTTGATAGGAGTAACTTGACACAATGTCATCATCACGAGGATTACCAAAGAAAAGTGTTGGAAAGTTCAATTCTTCTAAGTGTTAATCTTTGAAAATACCAAGGGGATGGTTTCCTTCAACTAGTGCTATTGCAATTAACTTGTCTTCTAATGCAACAATACATGTTGAATCCACAAAACCATGTACCAAAGTGTCATTAGGCTTGGGTTGACTTGTGTCAGAAGACAAACTATTGTCATTATCACTACTACTTTCAGATTCATAGGACATATCATTGTCATTTTCAAGGTCTATGGCATTCCAAATATAAATGGTTTTTAATCATAGTCAATTTGCACATCATGAGAAATGCATAATTTCGAGGCACAAAGTTGTTGGAGTGCCTCCATCACAAGTTTGGAGCAAACTCTTCCTTCTTGGTACTCATTTTTGTATTCCAATCTGCATTTTAAAGCTACTACAATAGTTGTTCTTTCATCTTTGCATCTAGGTAATACTTTCTGATATCTATTAATGCTTGAGGGGACATTGATAATTGGTCATGCCAATCTAATCTATGGTTTTTTGTAGCCCAGGTTTCATATTTGTACAAATGCAATTCCAAGCACAACAAGTCTTTCTTCAAGATCAGATAGAATGTTTACAAATTGTACTTATTTGGTCTAATATTAATAGGTGTTGCAAATGTATCAAGTTTTCCATTTTTCAATTATTGATTACATGTCACACATATGTTTTTTTTAGAGTTGCTTTTGTGTTTGGCATTAACTTTTTACAAGTGTCCTTTTTAGACTAAATAAAAGGCTTCATATTGTGTTTAAATTGAAGCTATTTGCAAACATCATAAACATGGACCGGTGTGTCTACAATTTTTTCATTGAACTTGTTTATTGGTGTTGATCTTAGTAGTCTTCCTTTTATTATTATTTTGTTTCGTGCCATGCTCTTTAAGTGACATAAAGAGACAATAGGCCCATGTAATGGTGGTTTCATATTAACAACAGTAGTGTCAAATTGTAGCTTTATATTCTTGTCTTTTGTTAATGTGTTGCAATCAAAATGCTTTGTTTTTTTTCACATGTAATGTTCTTTGTTTGGTGCAAAGAGAATTTGTTTTGTTCTTGGGACGTTTCTATGAAATCAACAATGGCACTAGTTCCTGCTTCATTATGTCCTTGGGTTGTCAAACGTTTATAATGCATATGAGTTGTATCTATTTAAAATAAAATGATGTTATATAAAGATTGTGACTAAGCAGAGGAATTGTAGGTCTTGAGAATTTGTAGCATTATAGATGACCATAGGCGAATGCTGACATTCAACACATTTGAAAGCCATTAAATAGTGAAGTCATTGCCATCTATTCCACCTTCATCAAACATAAAACCCACTTTTACAATGTATGCTTGCCAATTTGCAATAGTTGGTATTTTTTTATGACATCCTCTATTAGGTTATTTTTCAAATAAGTGTGTGCCTTTTTATTTCCAGCAATAAATGCATTACAAAAATATTGTGCCAAATAGCAATGCAAGGATCATATGCCAAAAGCATTTTTTGTCAAATAGCAAATAGAGATAAAGATGCTATCACCATAGCAAGATGTGGTTTCCATCATTTTGAATAGGCCACATGATTCCATTTTTCTAGTATTTGTCTGCCAATAAAGAGAAATCATAGAGAAAGTTGTTGATAGTGGGGTTCTTGCTAAGGGGGTTTGATAATTATTTATTTTTGTATAATACAATGGTTCGTAATGGCCAGAAATTAGATTTTGGTCATGAAATAGAATGCAATATGGATGGGTGGGAACATTTTCATTGAAATGAAAGTATCTATGTTTTCTTGTCAAAGACCAAACATAAATGGAAATCTTTAACCATCTAGAAAGCCAATTTATGCAAAAATTATCACCGCATAGACTATGCTCGCCGTTACCTATGAATGAAGTTGCATAAATCTACATTTAGTAGAAACATATTTTAGTGTCTTCTATTTGGTAAAATATATACAACTCTCTAGGATCTAATTCCAATACAAAAGATCTTAGTGCATGGGTGTTATTTTTTTTAAGCAACTAAGAAAATGTTCTATAATTTTAGCACGTAGCTCTATTGATGTATATCGGAAGTGCAATAGCACTTGAAATGCATCAAACAAGCAATCACCCACATTATATTTAAAATTATGAGTTCTAAAAAGGTTTTCTTTTTCTAAAGCATCATCTATGCTATTGCATTGGGTTCTTGATAGTGGTTTGTATTCTTCGACATCAATGATCGATTGATTACTATAAATATGCATTGTTTTTTATTTTTCATTTGTCAAATCCATTTTGCAATGCCAAGTAAATCAGGTGTAATTCAAATCCAAGGCAACATAAAAGGTCAAAAATATTTTCTAAACACAATCATAGACCTGCTGTGAACCAACCAAATAGCTACTAGTTTTAGCACCAAGGGCTATGGTATTTAATAATTTCCCCCTTATTTAAGAAAACTAGATACCAGAATCTGCACACAATTACTATGGATAAAAATAGTTTTTATAGATCTTAAATAGATATATTAAGATTCAAGAGATCTGGTAAGCAATCTAAACTTTTAGTAAAAGATAAAATATTTGGATTGTTTATATTTAGGAGACCACTAATATATGTAGAATAACTAGGCTCCATCTAAGGTAAAAAATAAAAGACTTTAAAACTTTTTTAAAGTACCAAATCAAATTTAAAAAACTAGTAAATTATTTTAAAGAAAATTAATATAATATTCACCTATCCAACATAAACCAAACACTTTTTTCATAGAAGTCCAAATAAAAATATAATATATATAGTTTTTTGAACCAGTCTCCTAGTTTAATTGGGAGCCTAAAAGACAATAAAACCACCTAAGGACTTGCATTGTGAAACTTACTTCAAGATTAGCAAATTTTTTTTTATGAATGGAATGAGTCATAAGCCTTTCCTAACTCAAAATCATTATCAGCATTAAAACATTACACACACTCCAACACATGAAAGGATAGAGATGGAAAGAGAGAGATATTAATAAATAATAATAAACATCATTTCAAAACACAAAATATAAACAAAACACTATTTACTATTTAGCAATAGCATAAAATGTTTGACATTTGGAAATCTAATTTTTTATCACACATTTAAATATTCACATTTCTTATCACTGTGTTGTAATGTTTCTCTTCTTTGGTAATGTGCTTTAATGCTTATGTTTTGTAATGTATTGATTTGTATGATCTAAGCTCAAAGTTTTTCTTGATTCAATTTTATTTTTTGACATAATTTTTTTTCTCAGATATATGGAGAGTTACATTAGCACAATTGGTGTAGATTTGGTGAGTGTTTATTTTTAAAAGTGTCTTTTCTCTTTATTATAATGTTTGGTTATGTTTCCTAGCATGCATTTTAAGATTAAGGGTGTCATCTATGACAATACAGTTACTGTTTGTTTTATGTTAAGGAGACTTATCTTGTTATAAGTTGACTTCAATCTTGTCTCATTATTGATAGAAAATTAGAACACTGGAGCCAGATGGGAAGACAATTAAGTTTCAAATTATAAGCTCAATTATCTCTTTGATTTATGAGAATGACAAGTTCTAGGACCTATGACATTGATTATCACTAACACCACCCTCCAAATACATAACTATGTTTTGTGTTTCTATTTCTCAATTGAAAGTAACCTATTTAATATTAAGAGAAATGTAGACATTGTACTGTAAATGCTATGGCAACAAAAAGGAAGTTAGCATCTCCTAATAAGATATTAGCATGAATTCCACAAGCTGGACTTAGATAGAGTTTAAGATAGAATCGTTAGCTAGAAGGATGCACTAGATGTACCAACACTCAGTTTAACCATCTAGAGAACATAAAATGAATATTAATTTAAAGAGTAGAATGAAAATGAGAGCAGTGTGTAAATTATTATAGGTTGTATTTAGGATGAAAAATAGAGCTATTATCTATTTGTATTCAAATATGTGAGGAAATTTATGTCTATTGACAATCCCATATTTGTTTAAAGGAACCTTGCCATAGAGGTCATGATGAAGTTACAAAAAATCTTATAATAAAAGTTACAAAGGAGAATGAGCGAATTAGTAACCATCTAAGGTGTCCTAAGGAGTTGCAAAGAATTTTATCATAACTTAGGCCTTGAAAGAATCTAATATCTAACAAGAAAGAAACAAAACACATTATAAAAAGACCTTTAAGTCTTAAAGGAAGGGATATATGTTTTTTTGGAGTATTATGGGGGAGTATATGAAGAAAGAGTTTTGTCTTAGTCATGATACCCTTAAAACTCTACGCCTAAGATTGTGTTCATACCTCCTCAGGTATGTTATATTTTTCTTTGGCTACCATTTGGAAGTTATTATAATAATAGTAAAGCCTTTCTTCAGAGTTTTCCCAAATATTTTAGCACTAATTTTGTAACACTTAGTCTAGGACTCTAGATTTATTGAGATGATTTAGATTTCATTATTCAAAATAAAAAAGAAAAAACAAATTTGACATTTGCATTTTAGACTCCTAATTTCAATTGTTGTTTTTCTCATTTATTATCAGGTTTTAGATTTTTTATGTAACAATGTTAAATCCATCATGTAAAAATGAAGCAAGTTGTAAAAGGGCTCTTAAAACCTAGAGGGAGGATTGTGTGTTTTACATTTTTATGTAAAGAGTATGTGGAAATAAATCTTTGGTCAAGTGCAATGTCCATACTGCCCTTGGAAATCTTCTAGGCCCTAGTGTAGTGTATTTTGGGCTAATGTTTGAGTTTTGCTTTCTAGTTGAAAAGTTCAGTTGAAAGAAATATATATAAGATCCTCCTATGCTTTGGGGACATTTGTTTGGCATGGTTGAGTTTCAATAGTCTGCCTTTGCATATTGGTGGAATCAGTTGTGTCTTATCCTCTTTTAGTTCTAGTGATTGTTTGACAAGCAATCCATCAATTCAATGGATGTATGTTAACTACAGGCAAGACTTCTTGTGTGAGTGTGTGAGAAATACATTGATGGGATTTTGAACCATGAACACTATTTGGTAGTCACCCTTAAGTTTTTTGGTTCCACTTGCATAGGCTAGGAGAAGTCAATTCTAGTATCAGGCAATCATAAACCAAAACATAGCCTTTTGTATCTAACAACTGACATATTGGTTGTTATTTAGAAGATTGAATAAATAGATGAAATATATCCCATCTATCTATCAAAAAAATGATCTTTACATATAAAATAGGATATTTATGCCAAAATTAGAGGAAACCCATGCTAGAGAAATTTGCTTTGCAAGCATATAGATCCAAATAGACCGGTTCAAGTAGTATCAGGATGCATTGCTTGAGGCACTTATTTAATGAGTTGAAATTTACTTATAGGTGTTTGAAGTGTGTTGTCCATGTAGGGGATTTCATTTGATACCTAAAATTTTAAGACTTTCCATTGGCTACAAGCATGACATTTGGATATTATAGGAAATCCAAAGTATTCGAGGGAAAGTGTGCAGTTCAAAATCTGAGAGCACACTTCAATCTATTTTGATGAAAAGAGTGCTACAATGCATGAGGATAGTCAACCTCATTACTAGTTATTGGCACATTGTGTGTCCAATGTCCATTAGGGTTGGCTTTGTGGGCACATTAAAAATATTTGTAGTTGAGTATACTTTTTGTTCATGCTAGTAAGGTTTGTAAATTTTTTATTGATCTCACTTGCAAAAAACAAAAGAGCTTAACTGGGACGTTAGTTTTAAATAGGCTCTTAGGATTTAGAGCAGGGTATGTTTTGGGAAGTATTTCTTCATGAACATTTCTAGAGAGATTGTCTTGGTGAAGTGCAATAATCATAATTCACTTGGATATTTTATCTTGGCATGAGTTGGGGCCCATATATCCTTACAAAATTTATCTCTTCTTTACATAACTTGAAACCAACATTTTCAATAGTGCTACTTTTTTGTTTCATAAAAGTTTTATTTTTCCAATTCTTTAAACAAAGAAAGAAATAGATTATTAATTTGTTTGTGAATATTAATATTTTTCTATTTCTAAATTTCTATTTCACCTTTTTTTCTTTTTCCAAACATAAAGTTTTTGCTCTAGGGTTTGCAAAAGTTAAATAAAATTTCTAATTGGTCTCATAAGAGTAGTATCACAATAAGTTTGAGGGCCTCATGCAATGGGTTCATATTTAGCCACTCATGACAAAATGACTAGAGGAACATCATTGATTTAGCGATACTATGGTTAGATCACAAGAATATTTCTTAACAGGAGTGTTGTACCACAAACTCAACAACTTGGGTGACAATAACTTGGACAACATCATTATCACTACACCATTATGTGCAAAAGAAGCTTTAGTTTTGATTAGAGTCATTAGCACTATTGATGGGGAAACCCTCATTATCATATATATTAGTATTAGGTGATAAACCTATTGTCTAGTTTTAACGTCTAGGAGGAGGTTGTTGAACAAAATTCTTTAACCCTGGCATCCCTAAACCCCTTCCACCGTGTCTGTAGAAATCTTAATTTTTTTTAAATGCATACATACCTCTGTCAACACCAAAATTCCTGAGCTCCATTTTAGTGGGTCTTACTCTCTCTAGCCTAAAATTGGCTTCATTCTTCCTTTTCCAAATTGACCATAATATCTCAGTAAAATAAGCTAAAAGTTTTTCATAAAATCAGAAATATTAACATCCAACATATTATTTTTGGCTTATATATCAAGCCAATACCAAAATATTTTCCAATCCAACATAAACCATGTATGTAAAGCATTCATATATTAGGCCTCTAATTGGTTCAAATAAATTTTAGGTATTATAATATCTTATATCAAATCCATATTTAGCACGGGCAATATCAGAAGGAAGCATATGTCACAAGACCACATATTTCAAGATCTAGGGCCTATAAATGTAGTTTGCTTGGTCTCCAATGGCACGGGAATCTCTTGTTTGAATAGGCTATGTTTGTATGATCTTCTATTCATATTACTACTTGCTTTGATGGCATCATCTATGTTTTGAAACTTTTCCTAGTGGAAAATTTAATGTTTAGTGGGTTTCTAGTTTGAAGTGAAAACTATCCTATAGTTTCATTCAAAATGGAAACTTGTCAATGAGATCAATGTGTCAGTCGACACGATAAGCAAAACCCAAGCATATCTGAAGCAGGTTATCTCACACAAGTAATATTAAAAATAGAACAAATACCATGGTTCAGGTATCAATGCACCAAGAGAGAAGTTCTAAAAGCCACAAAGATCTAAAATGGTGTTTCCTTAATATCCTAATAATTTGATAAAACATAATAATATTTGCTTATTTTCCTCTATTTTATTTAAACTGATTGGGTGGGGAAAAACCTTATTTCCATCATAGCCTCCAATTCTTCCTTCCTTTTATTCAACACTTGGATTTTAGCCTTTTATGAAAGGATCTATTACTCTAACTGGGAGGAGTTGGTATGGTATACTTTTTATATTACTTGGTTAAGGTGATGGTTCTTTGAGCCAAGAAAAGGACTCAGGGGTTTGATTTTCACCACAACATCTTCAATTTTGGTGAACAAACATGAAAATTGAAGATCGGATATTGAATAAAGTTGGATGCTTTTCTACCCTAAACAAAGGAGAGAGTGAAAAATAAAAACTAATTATTTTTAAACATCTGTGGAAACTGAAGCAATAATTATAGGGTGGTTCTCCAAAGAGAAAATCTTCTCATTTAATTTTTAAAATAAACATGAGCGATGATAACCAATGAAACTAGGGTGGGAACCTTATAAATCAAAGGCTAAGAGAAACTCTCCTCCTAAATTTTTATGATTTTATTGAAGTTATTAAGCTGAGGGCTTGGATATGAAAGGTGTTATATTTCTTCAGATCAATCAATTAACACTTTTGCCAGTTACCAGATAATAGAATTTCTTCTTTGCATCTTGAAAGGCCAACATTTAATTGGTGGTAATGACTGAAAGAGGAAAACAAACTAGAAGTAACATCTTGGCACCTCTGTGATTGTTCCGACCATAAATTTGAGGCATATATTCACATAAACTACTTCTTGGTCTCCAAAATCATGAAACAAGAAGGTACCATGGGATATTATTCAAGGGAATTCTGCCAAGCCATCCTTTCTACATCATTGTTATGTCCATCCCTACATTGAAATAGACCATTAAGAGGTATGTTGAGGCTTAGAATCCAAGTACTCCTTAGTTGTTTTTATTCATCAAACAAAATTATATTCAAAGGGTTTTGGAAGATGCTTTACTATAAGATATCCCTCCAAAACTAACACACAACAAAATAAGACCCAATATTAGATGTAATGAAACACCAAAATTTTAGTGCGCAAAGAAAAGAAAAAATTCCACTAAGCCTTGTAATAATCTTCTAAATTAGTGAACATGAGCTCTAATTATAGAAACACTTCTCAAAGTTCTTCAGAGAAAGCAAATTCTAGGAGAAAAATTCAAGGTTAAAAACACTATGAACTACACTAAAATTTAGGGAAAAGGCACTCTTGACATTACAAATTTGAAAAACATTTAAGGAAATCAACATTCTCAAAGGAAGAAACCTAAATCATATCAAGATCGAAGCAAAAAATCTGCATCCAATGCATGCCACAAAATATGTTTCTATGTGTTTGTTTGATTGAATTGTCAGCTAGGCTAAATAACATTGTCAAAGCATGGTTAAGACCTTGTATTTTTCTGATTTGATGTGAAGTAACCATGGTTAAGACCTTTCCACATCCACACTATTCAATCACAGAAGTCAAGGGGGTAGATGTATCAATGACAAATCTATCACCGATCAATGGGATTATAAAGAACTACGATATACATGGTACAGTTAGTGGAATTTTCTTGCTTCAAAAAAAAGATGTTAAGCATTATGATGTCCATGTGGTACTCCTTCCTCTGTGATAGTATTTTCGTTCCATATAATTGATGAAGTCATTGGTCTATAAAGTTAGGTCAATATCAATGAATTATTATTAAGTTGAGGGCTAAGGTTGAATTAATCAAAGGTGATGAGAGTGGGAGAGTCACCTTGTCAAAGATGAGGAGAGTGTGAGAGTCACCTTGATGGGGTAAAGAACTTATGAGTAAATTGAAAAATTGTAATAAGGATTTCAGAATGATGCATAAGCATGATCCAAAATTGTGTGAAAGGCATTTATTTCCAAGGTTTGCACCAACCGTTGCACCAATAAACATTATGTCATGGTAGACCTTTACCATCAGCATGCAATCTTTTGTAGAAATTGAGAAAAAATCATTTTTCTTCAAACTAGGCTTGTCTAGCCTCCTTGTAGCCCTACTTGAAACTTGTAGAGCCCATAATTCTCAATAGACACATATTCAAGATCTAAAACATCATATCTAGATCACTCTCATATGCTCCCTCAATCACACAAATTTTCATCATCAAGATCATCCTCTGCAACACACAACCTTCACAAACTAACTATCTAATTAGGCCTCCAACATGACAAAAAGCTAGAATATATTGAGAACCACAAACATTTAATTCTATATGAAACGTTATTTGACCACCCATTTGGCCCATTAAACATTTTAATAATCCTTAGACCTCAACTCATAAGTTAAACCACTAGCATTACCCAAAACCTTAGAAACTCAAAACAAATAGGGTCAACAAACCTCCTTATAGTCAATGAACACCTCTAAATATACTTGCACACCTATAGACACCCATCACACACTTCAAGACAAATATTTTATCTTACACATCTTTGGGAAACCATGCATCTTATAACCCATTTTAAGAAAAAAAATACTCATAAGCACAAACTAGGAAACTTGAGAGCATACAAAAATCATCAATTTGACTTCAACATAACTTCAGATAACAAAACCACTTGGAAAATTCTATAATAATATCAATAGACCTTTCTATGCAAAAATATTACCTTGACAAAACACAAATCCTCCTTTTCCATTTGGGAACCTTTAATCTAACCCTGTAGACTGTTTGAACTAAAAAATACTACAACAACACTTGCTTCTCCACTTGAAAGGAGTCTCTTAAGAAGCATAGATAGAGACATCCTCTATACCTCAATGCTCTAAAACAAAAAAAACTCCTCATATTCCATCTCCTCATTTTTTAATTGATATTTATAGTTCTTCTTCTTTAACTTTAGAGAAACAACTTCCTAAACTACTACAACATTCTCATTTTTCCTATGATTGGAATATAAATACATGGAGACAACATATATTCATGGATTACCTTTTCATCTAAATAATCTTCTTTATAGCTTAGATCCTCATCACTAGGCACTTGTTCAAAAATGGCAAGATGTTCACTTAGATTCATACATACTTTAGAAATAGATTCAACTAGTTCCTTGGTATTTTCTTTGAGCTTGATCTATTCATTCTCAACATAAGCAGACAATGAGATCCTTTTGCACTCTTCAATTCATGAATCATTCTCCACCATAGAAAATGGATTACTTGGATCTACAGTCTCATCACGACTCACACTTTTAACATTTGGCTTTCATGTGTTAACATGCCTTATTCCTTGCACTCTAGGAGCCTAATTAAATCCATTTTGACTTATATACCTTTGCTTTTAAAACCTATCAATGTGAGCTTTCTATTCATAATTGTAAAACACCATACCTTTTGTAAGAAACGTATCATGCATTACCTTATTTGGACAAAACATTGAAATGTGTATTATGTCATGAAAAATAAAACAACTTCCACTTTTTGAAGATGACTCACCTTATCAAATCTTATGTGGATAATGGTTTGCAAAGTGTCCCACATCAAGATAATTAGAGCACTTGATTCGATTCACACCTTGTGACTGATGACCCCCATCATAGTTCTATGCAAATTCATTTCTAATAGGTATCTTACACTTTCTATCCCTATGAAAAAATTGATTACATGTATAATAGTAACCATTAATCTTGCATGCTTCATGACATTTGGTTGTCTAATATGATTTGTCTTCAAATTAAGATTGTCCTAGTTCAAATTAGCCTTAGTCTTGTCTTGAGTTACATTCTTTTGTTCTTGTTCAAAACTAAGACTAGTTCTATCACTAGCATGTTTTTGACCACTCAGAATGTTTTCTAGATCACATGAGCTCTTTTTGAAGTTCAAAAATGGCTTCACCTTAATAGTTATCTTTTCTAACACAGATTTCAAAGACTCATTTTTAGAAACATACCTTGAACATTCTTCTTTATCTGTTAGGCTTGTAGATAGAATTTCAAATTGACAATAGAGATGATCAATCATATCTTAATTCTCCTTGGTGTATTCATTTAATATATCCTCATATATACTAAATTTCACCTCAAATTCCTTAAGCTTATATTTCATCTTCTTATTGATTTTCTTCTCAATCTTTAGTTCTTCAATAACATTCATCAATACAGTCTTGTAGTCTACCTCATCTTTATCATTATCTGAATCATTCAAAGTAGACATCTTTCGATGTGAGAAAATTCCTTCATCATCCATGAACAGATATTCATATTTAATAGGACCATCATCTTTATGATCATATTCTGAGTCACTATATTCACTCTCACCTGATGAGCTGCAATGTTCTTTTGTGTAAAGACTCTTCTTGTTTTTGAAGAACTTTTTGTTTTTAAACTTTCTGAATCCTTTCTTCATGTATGTCTTCTTGTCTTCATCTTATCCTTCATCATTCTCTTCATCAACATTGTTCTTATTCTTATGATCAAAGTATCCTATCTTTCCATAGTTGAAACATTTGAAGGGTAGTTTACCTTTATACTTTCTTGAGCCTATGTTTTTCCTAGTAATCAAAGTAATTATTTCATCCTCATCAATGTTAGATATGTCATCCTCTTTGGATTTATTACCTTGAAACTATTCTTAGGATTCATCTCTATCTTGATTGCATCTTCCTTCTTTGGTGGTATGTCATCATTTATTCTCATCTCATATACAGTAAGATCATGACTCTCTTCTATAGTGGATACTTTTGGATCAAACTTAAGATATAGAGACCTTAATACCTTTTGGACTAAAGTTGCCTCTTCAATATTATCTCCAAGACCTCTGATGATCTTTATAGTCTCATCAACTCTCTACAAAAAGGATGCCATAAAATCTTCTTCCTTCATCTTGAGAATTTCAAATTGCCTTCTATGAGTCTGCAACTTAGCAAGATTGACCCTTGAATCTCCATCAAAAATGATCTTAATTTTGTCTCATATATTTTTAATAGATATAAAATGGATTACCTTGGTGTATTAAGTCCCAAAAAGACCACAATTGATATCATTCATCATCTTGGAATTGTTCTTAAACAACTTTTTATCTTCAACACTATATGGACTAATAAGAGAAACATAACCATCCAAAATAGATTTACATACATCAAACCCTAGGGACATAATATATTTCCTCATACTTGCACTCCAAAAATAATAATTGGATCTATTGAATATTAGTGCTTACTTAGTAGAGAAACATCCTTCATGACCACCCATATTTTACCTTAGATCACCCTCAAGCTAGTAAACCTTTATAAAAAGACCTACTCTGATACCATTTGTTAGAGGTAAAATCACTAGGTGGGGTGATTCAATGATCCCAAATAATCCAACTTCAATTCTGATCTTCCCAAATACTTAATCAGCTACCACAAGCATTCATGAAGCATATACAACACTCATAGCCTTGTTCATGAGCCTATAATTATGTGATTTTTAAAAGAGAAATTACCTTTAATTGGCATGGGTAGATAAAAGCCTTGATAGCCTTGTTCATGAGCCTAGAAAGAGAGGCCATAGAAAATTTTAAGGATATGAGGGTTAAATGTGTGATTAAATCTTCAAGGAAATTGGTAAACATGCCCAATTTTGAAGGATTACTCAAAGCCACTACTAAAATATTCAAGGCTGAAGTAGAAGGCACAATATATAAAACTAGTGAAAATATTTTGTAGTTAATTAATTTTAAAAAGGACAAGGTTCCTAAGGTAGAGGCCCTGAGAGCCAAATTCAAAGCCTCATAAGTTAGCACATAATGATAATTGATGAAATCAAATGAATATTCCATCCATCCATGCTCAATTTTGGTATCATCAATGTTGAGTTTGACACTGCCTATGCATTATATGAACAAATCAAAGTTATTGAGGAGATTTCTACTACAATGCATAATACCTCCTTCAATCACTTGACCTTAAGTTCTAGTTCACATAGTGGTGCATATTTTTATTGGGCCTAGTTCAATTAACTCTTCACATGTAAGGCCTCAATTTATTTTTTGTGACTACACTAAGCATGCAACTGCCTTCCTCTTTTGGTAGTACCAAGTTGTCACCATGTGTGTGTGTGTGTGTGTGTGTGTGTGTGTGTGTATTATTATTATATAATGAGACTCAAGTCTCTTTTCTATTTTAAACATATATACACATTTATATTATAATCATGCAATTTTGGCCAATTGTCATATGAATATCTTATACCTACATATTTTACATGAGTTTAAATCTTAAGTCTATAATTGGAAATGTGAAATATTATACATTGCTTGGAGAATGAGGAAATCCATCCCAAATCTTATATATTTAAACCTATCCATTCCAAAGGAAGGAAATGGCTTATATCATGATAATCATGATAATAAGGTTTAAATTAAAACTAAGTAAATGCTAGAAATGTGAACACTAAGGTAATCTATGATTAGGGTTTTGAGTAATCTTCGAAGTAAGTTGGGTTCACCAAATGTTTTAACCTTTTAGGATTTAGATTATGTAAATCCTATGTTTGACTAAAGGGTTGAGTAATCTAAATCAAGGTAATAATATGCATAAAATAGACATTAATTTGTTACATATTTTACTAGCTTTGACTTTATAAAATAAGTAATAAATATGTGCAAATAAAGACTTATCTAGAAAAACCATGATACGAATGATCTAAGTGATAGAAACTGAGATTGGAATATGTTTGAGTGTCATCAAATAAATCCCTGTATTATAATCCCTCTTGGATAGTAGCACCACATTTGGATAGAGGCACCATGAGGATCTAGTGTCCTAAAAGTGGTGCTAATGTCCTTTATGCAAGAGTGTTCTAAATTTTTGGGTGCACCTATGTCCATGTTTCTAGGTCCTGTTCTTACATGCACGATGTCTAAAACTCTGTATTATGTTTGTAATAGCTATGACTTTTGATGCAAACCCTAATCCTCCTTAAAATTAAGATATGATCTAAAAAGTGTGTTCATTATTAGGATAGGTTGGACATCCTCAACACTCTATTGTGAAGAGAGTTTCCTACATACCAATACTCCAAGTCGATGTAGTTCTCCCCAACTAAGTGCTAGTGTAAGTGCAAGTGGTAATAGAATTATAGTGGCCTTGAGTGCCTTGAGTGTGCTTGAGATTGGAAATCTAAAAAATCTGAGTTTAGGGAAGTTATGAATGGTAGTATGCATAAGTAGGGTAGAATAGGGATTAATAACCTTGATTTTACTCAACTTGTTTCATGTTTGAATAGTTATTTTTCATCTAATCCCCTTATAGTAGATAGAGGGATAAAATTCATGTATTTATAGTGTTTTATTACTTGTACAGATAATAAAATATGCTTAGGCCAACTTTAGGAGGGTTTTACTTTGAAGATGTTGGATGGTGGACCCTATTCTTATTATAATGCTCAATTCTTGATAGGGGTGTTTCGGGGGGAATCCGCCCCCCCATCTGCACCCCCCGCCTGCACCCCCCCCCCCCCCGCAATATGGTCACTATGGGGGTATAGGGGGTGGTGAACTACTTAGGATCCCCCTTGGTGGGGCCTTGGGGTTAGCACCCCTGAAGCAAACTTTAGTTTAAAATGCATTTTAAAATATTATAATTTCATAATAAATCTAGATTGTTCACTATTAGGTTGCATATATAATGGTAGACATTATGTTTATACATTTTTACCCTATATGTAACCCTACTTTTGATATGAGGGTATTGTAGTTATGGTGGCATGTTATGTGTGAGTGAAGAGGATATTACAATAGTTGTGTTGCAAGTTTTCTCCTTTATTTATTGGGTTGAATAATAAGGACTAGCTATTTCTATGTGGATGTAGCCCATATTGGGTGAACCACATGAAATTTGTGTCTCTATTATGTTATTTTTTATACATTTTATTTCCATATTTAATTCATTAATATTTATCTATGTTCTATATTCCTAAAAATTGGTATCAGAGCTAAAGATTTATTTGGCAGATACACTCATAAGAAAAGAAGGTTCCTAGTTCAAGTGGGAGTAATGGCAGAAGAAGTCAAGTTTAAGGTCGATAAATTCAATGACTAAACTACTAGATATGGAAGATGCAAATGGAGTACTATCTATATCAAAAGGATATTTTCCTACCATTGGGTGGAATAACAAAGAATTTGATGACTATAGAAGATGAAGATTGGGAGCTTCTTGACATAATGGTACTAGGAATAATATAGTTGTGCCTGGCAGTACTAGTGGCCTTCAATATTTCAAAATAAAAGACAATGTTGGATGTGATAAAGGCATTGGATAGCGTATATGAAAAACCCTTAGCCTACAACAAGGTATTTCTTATGAAGCATTTATTTAATTTATAAATGTTATAAGGTGGGTCTATTGTTGATCATTTAAATCAATTTAACACTATCACAAATCAGTTAAGCTCTATAGGAGTAAATTTTGATGATGAGGTTAGGGCTCTTTTGATTCTATGTTCATTTCCATAAATATGGAATGGCTTGGTCATGGATGTGAGTAATTCTGTCTCTGATTCAAACACTTTAAAGTTTGATGATGTTATTAGTGTTATTCTTAACAAGGAAATGCAATAGAAAAGAACAAGTGAGACATCAAGTAATGTTTTGAATATGGAGAATAGGAGAAGATAAAAGGATAGAGGAAAGGGCTTAGGGAATCATGGTAGATCCAAATCTAGAGGAATTTTGGTGTGCTAAATTTGCAAGAGGAAAGGACACCTGAAGAAAGATTATTGATTTTGAAAAGGAAAACAAGGAGATGGACAACAAGATAAAAAATAGAAAGTAAAAGTAGCAGGTGATGTGTTAAAAGATGATTTAATATTTTTTTATATAATAGTAATGATTCTTAGGTGTTAGATCTAGGGGCTTCATTTCATGCTACACCCCATAAGAAATATTTTCAAGACTATGTTCAAGGTGATTTTGGACAGGTTTATTTGGGTGATGGTGAACCCTATAAAATTGTAGGAAAGGGTAAGATAAAGATAAAATTATAGAATGGAAACAAATAGTTGCTGAAAGAGGTAAGGCATGTTCCTGAGTTGAGAATAAATCTAATTTCAATAGGGTAGTTGGGAAATGAGGGTTGCACAATTACATTTGCAAAAAAATTGTGGAAGGTCACTAAAGGATCATTAGTAATATAAAAAGGAGAGAAGGTAGGTACATTATATTTATCCAATGGTAATATTGAATCTTCTATTGCTTTAGCTTCTACAGAAGTGAATATAAAAATATGGCACCATAGACTTGGGTACATGAGTGAGAAGGGGATGAAAGTTTTCCACTCAAAGAATTTTTTGCCAGATTTAAAGAAGGTGGATTTGGATTGTTGTGAGCATTATTTGTATGGAAAATAGAAGAAAGTCAAATTTATCAGATATGGGAAGACAAAGAAGGATGAAAAGTTAGATCTTGTGCATATATATGTATGGGGACTGACTCAGGTATCATCCCTTGATGGCTCTTATTATTATGTTACTTTTATTGATGATGCAATCAATAACACTTAGGTTTATTGCATGTGAAAAAAATATGATGTTTTTGATACTTTAAAGAAATGGAAAAATTTGGTTGAGAATGAGATAGGAAATAAGTTGAAGTATGTCAGATCAAATAATGGAGTTTAATACTGCAACAAAGAATTTGATAATTACTATTCATCTCATGGGATTTTTAGAGAGAAGACGGTTCCAAGAACACCACAATAACATGGTGTGTCAGAGAGGATGAATAGGAAAATCATGGAGCATGAGATTACATGCAGGGTTATTCTTACAATTTTGGATAGATGTTGTAGATATTATTATTTACTTAATAACTAGAGGGCTTTCAAGTCCTTTGGATAAGAAGCATGGACACGTAAAAATCTAGATTATTCATTTTTAAAGACTTTTGGTTGTGAAGCATTTGTCCATATTGATAAATAAAATAGAAACCAAATTGAATAAAAATCCAAAAAATATACTTTTATTGGATATGGATTTGTGATTTTGGTTACCATTTATGGGATTTTAAAAATTGTAAAATCATTAGGAGTAAAGATGTGATCTTTAATAAGAAGGTCATATACAGAGATCAGTTTTATAGAAAGAAAAAAGAAAAACAAAATACTAAATATGCAGTACTTGATGAAATCATAGGAAATGAAATTCCAAAAGTGCCAAAAAATTAGAATGTGCAACAACTACAACAACAATAACAAGTACCTCGAACTCTTGAAAGTGTAGTTAGAATATCTACCAGAGTAAGTAGACTCCTTGAATGATACTCTCCTTCACTTTATTATTTATTATTGTATGATGGTGGTGAGATGGAAAGTTATGAAGAATAAATGGAGGTAAAAACCAAAAAGAGGTGAGAACAAGGCATGAAAGAGGAGATGGACTCCTTGGTACATAACCAAACTTGGGATTTGGTTCAGTTTCTTGTAGGTAAAAGAGCATTATATAATAAATGGGCTTATGGTTGGAGGAATAAGTTAGAGGAAAAAATAGGTATAATTCCAAACTTGTTGTAAAGGGGTTTATACAAAATTTTGACTAAATATTTTATCTAGATGTAAAAATGACTTCCATAAGAACTGTTTTAAGTTTGGTAGTAGTAGAATATTTGCATCTTGAATACATAGAGGAAATATATATGGAGTTGCCATAGGTATACAAATTAAAAGGTAAGGAGAAAATGGTGTGCAGGTTGAATATGAGCTTGTATGGTCTAAAGAAAGATCTAAGATAGTGGTATTTAAAATTTGACATGTTTATGACAAAATAAGGTTATAGTAGATGTCATTCTGACCACTGTGTTTACTTTAAGAGATTAGATAATGGTAGTTATATTATCTTGTTATTATATGTAGATGACATGCTTGTTATAGGGTCTAACATGTAGGATATAAATGATCTCAAAATAAAATTAGAAATTTCATTTTTTATGAAGGATTTGGGTGTTGCAAAGTAAATCCTTGGTATGAGAATAATAAGAGATAGATAAATAGAAAATTGACATTGTCTCAAGAAGAGTACATCAAGAAGGAATTATTTAGGTTCAACATGCAAGATGCAAAACCTATAAGTACACATTTCAGAGGGCACTTCAAATTAAGCAAGGAACAGTGTCCTAAAATGTAGGATGAAATCAATTTCATGTCTAAAGTTCCATATGCTTCAGTAGTTGGAAGTTTAACGTATGAGATGGTGTGCATGAGACTAGATATTTCTCATGCAGTGGGAGTTGTCAGTAGGTTTATGAATAATCCAAGAAAAGAGCACTGGGATGCAGTCAAGTTGATTCTCAGGTACTTGAGAGAGACCACTGATAGATGATTGTGATATGAATGTTTAGATGCTACCTTACAAGGATATGTTGATGCAAACATGTATGGATATTTAGATGGTAGGAGGAGCACCATAGGTTATGTTTTCACTATTGGTGATAGAACAGTTAATTATATTTTAAAATTGTAGAAGATAGTTGCTTTGTCAACTATAGAGGCATAGTATTTTACATCTATAAAATCTAGCAAGTAGATGATATGTCTGCAATGGTTCATAGAAAAGTGGAGGCATAAGTAGGAAGATTATAGGTTCCACAGTGATAACCAGAGTACGATTCATTTAGTAAAGAACTCAACATTACAATCAATAACCAAACACATAAAACTCATGTATCATGTCACTCGTTAAGTTTTGGAAGATGGTAAACTGAAGTTGGAAAAGATCCATACAAGTCAGAATCCTACATATATGCTAACAAAAGAAGTCATAAAGGAGAAGCTAGAGAGTTATTCAGCTTCAATAGTTCGTCAAGGATAACAAGGAAGATGAGAAACATGTCAGGGTAAAAGTTCAAAGAAAAGTCCAAATAAGAGTTGAAGAGGTGGAGTTTTAGTAGTTAGTCTCCAAGTGGGAGATTTTTGGATGGTGGAGCTTGATTGTATTACAATGCTCGGTTCTTGACAAGGGGGGTGTGGGGGGGGAAATACCCTCCCCCCCTCCCACACTATGGTTGTGATGGGGGTCTAGGGTACGGTGACCTAATTAGAAGCCCCCCTAGTGAGGGTTCGGGGACAGGGCCCCCAAAGCAAAATTTTGTTAAAAATGCATTGTAAAATGTTGTAATTTCATAGTAAATCTAGACCGTTCACTATTAGGTTACAGATCTAACAATAGAAATTATGTTTATGAATTTTTTCAATATATGTAACCCTCCTTTTGATATGAGGGCATTATAATTATGATAGCACGCTATGTGTGAGTGAAGAGGATATTGCAGTAGTTGTATTGTAAGTTTTTCCCTTCATTTGTTGGATTGAATAATAAGGACTGGTTGTTTCTATGTGGGCATAGCCCATATTAGGTGAACCACATTAAATATATGTCTCTATTGTGTTGTGTTTTTTGCATTTTATTTCCATCTTTAATTAATTAATATTGCTCTATGTTCTATATTCCTAATAGAAAATATATTCATTCAAGGAAGATAAGGTAAAGGGCATAGGTGCCATTTTTGGGACACTAGCACCATGTGGCTCTAATGTCTTTAATGTGGTGCTAATGTCCAACTGATAGAATTTTAGGCATGAAGGGATGGAATTAGGAAATGAGGGTTTGAGATTGCATTTGAGTTGATGCTTATGGCCCACATGAAAGCTAGAAAGGTGTGATAATATGCTCTAGGATAGGTCTAGGTCTAAGCTAGGAAAAGCTAGTCTCAAGTAACACTCTTAACACTCAAATACCACTTTTAGGTGACTATAAGAGGAAATGATATCACTAGATAAATCCACATTAAAAATCCTATCTCTCTCAATATCCTTAATGAATTTTTCCTTAGAGGTCATAGAGGAAGTCACAACTTGACATATACAAGTTTCTATCTTCGCCTCATGATCAATGTATGTAACTTCTCTTACTGGATTAATATGAGTGTTGTTTGTAAAAACTATAAGATGATCAACACTTGCATCCTTCCATTAAGAATAATCCACTTTACACTTAGATCTAAGTCAAGAAGGAGATAAGGGTCCAATTTTGAAGCATCTACAACATCTAAAGGGCAACCCTTCATAATCTAGGGTTTGAGTCTAGCACCAACCTTTGACCCTCATTTCAATGGATGCTATAAGGACAAGAGAAATATCCAAATAAACAATAATTCTAAACAAGGTGATGAAGGAAAAATTATGGTTAGAAAATATTAGGTAATAGATTTTATTTAACTAGAGCCAAAACTAAATATGAAGAGTAGTCCCAACCAAGGACTATGGAATTGCCTTGTCACCTTGAACATAGGTTTAAATCCACATACTGACCCCCATCACATTGAACACCAAGCCAGCTAGTCCATTGCATCAGGTACCCTCATGGCTGACCTGCTAGACCCTAGTGTGAGAACAATACTATAGAGGTGGTTAGCTTGGGAAATGGACCCTAAGACCTCCCACTTCTAGCACTTAGCTCATAAACTATTAGGCTATCCCTTTCAAGTCCAAAAATGTTAGGTAATAGGTTTTATTTAACCAGAACCAGCTATGAAGAGTATTCCTAGCTATGGGTTGTGGACTTGCCTTGTCATATTGAACATAGGTTTCAAGCCACTTATCCACCCCTACCACATTGAACATTGAGCTAACTAGTCCACCACATCGGGTACCCTTGTTGTTGATTCATTGGATCCTAGTGTAAGAATGATGTTATAGAGCTAGTCACCCTAGATAATGGAGCCTAAGACCTTTCAATTCTAACACTCAGCTCACACACTACTCTGTCATCTCGATGAATCTAAATTATAAATTTTTTTTAAATAAATAAAATTTATATTAAAAATAAAAATCAATTATAAATTTATTTAATTGTGTAAATGATTTACTATTAGAATATATCTGAAGATTTCATAATAAAACATCAAATCATACATATTATTATGAGTTGTATATTTACATAGCATAATAAACACCACCACTTTCAATACATTTCCTTATTGAAATTATAAATAGGAAAAAAATCCCCTAATTTACTTACTATTGGAATGCTTTACATTATATTAAATAACAAAATATAATTACAGAAGGTTACAAAGTAAAATAACCAAATAAATCATAGCCCATACTCCATACTGGAAGAAAAAATTGGCTCAAAACATAAAAATATAAATGGTCAAAGCATGGCAAGAGAAAATATAAATAAATAACCAAAATTTTAAGTATAGGTAACCACCCTAGGAGGTAGAGGTAGAGGGTCATCCTTAGGAAGTGCCGACCAAGAAGTGGTTCCACATCAGGAATCTCTAGAGTATTCTAGCCATCTAGGGGGTCATCATGAATAGTGATAGACTAACCATTAGTAGGATATGTAAGAATAATAACACTTGCTTAAGACCACTGTGGATGAGTAACATCAGAATTTCCATGAGAACTCCAACCACTCCTTGGGGGAGGGTGAAGTTAAAAGTGTCCCCTACTTTAGGACTGACATCTACTTCTATGCCTCCTAGAAGGAAGTGGCAGGGGATGATGGGGCTGGCTATCTAGTGAAACTCTGATCATAGTGCACGGAGTACTCCCCCAGTGGTCAAGGAGATCCTATAGGTGGTGGAGGTCTAGCATCATCTTCTCAACTTGAACTTAAACTTGCAAGTAAACTGATGCAATAACAACCTTTTCATTAATAGAAAATAAAATTCCACTTGTCTCATGATTAAAAATAACATTATTTTTGGCTTTCCAAAGCTAAAAGAGGATGATAGCATGAAAAATATTCCAGAGAAAATTAATACAAGTTTTCCAATTAGAAAAATCCCCCAAAAGTGTCTGATGCTAAGAGACAGGCTTAGGATGATAAGGGTAGAATAATGAATGAATCTATCACCAGGTAGATTGAGCTTTAGGACAAAACCAAAATAGATGTTTGAAATATCTTATCCACTTAAAAGTCAGACAAAAGTGATGGAGAATGTAGAGGTATAGTATCCTCTCACTAAGGGGGAGCCCTTTGTAAATTAAACCACATAAAAAATGAACAAACATGGGCTCTAAGACAAGGTGCCACACACAATCTAGACATGCAAGCTAAGTCCTGGGAGAGGACTAAAGGCCCTAATGTCTATTGAGCTTCTCGAGTGATAGAGAGAATGGAATCATCCCTTGATATATAAGCCTTTGGGAGTAGATTTTAAAGTGTGTATCATAGTTATACCTCCAATCTTTCCACCAGGCCTTCAAAGGCTATAAGGCAAGCTTATGAAGTATAACATTAGGGAGTAATTCCTAAATATGAAGGATGGAAGGTAAGTCAACATTACTTAATTGAAACTTGTTTTTTTAAGTAGGATAGGGAATCCAATCTCTGGAGGTAACCAAATCATAGATAGTTCGAATCCCTTTACAAAATAATCAAAGATCTTTAATACCAAGTAATTCAGCTAGGGGGATGGAAGCATTGGTGAGAATAGGAAACCACCATAAGCTATGATCATTGAAATATAACCCTATGAAAAATCCATCCCCAACCTAATTCAAGTGGGGTTTGACTACTTTAAAATCCTTCTAGATACTTTTGACTACAAATGAGCCTATAATCTTAACAAGCACATTAATGATGAGGAAGGATTGAAAGCCAATATTCTGCAAATTGGTTTTGCCATAGGGAGAGCCTAAAGAGATACAATGTTGGAGGAGGTTTTTAAAAAACTCATTACCCTAAATATACCAAAAAACCCATTTAGTACACAAGGCCATACTTTGTTGATAGGTGTCAATGATGGCCATGCCACCTTTATCGCAAGGAAGGCAAAAAATATCCCAAGCCACCTAATAAAAACCCTAGGCCTTTTTAGAAATGGCTCAAAGGAAATATCAAATAAGCTTGTCTAGATTACAATAAGAGGCTTTAGAGGGGGCCTAACAAGAGGAATAGTAAACATGAGTGGCTACCAAGATCTTGGTGCAAATATGGAACTTGCCTTCTAGAGAAAAGTGTTTGGTGATCCAATACTCAATCTTCATTTCAATCCTATTAAGGACATATTACCAAAGCTCAGATGACAAGTTTTCAAAAGTGAAGGGGATGCCCAAGAACTTGAATTGTTCCCCCCCCTTAAGATATCCATTGGCAATTAAACTTCCTAAGACACTCAGGCAAAGGCATCATGACTTGACAAAAATACTAGGTTTTCCTCCATTAAAGGTTGGAACCAAAAGCTAGACAAAATATATCTAGGCATTGCATAGCTTCAATAAAATTGGCCTCTTTCTCTTCAATCATGAATAAAGTGTCATCTAAAAAGAGTCCATTGATGAGATTAGAGGTGCATTCAGGAAACACAATGCCATGAATGACCCCATGTGAAGCCTTAGAAGCCAAGAGGTAGCATAGGGCTTTAATGGATAAAACATAGAGTGTTAGAGAAAGGGGGAAAACTTGGTCAATAGAATGTTAGAGCTTGATCCTCAATGTTTGATGCCCATTAATAGTGAGGCAAGTAGAGGTATAATAAAGTAAAGTCTGCACTTTATAAATGAAATAGGGGCCAAATCCGAGAGCCTTGAGCATGGCAAAGATTAAAATGCCACTTAATCTTGTCATAATCCTTTTCAATGTACAATTTAAGAAAAATAGTTCTCTAAAGAGAGGAGCAGGTCCAAGCCATGCCTTCCCAAACCATAATAAGATTATCCAAAAATATCTTCCTCTAATAAGCCCTATTTTTTATGGTCTAATAATGGTAGGTAGGATGAGTTGAATGTGTTTAGTGATGGATTTGGTGATAATCTTGTAAGAGGCATTGAGTAGGGATATCAACCTCTAACTGGTGAGAAGCTCAGGATCTATAGCTTTGGGAATAAATTTGATAATTCCTTGATTGATTAATGAGTCCAAGAGATTGATTCTGTAAGGTTTCTTTGTAGACTTATATCAAGTCAGGGCTAGTTAACTCCCTTGTGGCTTTGTAAAATTTGTAAGGGAAGCCATCAAAGTCAGGGGATCTATCATTGATCATATAGTTCAAAGCCTCTGTAAGCTCCTACAAGGGGAGTGGGACATCATAGAGCCATTGATCAGTTGGTTTGAACTTGTGAGGTACGATATCGAGGAAATTCTTATGATCTTGAGACCACTTAGTCATGAAAGGCTAGGTGTAAAAATCTTCCTTGTAATTCTCAAGAAAGGTCGAGGAGATATCTCACTAGGAGGTAAGCTAGGATTGAGATAATTGAATGGCTTTAATTTTCCCATGATCTTGTTTGACTTTTATTGATTTTAAAAACTCCTTGGAGGATTTATAACCAATTTTGAGCCAATGCAATTGAGCACGGAGATGGGCACCTCTGGTTGCATGACTATCCACCACCTTGAGGTGGTGTTTGGGGGAGGCAGCCAGCCTCTGCAACTATATGTTGAAAAGATTAGTCTCAAAGGAGGTAGAGACCCATTTGAACTCATTAAGTGTGGAATCATTTTATCACTTAAAAATTTAGGTGACATGTTTTCCATGATGGCAGAGGAAGGAGGTGGTGTGTATAATGGCCTCATTCCACCACTCAATCCACCTAGTGATGTATTGGGGTCATGGGGCTAGGTCTTAGATTTGTTGGATGAGTCAAATGGAACCAACATGACTTAGCATAAAGGTATTGAGAATAAAGTGATTAAGTGGCATATGGTACTACTTAGAGGTCCATTCCACTTTATAAGAGATGGGTGAGTGGTCTGAAAAAATAATATTCAAGTGGACATTGACAAGTTGTCCATCAATGCTAGAAAAGTAAAAAATGATTTTAATCTAACATCATAAAGTGATTGAGATGTTTGAGCACGTGGTGATCAATAGATTGGTAGTTGGACTACATAAACCAAGACATGGGTTTAAATGTCCACCGTTGAGAAGAGGGTCTGCCAAGCCCCATTTATTTTTGAAATAGTAACAAGCCTCACATTCATCAACACACCAACACATAGGTAGGGCCCCAACCTTATCTTGGAGGTGTTCAATCATATTAAACTCACCACACATAATCCATGTGGAAATAGGTACCCTATTTATGAAAGATTGCCAAAATAAGGAGCAATCATGGCCATCATTAGGAACATAGATGTTTAAAATGCCAAAGGATGGCCATTAATGTCAAGAATAATCCAAACTACATGATGTGATGGAGCCTCCCCCATGCCTATAATATGGGAGGAGACCTTAGGAGTAATTAAAATGCAGGTGCCACCACATCTAGCCTCATGCAAGGTGGTGATCTAGGTGGATTTTGACCAAATGATGTGCAGGGACGTTTGGAGGAGAAATATAGATACCTTAACTTATTGAAGATAGAGAATATCTAAAAATCTTAATCTAATGATAAGTAGCTTACACAAAGTATTTACAAGTATACTCTGTAAAATCCCTAACATTCCATGATAAAACATCATAGGGATGGATAATCCATTTGAATCTCCCGTTGCCCGCCCTCAAAATTTTCCAACACTATAAAGCTATTATGTTAGTGAGGGTGAGAGATTATGCCACCCAGTATCCTTATCCTCCTAAGGAGAGTTAGAGCCTTCATGAGTTGGGCTATGAAATCGCTTAGAGAATGAGCCACTGGTTGAGAGAATCTCATCCATAGACATCTTGAAATTCTAGGAGGCTGAAGAAATGATTATAGTTTGAGAGGAACCAAGTTATTAGGGGGTGGAAGAGAAATCCCTTGAGAGGGTGTGAGAAATAGAGGAGAATCCTCCTGAGGTGGTGACTAGGGTGTGTTTTGTGGCTTAGGGCCTGATGAAAATTTTTTTTTTTGGGGGGGCAAGGGGTATTGTGGTCCAACCATCACCTTGGTCTATCAGTTTTGGCTTCTCAATATGAGGAGGCAACTGAGGAGGCTTGGGATGGCTCATATGAGGAAAATCTTTAATGTGATGGTTTGAAGCCTAAAAATGAAATCAAGTGTTAGGAAGGTTGAAATAAACAACCTTTTGTGACCATTGGGTCTCCCCAACTTAGATTTTAATGAACTCTTTCAGCTTATTAGAGAGGTCAGCCTCCACATAGACTCACTTGTTAGGGTGAGGGTAAAACCACATATCTAGTTCAATCATAACCATGCGTATTATGAGATCAATAATTTATGGAATAAAATCCTAAAAGTGAACTGACAGACTAAGAAGCTCAACCTAGATAGGGATATAAAGGGCATCATTATTAGAAACCTTAAAATCATGTGACTAGGGAGAAAAAATCATAATTTGATTACAAAATAACCAAACATTGGACTTTATGAGAATTAGTTGTGTCTTAGAGGGATCCTTAAATGTAAACAAAAAGAAACCTTTGGTAAGGTCTCAGATTTTAGAGACATGGACACCTGGTGACTCCCAATGGTTATAGATCTACTTATGGAGGTAATCCTCCAAGGGGATGTCACCAAAAAAATAAGTAATGATAGATCAATTTTCATATGACTTACAACATTTTTAAATAACAACATGAATACTTACCTCCATAAGGGAAGGGAAGGCTGAGGGGTTACCTTGTCATAAACTTTCAAAACAAACTTTTGAGCTCACTTGGGTGCTATTAGCTCTATCTCCTACATCAATAGATGTGATAGAGTGTAGATAAACCATAAATATAGGACCTATCCATCCAAAGGAGAACATGCTAAGTGCATTTAATGCACTACAACCCTAAAAAATATCACAGACCTAACAGTATAAAAATCATGCACAGACACAAACCATGAAACCCTACAGGAATGATTTATCCTTATCCTTTCAATTCAATATTCATTTAATTTGTTAAATTTTCTCTTCATTTAAAAATTCAAATGAGGGATATTTTTCTAAAATAAAATTAAGTGCAAAAAGAACAAGGGTGTCATGCACCAAGTCCCTACGAGGCTAGCATATGATTTTGGTATTGAGATAAAAACTAGGTATTTTGGTATTGGATATGATAATTCGATGCCCCTAATGCTTTTATTTGAATCCCTATGTAGGAATATAATATGTTAACCAAGTTCTTCTATGGCAAGGGAGACAACAATCTGAGTATGACTAGCCAACCATTAAAAAGGAAACATTGTCATGGGTAATTATATATAAATTACTTGCTTGTAACAAGACATAAAACCATAGTAATATGGAAAATAACTCCTTTATATGATGTGTATTTACATCATAATATTATTTAAAATTAGAATTGGAGAGATAGGTAGAATTCTCAATTGAAAAACTGCTCAGAAAAAATGTTATGTTTAATTCACTCTTGTCAAAGAAGAACACAATCAAAGTAAAAGGCATATGGATCATTCATTTTTAGGGAAGAATATATGTCTGGACCAACATTTTCAAGATCCAAGCATGTGACAAAGGTCATGAGTTCAAATCCTAACACAACGTAACCTAGATAAAGATCCTTAAGACAGCCATAGGGTTTTAAACTGCAAAACCAGTCTAAAGGAAAAAAAAAACTTTAACAAATTGTCTAGAAAATACCTCATACTTTGATTTATTAAAGGGTTTGAATGACCTATAAATCGATGAAAAGACCTTCATGGGGTTTGGCTGACTTTTATATGAAATATAATATCTTATGGTTTTTTGATCTAAATGGCAGGGTAAATGAGTGCTTAGAATAAACACTATCATATTTAAGTTAGGTCAAGTAAGAAATTGATGCGATTTTTTATACTGCATTTGGTTCATAATAATATTCATTTGGATATTATCATTAGAACTTATCTCTTTTATAATTGAAAATTTTAATTTTAATATTAAAATATTTTAAAAAATACTTAAAATTTGAAAATTAATTACAAACATATAAAAAGCTACTTTGTAAAAGTTGAGGTCTCTTTCTTATGATTGAAATTATCTTTTATCGTAGGTTTGAATAGAATTATAGTCTCACGTAATGTATCTCTAAAATGATAGACAAAGACAACATACAAATTTTCCATGCTATGGTGATGCTGGCATCATTGGCTAAGAGGATACAATTGTTGTAGTTGGAGATGAACGATACATGGATGCACCCACCAACTAGTCTTTATGTGGATGGAGATCAAGGGTATGAAGGTTTGTTAGGCACTTAACTAACATTATTGTCTTCTTATATAAGTATTTCTAAAATAAGACGGTTTTAGGCTCTCATGAAGATTGTGTTATTTTATCATATCCTTTATACTAATACTTGATTTTTTTCCAAAAAAATATTAAAGGTCAATTCAAAAAGTTGATGTTACGGTATTATTAAGTGCAAATTGATATTGATATTAATTCCTCTATATTATAAATTCAATACATATTATTTTACCCTTTAAAGAAGAATATTGTCTTCTTATTATAGATGATTGATATTTTAAAAATATATATTTCAAACGTCAATTTACAAAGTTGATAAGTTATTATTAAGAGCATATTGATAGTGATGTCAACTACTCTCTATTACAATTGTGACAAATATTATTTTATGAATTAAAAAGAAAATGTTGATGCATATTTAAAATGAAAATGGTTTTTTATTTTACAATATATCTTTAAAATAATAAAGTTGTAGGATTTCATGTTGCATCCCTGAAAAGGAGATTGAAGATCTTCATAGTGCATCTTTAAAAGAGAAGGTTTTAGGTTTTCATAATGTATCTTTAAGATGGAAATAGTTATAATAGTATTATATAATTTAGGATGCTTAAGTTCTTGTATTTGACACTCAAAAATCAAAGTATATGCAAAACATGATGTAAGAGGGTTCATATGGAGGTGCTTATGCACCAAAAAATTCATTAACTTTAAAAATACTCTTAAGGTAAAATATGCCTACTCAATATCAAAATACAAAAGAGTTCAATACAATAGGATATAATTTAATTTTAGATATGATTTATGTGTAGCCTTTAGTTTAATAATATTTAATTACAAAAAATATATGATCTACATTAATTTCATCTATTTCTAATCATGCATCATAAGAAAATAAGTATGAATAGATAACATTTGTTATGAACCTTCAAGCAATCCTATACAATCCTAAAAATATTTCTTTGAGTGTTATGACATATTATGCATAAATGTATTTCTAATGCTAATATATTTAAATAATTATTATTTCATATATTTTAGAAGTTTACATAAATGACCCTTCTACATTGGGAGAAGAGAAGTCAGAACCATGAACCTTAGGAAGAGTTTTAACACAAGTCCTATATGTGAATTTTTTTTAACAACTCCTATCATGATTTTTTCTTTAAAGAATGGTTTAAAATGCTTAGAGCAGCCAATATCAAAGCAATGATTTCATTTTTTCTAGTCATTTATGTCCACTAAGATATATCTTGCACTATAATGAGTATCAACATTTGAGTATCATTGCCCTTGTTTTAATTCAAAATGGGCAAAACCAAAACACTCCAGTCAATTGAAAATAATTAAGACAATAATATCTAGATTGAAGTTGTCTGTTTATCGTTGAAAGAAGTAGAAATAAAAATGTCAATGGCATAGATGATGCTAAAATATTTCTTTGTAGTAAGCATTCAACCTCATTCCTTCTCGAGATGAGTTTTACAAAATGTAAGTAGAGTCTTGAAAGTTTTATGAGATTAATAAGTGAAAAAATAAAGCCTTACAGTCTCGTCAAATATTAAATGTTTAGAGAGTTAATAGACATATTGCAAAGAGAAACAATACAACATAAAACACCTATAAAAAGAAAAATATAACAATATGAAGCCACAAGCAATTTTTTTTTCTCTAGAATGTTTTGTTGCTCAACGCTTTCTTGAGACACCAACAGTTTTTCCCCTGTGACTTGTGGTCTTTGTATGTTATCTATGCACTCGTAAAGCCCAATAATGATGAAAACCATGATTATTCCTGAAAAAGTGATGGTAAAAGTTAAAATTAACAGTCTAAAATAAGAGAGGAAGAGAGTGCCTTGAAGCAATAATTGTTAAATAGTTAATAATGATAATAAAAACAAGGAACAAAGTTAACAAGTAGCTTTATGTTAACTTTAGATGTCATGTCATGTTTATTAAAGTAAAATTGGTAATAGTAATGGGTACAATTCCATTACATTAAGAAACAATCTTTAAAAAATTACAAAAAACTTCTTTAAAACTTTTTGGTGCTTTTCAAAGTAAATGCAAATGCACTGATAATGTATTCATTTGAAATCAAAGCAATAAGGAAATTTATCATTTTATATCCCAACTCCCAAGTCACTCGACATGCCCACATAAATATATTGAGTCTCAAGTGACATCAAAACTAGTCAAAACAGGTTCACTCAGCAAGACTCAACTACACTTGAATAGACTCCACTATCATCAAAACAAAACAAAAAATAGCTTACGACTCGATCAAAACTCTTTTGAGATAATTGAATACAATAGGTCAATGTTATAGCAGGTGATTGCTTTATCTATAATTGAATGTTCAAATTTAAACTTAAATTCTTGTAGAACCAAAAAAACATATTTCATATTGTTCCCTCTATTTCAAGAAGTGTCAATTTTTTGAGCCTTGATGTAGAGTCTGGTCCAATTCTAAATATTGTTGTGGGATATTGGTCTTATCAAGTCTAAGAAAAGATCCAAAGCTAAAAGGTTTTGAACTTTGAACCCTTTACCTCACCAATTCAATTAAAAATAATTATCTCTCATATCAGAGTTTCTATTATTCTCCATCTCATCATAATTGTGATGTCGACAAACAGACAAATACCATCACCTAACCAATCTAATCTAAAACTTAAGGCACAAACTACTAGATATTGTCTTGTATTTAAAAATTGGTGGTCATCATATTAATTTTTTAGAGAATGATTTTAAGCAAATAAACCTTCTCCATTTTGGTTCAAGTAGTATCAAATTCCTACATGTCGGTAGAAACCTAGATACAAAAATTTGACAATGAACTTCATTTTTAATGCTAACTTTACACAAAAATAATAAAAGTGTAATATCAATAAGCTGATTTAAAGCATAAAGACAAAAAAAATTGAAAATTTTCAAAGAGTTGTGGTGCTATGGTAATGAAGACACTTTGTATAACATGGTCTTGGTTAAAATACTTCCACTGCTACAACAACACAACCATTTAACAAGGGGTCTTAAACCACATCATTTTCCAAGATGGGTATTTGAAAACCTTATGAAATTGTGAATATAGAATGGGAATTCTAACATATATCAAATACAAGATTGATATGTCCCAGGCTATTTTCTAGAACCATCATAAAGCCATATATCTAGGCTACAAGTGAATCTGCAAGGTTTTCTTGAAATTACTAATCAAGGAGTTAACATTTCTGCATTTATTTATGTTGATGCTCCATTAATTTTTATATAACCTAAATTTTACTCTATAAATCACATGATCTCTACACTAACCTTCATCTTGTAGATGATTTATAGCTAACAAAAGCTTATGCCAGTGAATTGATGATAAATAAATTCTTCTTCGATAAATATTTAATAAATTTATACAACTATAAATGAGTGAAAAATGCATGTCAACGTCATTGCATGCTAGACCTGAATGCCAAAAAGTTATGACTATACAACATTCATCTCCAACATATATCAAATCTAGGATGACTGAAGTGCTAAGGCTATTTTCCACAGCCATGATAAACTTGAGAACTGGGCTACAAGTAGATCTACAAAGTTCATCTCAACTTATCAATCAAGTTGTGAATATCTCTAAAATTATTCATGTTGATTCTTCATTCAAGTTTCAAAAATATTAACAACCTATATTTTACTCTAAAAAGAACATGAAATCCTTTAAAACCTTTATTATACTGAACATTTATAAGTTTCCTACTAGATAAGTGCATAACTGAGTGGTATAAATATACTTGAGAAAGCATACCTAATAGTCAATAGTTTTAGATAAAGTAACTAGTGATGATATTTCCTAAGAAGGGTAAGATAATATTCCACCTAGTATGCAATACACCAATTTCTACTGATATGGTTGATCTTTGTATTGGAAAACTAATCTTCTATTTTTATATTAAATTACTTCTCATAACAAGGTCTAATAATAATAAAATGCTTGTGTTTAGGAAAGTTCCAGCAAACAATCAGTTTCAATAAGAAACTTAAAAGTGAGGATTTTTAATCATCTAAAATAAGAAAATCCTCATGACCAGCCTAAATTAGATGGACAAATGGTCTGGAAAATAACTCAAACATAATACAAAAAATGGTCTATATATGAATCATCATAGCCTTTGAAGTCTAAATGGCAGAAACAGAATGAATTGGAAATTTGAGTGATCAAAAATCCAAAGATAGAAAGAAATAATAGAAATGAGATAATCCATTTGATGGCATATTGTCTATAGTTCACTTATTACACTAACATACAAACTTGACATTTAGAACATGGAGTATGTGCATACCTTCTAAAGATCCGTTTGCATTATATTTAGGCAGTTTTCTAATAGCCTGCAAAAGGATAAATATCAACATAGATAATTTTTGAAATGAAAGACAAAATGAACATAAGAGTGTAATACAAAAGTGTTTATAATGTTCACCCCAGAAGAAGCCTAATTACATTGGGCACTAAGAGAATATTCAATCTGTATAATTTCAATTTCAATTGTAGAAATCTGCTCAAGAACCTCTGGAGTGCCCATAAACTGAACAAACCTATTATAGAATATAATAGCAAGCCTTGTCAAGAAATTGATCAAATTGGTTATGATAAAAGTTGTAGATTGCACTCATTAATCAAATAGACAAATCCATGCTAACTATAAATTGTTTATCAAATATATACAATAAAGTGACATCATTATTTTCTCCACTTCAATCATCATTAAGAATTGGTATTAGAAACTACAAATAGACTTGCATACCTTTCAATTGTGCCCTTGGTAAACCATGACCTTTCATGTCCACTGGCCACCTCTAATACAATGGAATAGCCACCCTTTTCAATTTGCTCCCCCAATGTCTTGAGATTAGATAGAAATGGCTTTAATAGTCTAGAAGCCAACTTCTTAGTCACCCCATCACTCGTTATAACCATTTTTCACGTAGCAAAATCAACCCCAAAATCACATGACACAAAACATACTATAAATATAGATACATGATACAATATAGTTGATTCTAGATAATGTCCTAAAACATTAACCTGTGAAAATCTCAAAGCTTTATTAACATACTCTATATTATATTAGATCTCCACATGGATGTGAATCCTCAACCTAAAGACCAAACTGGGGTCTTTTTCAAAGCACCCAATATTATCACTTATTTCCTAATCTCAGCACAATGCTCAAATCTTGATGCAGATCATGTATTATGGAACACATGGTAGGCCCAAATCAACAAGATTGTAAGGTCATATTTACAAAATTTTAGGAAAAACAACAGACCTGCTAGTTATAAGAGAAACCATGTGGCATATGTGCCTCCCATCATGTTACGTATAATTAGAATAGAGCTAATACTACAACTAACATTGTTTCCAAGTTCTCCACTTTATGGCCTATACAATTTAGAGCTCTAATTGTATCAGAGATTCAAATCTCCTCAAAGAAATAGAGCCTTACCCAATAGACCAAAAAGGTCCTTTGCAAGTTACCCACTACCATTCCCCATTCATTATGTCAGCATATTCACAGTTGCTTAGGAAAATGATTGAATTTTCCATTACATTTGGCTAGAATTATTTTTAATATGTTAATGCTCTATGCAATTTACAACTATAGCTTTGATTTTAGCTACAATACATCTAGGAACTAAAATGTGTTACATGAGTGGTATGGAAATACCAACAATGGATTCATAGATCTACTGTGAGTCTCAACTGGTCTTATGCATTTTACAATTTGGGTTTAATGTAATACATAATGCTTACCTTGTCTTAGTAGGAGTGAGCTGAAACACAACAAAATCCATCACCATAACACCTATTTTTAAATTTCTCTGTTATGCATAGCGAAGGCAACATAAAACTCAACACTTCATCTTGTTCCAAAATATGAATTTACCACCATTAAATATACATTATTATACACTATGTTGTTACTAACATATTAATTTTTTTATAAGGACAAGAATTTAATCTTATAATTAAAAAATAAAGGGAAAGATCCAATAACATGATATGTAACATGCAACAAATTAGCAAATTAAATATAGAGTGCAAATTCTTTGACTATATTGATATAATCATGCAGAACATAGGCTATAGATTATGAGTTTTGTAGCATAAATGAGTGCAAAATACATAACTTAAATTCTTTAATTATATTGACATATCTAAGTAGAATATACACTATAGACAATGGAACAATACTAAGCGAATGTACAACAATCCAATAATACACTATTTATACATTTTAATGATTGATGTTGATCTGATACATTAAGTTTTTTTTATTTTGAATAGATCCAAAAAAAAAAATCTTTTTTACACATTTAAAAACATATTTTTTTGTGCAAAAAAAAAAGATTTCCATAAAGTGAGCATGTTGGAATTCTGTTAACATGTAGATTGTTGTCATTCTTTTACCTACGTAAAATTGCATTAAGAAAATATTAGTGGACTTAATAAAGATTTAAGACATGTATTAATATACTATCTTGATGATTGTTTTATTTCTTTTGGAAAAACAAAAGTAGTGGCAATGGCTATTTTTTAGGAGCACTTACTGCTCAAAAATATATGCGACGATGTTGTTCATGGCAAGTGAAAAAGTTCCTTGTAGTTTAAAATGGCATAAAAAAAATACTACAGTTGAGGTGTCTTATTTATAATCACTTAATGTGATTTTAGTTAGCACTGGAAAATTCTCCTCAAGGAGCTTGTGGTTCAAAGTGCAGTCAATATGTCCATTTTCTGTGTGTATGATGCATTGTAGTGAATGTTGGTATGAGTACTTTCAAGTTTGTTGATAGTTTGTGCAATGTGCCAAAAAATCTATTGAAGAAGCAATTGTCAAGACTGGATACTCATAATCATTACAAAATGGCTGGAAAGGTGAAGCGTGTTTTTTTTTTTGGTTTCAACAAAAACTTGACCTGCAAACCAAAATTATGCTTAGTCATATTATGAGATAATTGAAATGCTAAAAATTGTGCAAAGCCATATTTTTGTATTCGAAAGTGATGAGTGTGAAATAGATGCTTGCCTCAATGTTTTCTTTTGCCAAACTTTGTAGATGGGCTTTTGTATATTGGTCATTCAACATGACTAAAAAACTGGACTGCCTTGCATGGAGCAAAGGGTGCCTCTACTTCAACTTCAGATGATGTTCTTGAAAAGCATTGTTAGTGTCTTTATTGATTATAGAGATTGGTGCAGGCTAGGATATAGATGTTTGTAGGTGTCATTAATTAGAAAGTGGGAAAAAACTGTTAAAATGTTAGTTTTTTAAAAATCAATATACATGTGTATGTTTTGATATAGATCAAAAACCATTACAAATGATGATGAAATAGAAATAATATATTTGGGTGAGATTTTTTACTGTTGCCATGTCTTATTTAGATTCGCCATCTTTGAGATGGAGCTCATGTTGATTGTATTATTTTTGGTGTCCAATTACAATAGCACCAAATGAACCCATTGCATATGGATTGTTTGAGTCAACAAGATCTTGTATAGTAGTGTAAGGGGTAAGTCTACACTCTTTACAAATAGTTGCGATGTTTTCCATAGTGCTATTAGGATGCAATACAAGGTAGAAATCAACATCACCTCTCTCATATTGGCTTCTATTCTTTATTATGAAATCTATCATCCAAACACTTTTTCCAAGAGATAAATATTGTACGAATTTATCAATCAGCTTGGTTTTGATGTTGATTATTATTGTCATTTGACCAATTCTATCAAAAAAATCAACGTGCAATATTGTTGTATTTATTGGAGAGTTTGGATTTTTTTATGAAACTAGGTCTATAAATAACCAGTACATCACCTTCGAAAACATTGCCACATCTTGTTATGGATAGGTCAATGATCAAAAATGGCATAGTTGTCCTATGTTTGAGCTACAATCATGGTTTGCAAATAAAATTTTTGAATAAAAATATTCTATAATGGGATATAATGGAGAGCATTTTGAGACATAAAAGTTAAAGGAAATTGTTAGTTTCATACTTTTTTTTGAAATGATATTTTTTCGTATATTGTTATTGCTTTAGAGAAATCTAGAAAATATAAAATTACCACTCCCCTATTTTTTGTTGCTCTATTTCTATATCCTGGCTGTTGTGTTTGTCTAGCTCCATGTTTAGTTTCCTACTTGCATCATGAAAATTGCATAAACATCTTTTTTTTGGCAATGTTAAGATAGCAAGAGTAGGAAAAGATAGTGAGTTTTTTTTTTTTTTAATTAACAATAAATTTGTGTACTATGTTTATTCTTATTACATAAAGTGACCAAAAAAACAAAACATTGCCATTTTGGTGGCTTTTGTTGTTTTGATATTGTTTCCTAGATAGTCTACTTCTGTGGCTCCAGATCTTGCTTTATGCAGAGCTTACGACAATGCCATAGATCATTTCAAGAAACAATAAATTAGATGTAGGTTTATGTCAATGATGAGAAGAAAAAAAATTTGGACATCAAAATGTTTACAAACATATAAATATATGTTTAATCAACACAATAAACAAAATATATTTCTTTTAGAGAGTCTCAGTATGAAAATCACAGTAGTACTAGTTCTATTACAATATCCATGTATAAACTATAAAAAACAATGAGGTAAATCTTGGTTGGTTCTTTGCTTGCGGTAATGAATGACGACACTTATTTTTTTATCATTGTGATTGCTAACAATCAGATCAGAATGACCATGTTGATCAATAGTTGTTTGAGTATATGTTTCCTACATCAAAACATGGCAATACTGTTTTTTTTTGTTTTTTGTTTTTTGTTTTTTTTCTTACGTTATAGCATAGCCTCGAATCTAAATTTGTTGTTTGCATAATAAATATTTAGTGGCTAGGATATATAATTTTATGTCAGAAATTATTGTTTTTTTCATTTGTAGTTGTTATAACCTTAATTTTTGAACACTACACTATTTACAAACACACAATGAATATTACACTAAAAAATCGTAGCAGCACCAATTTTATAAGTGTAGTTAAAACATGAATAATAAAAACTAGGCCTAAAACATACCTATTTCCAAACTCTGGATAAGTTGTATACTTAGTGAGCTTAGTAAGATGTTTGTCTATCTTTACAAAGTCAACAATTAGTTTGGATAGGTCTGAAATCCTTTCATTCAAATTAAGAACTTAGTGGTTAGGATATAAAATTCTATTTTAGAATGTGCTATGTTTCAATTGTTACAAACATTCATTTATCCAATTATGTAACAATTACTAATATGTGAGTAATAGAAACCAGCCTTGAAACTTACCTATGTTCAAACCCATGATGTGGTGTATGCTCAATGAGCTTGTTATTGAGTTGAATAGTGTTGTTTTTTATGTCTAAAAGAATGCATAAGGTTGTCATTATTTTCATAGAATTACACCTTTGTTTTCTTTTACTAGTGTTCAAATAGTATCATTCATGACTAGGTAGATAGAATTGTGTTCAGTTCAATAAGTATCTACTGCTAGAATCTGGTTATATTTTTTTAAAGTATTTGACCATACATGGTCTATGATTCTATTTGCATATTTTTTATGTTTTCCAGGAAAGAAATGCATGTTACAAGCTAACATGTGTTTCTCAAGAAGCATTTTTACCTTGTTGGAGGTGGACATATCAATATTAAAGTCTCCTAATATGTATATTTATTTTGATGATATTGCATTTTATAGTGTTTACTCTACAACATTTATGATATCTAAAATAGAAGTAGGTGGAGATTCATATATGTTTACAATCTTAAATACATGTTGGTGTATTTCAATTTATATTGAAAATTCTTTTGTTTGATTTCCACTATATTGCATTGGATTTGAAGTAGTAACATTTGTTTTAGCACATATCATAACATCATGAACATTTTGTATTGAATGACAAGTTTCAAAATTTGGAAATTAGTTAAAAGTGCTAGCACTTGACATGTATGTTTATTATAAGCATAGTATGCCGCATCTCATCAAATCATGGTCGTTGACAATATCTTCCAAATGTGGTTAGAGGCTGTGAGTGTTTGACGAACATACTACTATAGATGAGTTAATAATACATGATTGTAAGCTATGTTGTAATACTCATCTTGACTATGATTTTAATCTTGACATCTCATTAGAATTTTTTAATTTGAGCTTGAAGTTTTTGTTTGTAAGTGGGCTTAGTACAAATAGTGATTCCATAGTTTTTACAAGATAAAGTGTTGTATATAACAATCCATGCCTATGTACACCCAGTGGCTTGAATGTAATACCTTCCATGGTTAGATCTATGTATTGTACATGCACAAGCTAGTTGTACTAGGAATTGGTTTCATATTATTAATATTTTTTGGTGAGTAGGGTTTGGAGCAGGTTTTGACATACAAAAGATCAGAGTCCAACTTTATTCAATATGGCTTCTATATAAATGAATGTGTTTTGATATTTGAAAATTCCCAATGTGACTTTCATTGAATTTCACCTAGACAATGTTGTTGTTATCTTATTTGGTGTATGATTTAATTATAACATCACAACTATTGACAAGGCCATCTTGCATATCATAATTTCAAATAAAATATTCAACTAGCATATCAGATTTCAAAACAATTTTTTGAGGCAGGCATATAGCATTAGCATATCCTTGACCTTTTTTATACGTGTCATCTTTCTTATCATTACATCAATAACAATTTCTTTATGTGTAACTAGTGCCAACATTTTGGCATTGTGTGCATCCACATCTTTGTTCAAGTAAAAAAGATAAGGGAACAAAGGGTTGTTTGGTGTTGGACGTAGATAATTATGATTGAGGTATACTATATCATCTTCTATATGTGATCATGTACGTATTCTATTTAGAATAATGACAAAATTTTGATCTTTTTGTCGTATAATTTGGTGTAGTTGGTAATATTGTACATTTTCTTGCCAAAAACATATGGTACTATTTATTTATTCATTTTTGGGTGTTCAAATATTAGGTAGTCATTTATAGGTTGAGCTTGATAGAAGTCTCCATAAAATATCATGTCAATGTTGTCAAAAAACATGGTTGAAAATTGCTTTATGTCATGCAGACGCCTATCACTATAGTATAACATTATTGCTCCCACAAGTGAGATTTCATCAAATAGCATTATATGTAGTTGATTATAATGTTTGGACAATGTATCAAGGTGCTCGTTGCTCAGGGAAATGAGTTCTAACTTTTTTAAAGTTAACAAAAAAGTAGAATGCAGTATTATGCCACCCATATTATATGAAGCCTTACTTGTGTATGCAAGAAGGAGACCATTTGGCTTGGATGGATCATTGTCAATAGATTGTGCATAGATACAAACCAATGTTTCATATATAACTTTTGTTTTAAAAGTATTTCCAATGCTTACACCTCCTATTAAGAATAAGTACAATGGCTTGTTCTTGTTTAGATATTTTTTAAAAGCAATCTTTTTAACAATTGCATCTTGTTCATCATTTAACATTCATCTTTGTTTATAGTATTCAAAATTGTTAGTAATGAATGGATGGTGTCCGATTTCAAAAGGCTTCAAATTTTGTTTTTTCAATGAAAGGTTCTTTAATGGTAAGTCTATTTGTAATTCATACTCTTTCTTTATAGATTTACTTATGCCAAAATGAAATCTTATTTTGATTTCAATTTCAATATCAAGTTTAAGCTAGGAAATAGCATCTTACATGTTTCCCCACATATGATTGGTGTTATGATTGAATTTGGACTCATTTTGTATTATCATTTTGATTTGTAACTTGTACGCCTCTCACCATGTTTCAAAGTTTTATTTTAAACTATTTTCATTGTTTCTAAATGGCACATATAATAGCAACCGTTCATGGTAATGATTTTCAAGGTCAAGATGCTTATTATAATTAATAAACCATATAATTTGTGGCTTTTTTTTTCAATGGATTACCATTTTTTTAGTAATTTGAAACAAATTCCTCTAGACAAACATGATCTATAGTTGTAGGATGGGCAATATAATAGTCTTTTATAAATTTGCACATGACATTTTCAGAATCATCTTGTTCATGTCTCAAGAGAAAAGGATATTTTAGAACAAATATTCATTCATCAAGACAAGATGTGTTTATGAAGGCACACATTCTTGAGCAATGACTCAATGACAATGATAAGACTAAGTGAACAACTTGTTGTGTAGACATTTGTTGATAGTTTATCATTGCATTCCCAAGTCTATGTAACATCTGAATGGCATCTATATTTGTTGATGCATGTTATCTACATATTTTTTAAAATCACGAGTAATTTTTTAGTTGCCTTTTGTCATATATGAAGTACAATATGTTGTTACAACATATGAATTTAAAATAAACTGTGCATCTATGTTGGTTTCCCATAAGTATGGAATATTTTTTATGAAATTGTTACTCCACACTTGAGATGGCTTGGTCATATGAAAAATGGTGGGTTGTTCAAGTGTACTTTGTATTTATATTATGTATTGAGTCTCTTCTATTTTAATATTTTACAAGAAGATGTGGAACTCATCTAAAGCATTGTAATGTTTGGTGTTTAGAAGTAAGTAAATTTGCTTTAATAATGACTTTGTAAGTTCATTTTTGGTTTTAGATGGCTCAAGTATTGTTGTTTGCTTCACTGGAAATTGGGAGAAATTGTATCTACATTTTTTGTCTTTCTTTTTTCTACATTTTCTCATATGATGGTATGTAATTTTGCCAAGTCATTTTCCAAGATATCGGTGTTACAAGCTATGTATTTGTCTATATAATGTGATATTTCTATATTTTCATTATATTCATATACCGGTGAATTTTTTATTCATACCAGCCAATGATCATGGGCATTTCCTCTACATTAGAATTTTGTCATGCAAAAGTAGTATGTGATTTTACCCAAAAATGATTCATCTTTGTATAAAATTTATTTTAATGCATTGATACAATGTCTATAATAACGTGTGCAAGTGACTGGATTTATTTTTGCATGAAAAGAAATGTCATTTGATATATTCAATTATTTCAATTATAAATTTGAGTTTTTATGACGTTTTAGATATAATTATTTCAATGCATTAGTTAATGGTTGTCAATAATGTTCAGCGCTTGTAAAAGTCAAGAAAAATGTTGGAGGTCTTAATTTTTGTATCATGGCAAACATATTTTTTTAGGACTTTGCATGTAATCAGGTGAAATATGATTTTATTTTAAATCCACATAACCAATTTCTGATTTGAGCAATTTTTATAAATTTGGTTTGTATTTGACATCCTTGGCCAAAAGCTTTCTTCCTTTTAGTTGACCCTTTCTAATTTGAATCCACATTGTCCTTCCAACCTGGTGTATGATTAAATTCACTGCTTTGAAAAATAAATTAGTAAGATGGTATGCAAATCGACGATTAGTATGCAAAAGCTCCCATTGTGATATTTTTTGATATGAGTAACTCGACACAATGTCATCATCACGAGGATTACCAAAGAAAAGTGTTGAAAAGTTCATTTCTTCTAAGTGTTTATCTTTGAAAATACCAAGAGGATGGTTTCCTTCAACTAGTGCTATTGCAATTAACTTGTCTTCTAATGCAACAATACATGTTGAATCCACAAAACCATGCACCAAAGTGTCATTAGGCTTGGGTTGACTTGTGTCAGAAGATAAAATATTATTGTTATCACTACTACTTTCAGATTCATAGGACATATCATTATTATTTTCAAGGTCTATGGCATTTCCAAATATAAATGGTTTTTAATCAGAGTCCATTTGCACATCATGAGAAATGCATAATTTCTAGGCA
Source organism: Torreya grandis (assembly GCA_037957365.1). Lineage (NCBI taxonomy): Eukaryota > Viridiplantae > Streptophyta > Pinopsida > Cupressales > Taxaceae > Torreya > Torreya grandis. The sequence continues at coordinate 1,989,279 of JARHVA010001739.1, forward strand.
CAAAGTTGTTGGAGTGCCTCCATCACAAGTTTGGATCAAACTCTTCCTTCTTGGTATGTATTTTTGTATTCCAATTGGCATTTTAAATCTACTACAATAATTTTTATTTCATCTTTGCATCTAGGTAATACTTTTTGAAATCTATTAATGCTTGAGGGGACATTGATAATTGGTTGTGTCAATCTAATCTATGGTTTTTTGTAGCCCAAGTTTCATATTTACACAAATGTAATTCTAAGCACAACAAGTCTTTCTTCAAGATCGGATAACATGTTTACAAATTGTACTTATTTGGTCTAATATTAATAGGTGTTGCAAATGCATCAAGTTTTCCATTTTTCAATGATTGATTGCATGTCGCACATATGTTTTTTTGAGAGTTTATTTTGTGTTTGGCATTAAATTTTTACAAGTGTCCTTTTTAGATTGAATAAAAGGATTCATATTGTGTTTAAATTGTAGCTATTTGCAAACATCACAAACATGGACTGGTGTGTCTACAATTTTTTCATTCAACTTGTTTATTGGTGTTGATATTAGTGGTCTTCCTTTTATTATTATTTTGTTCCATGCCATGCTCTTTAAGCGACATAAAGAGACGATAGGCCCATGCAATGGTGGTTGCATATTAACAATAGCAGTGTCAAATTGTAGCTTTATATTCTTGTCTTTTATTTATGTGTTTCAGTCAAAATTCTTTGTTTTTTTCACATGAAATGTTCTTTTTTTGGTGCAAAGAGAATTTTTTTTATTCTTGGGATGTTTCTATGCAAACAACAATGACACTAGTTCCTACTTCATTATGTAATTGGGTTGTCAAAGGTTTATAATGCATATGAGTTGTATTTATTTAAAATAAAATGATGTTATATAAAGATTGTGACTGAGTAGAGGAATTGTAGGTCTTGAGAATTTGTAGCATTATAGATGACCATAGGCGAATGCTGACATTCAACACATTTGAAAGCCATTCAATAGTGAATTCATTGCCATCTATTCCACCTTCGTCATACATAAAACCCACTTTTACAATGTATGCTTACCAATTTGCAATAGCAGGTATTTTTTTATGACATCGTCTGTTAGGTTATTTTTCAAATAAGTGTGTGCCTTTTTATTTCCAGCAATAAATACATTACAAAAAGATTGTGCCAAATAGTGATGCAAGGAGCATATGCCAAAAGCATTTTTTGTCAAATAGCAAATAGAGCTAAAGATGTTATCACCATAGCAAGATGTGGTTTCCATCAGTTTGAATAGGCCACATGATTCCATTTTTCTAGCACTTGTCTTCCAATAAAGAGAAATCATACAGAAAGTTTTTGATAGCGGGGTTCTTGCTAAGGTGGTTTGATAATTGTTTATTTTTGTATAATACAATGGTTCATAATGGCCATAGATTAGATTTTGGTCATGAAATAGAATGCAATATGGAGGAGTGGGAACATTTTCATTGAAGTGAAAGTATCTATGTTTTCTTGTCAAATACCAAACACAAATGGAAATCTTAAGCATTTAGAAAGCCAATTTATGCAAAAATTATCACCTCATAGACTATGCTCACTGTTACTTACGAATGAAGTTGCATAAATCTACATTCAGCAGAAAGATATTTTAGTGTCTTCTATTTGGTGAAATATATACAACTCTCTAGAATCTAATTCCAATATAAAAGATCTTAGTGCATGGGTGTTATTTTTTTAAGCAACTAAGGAAATGTTTTATAATTTCAACACATAGCTCTATTGATGTATATCGAAAGTGTAATAACACTTGAAATGCATCAAACAAGCAATCACCCACATTATATTTAAAATTATGAGTTCTAAAAAGGTTTTCTTTTTCTAAAGCATCATCTATGCTATTACATTGGGTTCCTGATAGTGGTTTATATTCTTCGACATCAATGATCGATTGATTACTATAAATATGCATTGTTTTTTATTTTGCATTTGTCAAATCCATTTTGCAATGCCAAGTAAATCAGGTGCAATTCAAATCCAAGGCAACATAAAAGGTCAAAAATATTTTCTAAACACAATCATAGACTTGTTGTGAACCAGCCGAATAGCCACTAGTTTTAGCACCAAGGGCTATGGTATTTAATAATTTTCCCCTTGTTTAAGAAAACTAGATACTAGAATCTACACAAAATTACTATGGATAAAAATAGCTTTTATAGATCTTAAATAGATATATTAAGATTCAAGAGATGTGGTAAGCAATCTAAACTTTTAGTAAAAGATAAAATATTTGGATTGTTTAAATTCAAGAGACCACTAATATATGTAGAATAACTAGGCTCCATCTAAGGTAAAAAATAAAAGATTTTAAAACTTTTTTGAAGTACCAAATCAAATTTAAAAAACTAGTAAATTCTTTTAAAGAAAAGTAATATAATATTCACCTATCCAACATAAACCAAACACTTTTTTCACATAATTCCAAATAAAAATATAATATATATAGTTTTTTGAACCAGTCTCCTAGTTTAATTGGGAGCCTAAAAGACAATAAAGCCACCTAAGGACTTGCATTGTGAAACTTACTTCGAGATTAGCAATTTTTTTTTTGTGAATGGAATGAGTCATAAGCCTTTCCTGACTCACAATCATTATCATCATTAAAACATTACACACACTCCAACACATGAAAGGATAGAGATGGAATGAGAGAGATATTAATAAATAATAATAAACATCATTTCAAAACACAAAATATAAACAAAACACTATTTACTATTTAGCAATAGCATAAAATGTTTGACATTTGGAAATCTAATTTTTTATCACACATTTAAATATTCACATTTCTTATCACTGTGTTGTAATGTTTCTCTTCTTTGGTAATGTGTTTTAATGTCATGTTTTGTAATGTATTGATTTTTATGATCTAAGCTTAAAGTTTTTCTTGATTCAATTTTATTTTTTGACATAATTTTTTTCAGGAAGATTCATATATGGAGAGTTACATCAGCACAATTGGTGTAGATTTTGTAAGTGTTTATTTTTCAAAGTGTCTTTTCTCTTGATTATAATCTTTGGTTCTATTTTCTAGCATGCATTTTAAGCTTAAGGGTGTCATTTATGACAATACAGTTACTATTTGTTTTCTGTTAAGGAGACTTATCTTGTTATAAGCTGACTTCAATCTTGTCTCATTATTGATATAAAATTAGAACACTGGAGCCGGATGGGAAGACAATTAAGTTTTAAATTATAAGCTCAATTATCTCTTTGGTTTATGAGAATGACAAGTTCTAGGACCTATGACATTGATTATCACTAACACCACCCAAATAGATAACTATGTTTTGTGTTTCTATTTCTCAATTGAAAGTAACTTATTTAATAATAAGAGAAATGTAGACATTGTACCGTAAATGCTAATGCAACAAAAAGGAAGTTAGCATCTCCTAATAAGATATTAGCATGAATTCCACAAGCTAGACTTAGATATAGTTTAATATAGAATTGTTAGCTAGAAGGATGCACTTGATGTACCAACACTCAGTCTAACCATCTAGAGAACATAAAATGAATATTAATTTAAAGATTAGAATGAAAATGAGAGCAGTGTGTAAATGATTATAGGTCGTATTTAGGATTAAAAATAGAGCTATTATCTATTTGTATTCAAATATGTGAGGAAATTTATGTCTATTGACAATCCGATAGGCGTTTAAAGGAACCTTGCCATAGAGGTCATGATGAAGTTACAAAAAATCTTATAATAAAAGTTACAAAGGAGAATGAGCAAATTAGTAAGCATCTAAGGTGTCCTAAGGAGTTGAAAATAATTTTATCATAACTTAGGCCTTGAAAGAATCTAATATACAACAAGAAAGAAACAAAACACATTATAAAAAGACCTTTAAGTCTTAAAGGAAGGGATATATGTTTTTTTGGAGTATTATGGGGGAGTATATGAAGAAATATTTTTATCTTAGTCGTGCTACCCTTAAAAATATATGCCTAAGATTGTGTTCATACCTCCTCAGGAATGTTATATTTTTCTTTGGCTACCATTTGGAAGTTATTATAATAATAGTAAAGCCTTTCTTCAGAGTTTTCCCAAATATTTTAGCACTAATTTTGTAGCACTTAGTCTAGGACTCTAGATTTATTTAGATGCTTTAGATTTCATTATTCAAAATAAAAAAGAAAAAACAAATTTGAGATTTGAATTTTAGACTCCTGATTTCAATTGTTGTTTCTCTCATTTATTATCAGGTTTTAGATTTTGTATGTAACAATGTTAAATCCATCATGTAAAAATGAAGCAATTTGTAAAAGGGCTCTTAAAACCTTGAGGGAGGAGTGTGTGTTTTAAATTTTTATGTAAATATTATGTGTAAATAAAGATTTGGTCAAGTGTAATGTCCATACTACCCTTGGAAGTCTTCTAGGCCCTAGTACAGTGTATTTTGTGCTAATGTTTAATTTTTTGCTTTCTAGTTGAGAAGTTTAGTTGAAAGAAATATACATAAGATCCTCTTATGCTTTGGGGACCTTTATTTGGCATGGTTGATTTTCAATATTTTGCCTTTGCATATTGTTGGAATCAGTTGTGTCTTATCCTCTTTTGGTTTTAGTGATTGTTTGACAAGCAATCCATCAATCCAATGGATGTATGTTAACTACAGGCAAGACTTCTTGTGTGAGTGTGTGAGAAATACATTGATGGGATTTTTAACAATGAGCACTATTTGGTAGTCACCCTTAAGTTTTTTGGTTCCACTTGCATAGGCTAGGAGAAGTCAATTCTAGTATCAGACAATCATAAACCAAAACATAGCCTTTTGTATCTAACAACTGAATTATTGGTTGTTATTTAGAAGATTGAATAAATAGATGAAATATATCCCATCTATCTATCAAAAAAATGATCTTTACATATAGCATAGGATATTTATGCCAAAATCAGAGGAAACCCATGCTAGAGAAATTTACTTTGCAAGCATATAGATCCAAATAGACCGGTTCAAGTAGTATCAGGTGCATTGCTTGAGGCACTTATTTAATGAGTTGGAAATTACTTATATGTGTTTGAAGTGTGTTGTCCATGTAGGGTATTTCATTTTATACCTAAAATTTTAAGACTTTCCATTGGCTACAAGCATGAGATTTGGATGTTAGAGGAAATCCAAAGTATTCAATGGAAAGAGTGCAATTCAAAATCTGAGAACACACTTCAATCTATTTTCATGAAAAGAGTGCTACAATGCATGAGGATAGTCAACTTCATTTCTAGTTATTGGTACATTGTGTGTCCAATGTCCATTAGGGTTGGCTTTGTGGGCACATTAAAAATATTTGTAGTTGAGTATACTTTTTGTTCATGCTAGTAAGGTTTGTAAATTTTTTATTGATCTCACTTGCAAAAAACAAAAGAGTTAAACTGGGATGTTAGTTTTAAATAGGCTCTTAGGATTTAGAGCAGGGTATGTTTTGGGAATTATTTCTTCATGAACATTTCTAGAGAGATTGTCTTGGCTACGTGCAATAATCATAATTCACTTGGAGATTTTATCTGGGCATGAGTTGGGGCCCATATATCCCTACAAAATTTATCTCTTCTTTATATAACCTGAAACCAACATTTTCAATACTGATACTTATTTGTTTCATAAAAGTTTTGTTTTTCCAATTCTTTAAACAAACAAAGAAATAGAAATTTAATTTATTTGTGAATATTAAGATTTTTATATTTCTAAATTTCTATGTCACCTTTTTTTCTTTTTCCAAATATAAATTTTCTACTCTAGGGTTTGCAAAAGTTAAAGAAAATTTCCAATTGGTCTCATAAGAGTGGTATCACAATAAGTTTGATGGCCTCATGCAGTGGGTTCATATTTAGCCACTCATGACAAAATGACTAGAGGAACATCATTGATTTAGCGATACTGTGGTCACATCACAAGAATATTTCTTAGCAGGAGAGTGTTGTACCACAAACTCAACAACTTGGGTGACAATAACTTGGACAACATCATTATCACTCCACCATTATGTGCAGAAGAAACTTTAGTTTTGAGCAGAGTCATTAGCACTACTGATGGGGCAACCCTCATTATCATATATATTAGTATTAGGTGATAAACCTATTGTCTGGTTTTAACGTCTAGGAGGAGGTTGTTGAATAAAATTCTTTAACCCTGGCATCCCTAAACCCCTTCCACCATGTCTGTAGAAATCTTAACAAATTTTAAATGTATACATACCTCTGTCAACACCAAAATGCCTGAGCTCCATCTCAGTGGGTCCTACTCTCTCTAGTCTAAAATTGGCTTCATTCTTCCTTTTCCAAATTGACCATAATATGTCAGTAAAATAAGTCAAAAGTTTTTCATAAAACCAGAAATATTAACATCAAACATATTATTTTTGGCTTATATATCAAGCCAATACCAAAATATTTTCCAATCCAACATAAACCATGTATGTAAAGCATTCATATATCAGGCCTCTAGTTGGTTCAAATAAATTTCAGGTTTTATAAGATCTTATATCAAATCCATATTTAGAAAGGGCAATATCAGAAGGTAGCTTATGTCACAAGACCACGTATTTCAAGATCTAGGGCCTATAAATGTAGTTTGCTTGGTCTCCAATGGCAAGGGAATCTCTTATTTGAATAGGCTATGTTTGTATGATCTTTTGTTCATATTATTACTTGCTTTGATGGCATCATCTATGTTTTGAAACTTTTCCTAGTGGTAAATTAAATTTTTAGTGGATTTCTAGTTTGAAGTGCAAACTATCCTATAGTTTCATTCAAAATGGAGACTCCTCAATGAGATCAATGTGTCAGTCAACACGATAAGCAAAACCCAAGCACAGCTAAAGCAGGTTATCACACACAAGTAATATTAAAAATAGAACAAATACCATGGTTTAGGTATCAATGCACCAAGAGAGAAGTTCTAAAAGCCACAAAGATCTGAAATGGTGTTTCCTTAATATCCTAATAATTTGATAAAGCATAAGAATATTTGCTCATTTTCCTCTATTTTATTTAAACCTAATTGGGGGGGGGGAAACCCTTATTTCCATCATAGCCTCCAATTCTTCCTTCCTTTTATTCATCACTTGGATTTTAGACTTTTATGAAATGATCTATTGCTCTAGCTGGGAGGAGTTGGCATGGTATAGTTTGTATATTACCTGGTTAAGGTGATGGTTCTTTGATCCAAGAAAAGGACTCAGGGGTTTGATTTTCACCGCAACATCTTGAGTTTTGGTGAACAAACATGAAAACTAAAGATCAAATATTGAATAAAGTTGGATGCTTTTCTACCCTAAACAAAGGAGAGAGTGAAAAACAAAAAATAATTGTTTTTAAACATATGTGGAAACTGGAGCAAGAATTATAGGGTGGTTCTCCAAAGAGAAAATATTCTCATTTAAGTTTTAAAATAAACATGAACGATGATAACCAGTGAAAGCAAGGTGGGAACCTTATAAATCAAAGGCTAAGAGAAACTCTCCTCCTAAATTTTTATGATTGTATTGAAGTTATTAAGCTGAGGGCTTGGATATGAAAGGTGTTATATTTCTTCAGATCAATCATTAAACACTTTTGCCAGTTACCAAATAATAAAATTTCTTCTTTGCATCTTGAAAGGCCAACATTTTATTGGCGATAACGACTAAAGTAGGATAGAAAGAGGGCAACAATGAAGAGGAAAACAAACTAAAAGTAACAACTTGGCACCTCTGTGATTGTTCATATCATAAATTTGAGGCATATATTCACATAAACTAATTCTTGGTCTCCAAAATCATGAAACAAGAAGGTACCATGGGATATTTGTCAAGGGAATTCTGCCAAGCCATCCTTTCTACATCATTGTTATGTCCATCACTACATTGAAATAGACCATTAAGAGGTATGTTGAGGCTTAGAATCCAAGTACTCCTTAGTTGTTTTTATTCATCAAACAAAAGTATATTCAAAGGGTTTTGGAAGATGCTTTACTATAAGATAACCCTCCAAAACTAATGCACAACAAAATAAGACCCAAAATTAGATGTAATGAAACACCAAAATTTTAGTGCGCAAAGAAAATAAAAAATTCCAATAAGCCTTGTAGGAATCTTCTAAATTAGTGAACATGAACTCTAATTATAGAAACACTTCTCAAAGTTCTTCAGAGAAAGCAAATTCCAGGACAAAAATTCAAGGTTAAAAACACTATGAAATACACTAAAATTTAGGGAAAAGGCACTCTTGACATTACAAATTTGAAATTGTTAAAAGGAAATCAACATTCTCAAAGGAAGAAACCCAAATCGTATCAAGATCGAAGCAAAAAATCTGCATCCAATGCATGCCACAAAATATGTTTTTATGTGTTTGTTTGATTTAATTGTTAGCTAGGTTAAATAACATTGTCAAAGCATGGTTAAGACCTTGTATTTTTTTGATTTGATGTGAAGTAACCATGGTTAAGACCTTTCCACATCCACACCATCTAATCATAGAAGTCAAGGGGGTAGATGTACCAACAAAAAATCTATCACCGATCAATGGGATTAAAAGAACTAAGATATACATGGTACAATTAGTTGAATTTTCTTGCTTCAAAAAAAAGATGTTAAGCATTATGATGTCCATGTAGTACTCCTTCCTCTATGATAGTATTTCCATTCCATATAATTGATGAATTCATTGGTCTATAAAGTTAGGTCAATATCAATGAATTATTATTAAGTCGAGGGCTAAGGTTGAATTAATCAAAGGTGATGAGAGTGGGAGAGTCACCTCGTCAAAGATGAGGAGAGTGGGAGAGTCGCCTTGATGGGGTAAAGAACTTATGAGTAAATTAAAAAATTGTAATAAGGATTTCAGAATGATGCATAAGCATGATCCAAAATTGTGTGAAAGGCATTTATTTCCAAGGTTTGCACCAATCGTTGCACCAATCAACATTATGTCATGGTAGACCTTTGCCATCAACATGCAATCTTTTACTTGGGGCCATGTGTTTAATGCAATGGTGGTACAAAACAACGAAATGTAAGGGTGGGGCAAAGGTGTAGGCAAATGAATTATGTTTGAAATTCATGAGATCAAAATATAGGCACACAAAAGGACAATGCTTATTTTTAGTTTCCACATAAAAATCAAAGGATAATGCATTTATTCTAGTTACAGTTGATGATGTCAGCGTTCCTTTTCTAAATAACATGTAAATAATTTTGACCAATCATAATATATATATATATATATATATATATATATATATATATATATATATAAAAATGTTTTTTTTCATGATTTTTATTAAAAAATGCTCAACTTAACTTTTGTAAAATTACAAAAAAATTCATACACAAAAAACAATGAATTCTGATTGGTTTTGAAGGCAAACTTTAATCGATGGTTAAAGCAAATTGAATGCTTTAATATACCTTTCGGAACTAATAAGCAATGGAACCTTTCTATTATAAAGACATGTGGTTCTTCCAAATCCACCCAAGTAAAAATGAAATCTCCCGTGATGTAATTAGTTGAAACGAGTAATCTCTTACCTATAAATTGTCCACACTATCATCTGCATAACGCTAGTTTGGTAGCAACCCACTACAATTTCAACACTCTACTGTAGCATGGGAGACCTTCATAGTGTGTATGTTTTACGTACAAAAAGTTTTATTGAGTGCTTGATTTCTCCTCCTCATAATTTTCTCAAAACATAATATTTTCTCAAGATTTCTAGGAAAGTTCTCCTAGAAACATGGACGTCGTGTCAAATAATTTTTTTATAATTTTTTGATCAAAAAAAAAAATTTAATTAATTTTTTAATGATCAATTTGGGTAAACTTTTGACACTTATGATTTCTCCTCGTGATATTTGTGTGTGTGTGTGAAAATGGATTGATTTTTTCACCATTGTAACAAGGACATGAAAGTTGAGTGTAGTGATATTTTTCGAAAAAAAATAACCATAATCTCCTTTTTTTCCCAGTGCTTCTAACATATGGTACTTCATTTCATAAATAAGTATATTTTAGTAAATAAATCAAAATAAATATTAAATATTATTAAAATTTTAAAAAAATCATATTATTAGAAAGCTCATAAAAAGACCTATTTATAAGTAGAGATACATGCTTTTATTTTATTTTTCATCCTAATACGTGGCATCTAAAGTGGCAATTTTAGGCCAATAGTAGCTTTCCACTTGAATGGGTGAGGATTTGACGTCATATGGAGTTAGAACGAAGGGGGTTCAAATGAACCCCCTTTGTTTTAACCCCCTCAAATTACATCATTTAATTGACTACTTTATTGAAATTAATTACATGCATAGCATAAACATTTGAAACCCTTCATTTGAACCCCATTTTTCTAAGCCCATGCAAAAAGAACATGTCGAGGTTAGAAAGAAGGGGATTAGAGTGAACCCCATTTTTCATTTTCAGTTTTAGATGGACTTGGTCGCCAAGTGGGACTCACTTATGTGCTTTAACCTAGAGGATACGAAATAATCAAAGGATATGTAAAACAAAGCATAATCCCAATTATATAAAATAGCTTAGTCAATTTGTCCAACCCCGATTAATACTTAACCATGGGTGCCAAGGTGAAGCTAAGGGAACAAAAAAGGAACATTGTTAAATCAAAAAAGGCCTCTCAAAAAAGTGTCAAGAGTGTACATATGCTCTAAATAGGTTCCAAGAGTGTATAGATGCTCCAAACAAAAGAAGGCCAATTAGAAGGAAGCTAGTGGAAGGAGAAAAAAGAAACTAGAATAGATTAACAAAAAGCTCATAGATTATCAAAGTCTTAACAAAATATACACATAATAATATTTAATTTTAACTTATAATTTACAAATACACATACTAAGATCAAATAATTTAACAACTATTAAATAACTATGAACCATTTTTATTTTTATTTATTATTATATTTTTTTTCCGTCTACAAAACTAAATTCCACGTAACTACGATGCCCTCACAACGTGCCTAGTGTTGTACAATGGCATTGATTTTGTCTTTTATTCAAAAACTATACATGGATAACAAAGTTAATTGTTGGAGTAGTAAGATGTTTTAAAATTCGAAAAAAAAAAAAAGAGGAATTTAACAAAATTGACTGCAAGAAGATCAAAGGAGGGAAGGGCGAATATTAGGTACGCGTTCCTCTTATGCTCCGCACATGGTGATCGGAAGGAGGGCAGGAGCGTGCATTGAAGCGAACATCTCGTACAGCGCGCACTATAACCCGTCCTGCGCATATGTATTTCAAAGACCAGTGCCTTCTCAAGTTAATATCTGTTCAATCCATGTTACGTGGCATCAATCTATTTGCAGTAAATCAAATAACATTAAAAAAAAAAGTGTCAAAAACGAATCAGAATAGATACAAGTTTTTGCTGGGCCTGGGCAACAGTACGACATATTGGGAGGCCAATCTAATTGGGCTCCCCTACCCCTCGAGCGCGCTCAGGGACGCTTTTCCGCTGATTGTGCGCAGGTCTTCTATCAAGTCGTGTGTTGCTTGCAACTCCAGCGAAGTTGGCGGCTAATATCGCGGATTGAACATGTCATTCAATGTGCGTACCATAAAATATCTTCTCCGTTAGTTACAACTACAAAAATGAAATCTCCCGTGACGTAACAACACAAGTAAAAACGAGCAATCTCTTACCTGCAAATTGTCCACGCCATCATCTGCATAACGCTAACTTGGCAGCAACCCACTACAATTTCGACGCTCTACCAAATCTGAAGCGATCCATACAATGAATCGTCAACAAAGTCCAAGCAAAGGTCAAGCGATCCATTCGAATCTTCGCTGATGCATGGAACGGTTTGATGAGTTTAAGGTATAATAAATCATTCTTATGTTATAATTATTATAAATGTTGGATTAAGTTAATTACAACATAATCATGTATTTTTATGTTAAATTAAAAGGTTTTAACCATAATTTTATTTAGATATTAATTTTTGTGGGATTTTTAATTATATATATTTCTAATCATTACTTAAATAATTTTCATATATAATATCAAAAATATACAAAAAATAAAATATAATTTAATTAATGATTATTTATAGAAGTCATTTAAATAATGACTAAAAATATACATTTAAAAAAACCAAAAAAATTAACATCTATATTAATTTAGTTTTAATGATTTTATAGATATAAATTTATTAAACTATTAAATTATTACCATTGATGTGTACAATCCTAAGTATATTATTTTTTATATATAACTAAGAGATAATAAAAACTAAGAAAAAGTATATTATTGCAAAATAATATTTTAGAGTTTTTTTTAATTTTTACCATTTCATCTAACTTTCATTCTAAATATTGTATATATTTTATATAGTCTTTGGTGTTATTTTAATTTTTTTATAACAATATAAAATGATTGGGATAGAATTTAAATAGATTATTAAATTTTTGAAACTTTTTCTAAGTACTATTCTTCAAGGCCATTAGGCTCTTTTGAATGAAAAATATGAATCGTGTAGGGCATTAAAAATGCAACTCTCTAAAATGGAAATAAAAAATATAATTATAAATAAATTATAAAAATTTCAATTATAATGTAATTATATAAGAATATACTAATATACATATCTTAGATAAATCTATTTAAAAAACATCCAATATAATATAATTATCTTAAAAATAATATCTCTCAACAGCGTTTATACATATTTATCAAAAAGCTATATACTAATTTATATACATTATATGTTGTTTTATAATAATATAATTTTATTTTACTTTTTAATATTTATAAATATATATTATATTATATTATAATTTAAACATATGCATATACATTACATATAAATAATATAATTTAATAAATTATTTGATAAATTATAGATATTATTGTATTAAACAAATAATGTCAAGAGAAGAAAATATAGAATTTATTATATGTATGTAATAATATTAGAGGGAGTGAAAATAAATTACCTCTTGAAAAATACAAACAAGAGTTAGTTGTGAAATGAGTTTGATTATAACTTAAAGTAGGTTGTGTAGAATTTTTTTGTGTTATATAGAATATTATAAATTATAATAATAATTGATATGAATATATTATAATTAGTAATATATAATATATTATATGTAGTATTATAAATTTATTAAATAATATAATGCTAATTATTATATAAATACTATATAGTATATATAAATATTATTTTATATAATATATATTCTAATATAGTTTAAAATTGTGAAAAATATCTAATTATTGAAGATGGTTAATTATGAACTTAACAGGGGTAAAAATATATTAAAAAGACGAAAAGACCAGATTACAAGACATTTTCCTGGTTCACCAGCTGAACCATCTCCTGATACATACTAGCAGGGAGCGTTCTCAGATCAGAAACGCTCCACCTGGTTCCATTTTCCGAAGCCCATTTGGCAAGACGATCAGCAACGCCATTCCATTCACGCGGAATATGTTTGAAAGCAATGGAATTAAAAGAAATACTTAGCTGTTTGATCTGACGAACGATAAGATTAAGATGCCAATCCACATTACCTGCCAAATCGTTGTTCAGCAAATTAACCACAACTTGCGAGTCCGATTCGCAGATGACATTGTGGCATCCATATTGACAACAAAGTTTCAAAGCTTCCAGAACCGCCATGGCTTCCATAATATTGTTAGTATGACAGCCTTTGTAAATTGAAAAGAGAAATTGAATTCTTCCGGAGCAATCCCGAGCAACACCTCCTATTCCCGCCACGCCAGGATTACCCCGGGAGGATCCATCCGTGTTGACTTTGATCATTCCAGGCGCAGGCCGCTGCCATCGCCCTTCTCTATTAACAGGCCGCGCCTTGTGTTTATTTCTTGGCTGCGCACCTCCAGCCAGCGCTAACTCATTGCTAGGATTAAAAACTAAGCCCAGGCGTTGAAATTGACTACCTTCCTCAGCGTTTAACTCAGCACCATTTAGACACTTCGCGTGCAAAGTCTCCTGCAAGGAATTTAGGATTTTAGTCCACAGCTGTCTCCACTCTAGCCGCTCACCCCTGAATATTCTCCTGTTTCTTTCTAACCACAAATTCCACAATATAAAAGAAGGTCCAATCTCCCAAGTCTTTTGCAGCAGCGAACTGCTAGCAGAACTAGGCCCGATTTTATTCCAGAATTCGCAAAGCGAATGCACATGCCGGCAAGGGGCGTCCCAGGCAGACCACCACAAGTGCCAAAACTGTATGGCAAAGGGACATTGGAAAAAAAGATGTTCCCCTGTTTCCTCACTGCTAAAACAGAAAATACAAACAGATGGCCCTTGGAAACCACGTTTGCATAAATTTTCCCAGGTGAGACATTTGTTGTGTGTCAGGGTCCACAGAAAAAAATTGCATTTAGGCCAGGAAATCGGATTCCATACTTTTTTCCCCCACGGAACCTGCTCAACATTGAAAATTTGTTTAACCAAGAGCGTGTATCCAGACGAAACAGAGTAATGTCCAGACGCATCACCACCCCAGGCAAGGACGTCACACCCCTGAACAGAACTACATCCTCTGAACTCCAGGATATGGCGAAGCTCATTTCTATCCTCTTCAGATCCTCCCGGCGGCCAGTCAGAAGAATTTTTCCATCTATATCCAATAGCCAATCCCATGCTGAAAGTCTCCTTATAATGCCACACAGAGTTCCAACCCGCAGCGAGAAAAATCTCAGCAAAAGGCTGAAGGTGAGGATGTGTGTCCAGCAGGGGAGGCTTACCATCCCAGGAGTCTTCCCAGAACAAAGCTTCAGACCCACTGTTGCACACCCAAAAGAGATTCTGCTTCACTAACTGCGCACCAGCCTTAAGGGTACTCCAAACCATCGAACCTCTGCCCTCAAGAGGAAATCTAGAAATGTCTTGAGGCGCGGTATCAGGAAAGTACTTAGCAGTCAAAATTTTGGCCCAGAGAGCCGATTGATTAGAGCACCATCTCCAATATAACTTCGCAGCCAAGGCCTGGCTGCCCAGAGTTGCAGACCATAATCCCAGTCCACCTCCCTGCTTTGGTCTACACACCATCTCCCAGTTGATTAGGCTCCACTTGGTGTTTTGGAGATTGCCGCTCCATAAAAATCTCCTGGCCAGGCCATCATACTCTTTGAGGAAGTAAGCTGGGGCAGTTTGAATCATGCACCTGTAAATCGGCAACGCCTGAATAACAGATTGCAGAAGAATCACACGACTAGCAGTGGACAGCCATCTATGGGTCCAATGGCTGATCTTTCGTCTTAGCTTGTCCAAGACATTCTGCCAAAAAAGCCTGGGCTGCCGCCCCACAACAATGGGGATACCTAAGTAAGTAACAGGTAGTGTATGAATATGGAATCTCAGAATGGCAGCTATTCTTCTCTGGATAGAATCAGGGGTGTTGAAGAAGAAAATAGAAGACTTGTGCTCATTGATCTTTTGGCCCGAAGCCTCCAAGTAATTATCAAGCGTGTGACGGAATGCCTCCGCTTCGCTGATCCGCGCTCTCCCTGCTAAAATGGTGTCGTCAACAAATTGTAAATGAGTCAAGGTCGTGATCCCATTTCCCCAATTCCATCCCTGTAAAGTATTCTGAGAGGCCCGAAACTTGAGGAGCCTCCCAAGCCCCTCAGCCATAATTATAAACAAATACGGTGAAAGCGGATCTCCTTGTCGAAGGCCACGCGAAGCGCCAAACAGCTCCGTAGGGGCTCCATTTATAAGAACCGAAAAGGAAGGCGTTGTAATACAGCTGAAAACCCAGCTGATCCACTCCTGACTAAAACCAAAAGCACGGAGGATTTTGCTCAGAAATCTCCAGCTAACTCTGTCGTAGGCCTTGGCAAGATCAAGCTTTATGAACATAGCCTTCTCCTGAGAAGTGCTCATAGAGTGGATAGCTTCAGCAGCGATAACCACTCCATCCACAATCTGTCTTCCAGCAACAAAGCCCCCCTGCTCTTCCGAAATAAGACCCGGGAGGAGACCTTTCAATCTATTAGCTATAATTTTTGAAATGATCTTGTAAATAACATTGCACAGCGCAATGGGCCTATACATCTCTAAATTAACAGCCTGTTCCTTTTTAGGGATAAGTGCCAGGAACGTAGCATTCAAGGCTCTAAGCATTGCTTTGCTTGAATACGATTCCTGAACCACCTCCATGACATCTTGTTTTATAATATCCCAAAAATCCTGAAAGAATTCAGCCGGGAAACCATCAGGACCAGGGGCTTTACCTCTCTTCATTCTGAAAATAATCTCTTCCACTTCCAGCAAAGCAATTGGCCGCAAAAGGCATTCATTCATTTCCTCATTTACTAATCTAGGAATGCATGATATAACAGTATTTTCTGCCCCTTCATTTGGCGCCGGATCACTAGCAAAAAGCTCAGAAAAATACCGGACAGCTTCACCACTAATAGCTTGGGAAGAGGTTAAGATAGTTCCATCTTGAGTAACAAGAGAGGTGATAAAATTGCCATTGCGCCGAGCCTACACAGACTTATGGAAAAAGGCTGTGTTTTTGTCACCCTCTTGAAGCCAATCATTGCGGGCTTTCTGCTTCCAGTAAATTTCTTCCCGAAGTTCCCATTCCGCTAAAGCATTGGCAGCTCTAGCTTCCTCAGAGCGGAGATCTTCCGAGAGTCCACAATCTCTTATTTGCCTGGTTATTTCATCCAGCTGTCCTTGAGCCTGCTTTTTCCTGCATTGCAAGTTTCCAAAACAAGTCCTGTTCCAGCCCTGCAACTTTCTTTTCACAAACTGGAGTTTTTTTAGAAAGGCATACATGGCAGTACCATATGGAGGCCCCCCCATTCTCCACCACTGAGCCATGAGATCATGGAGTGAGGTGTCTCTAAGCCACATCATCTGAAATTTAAAAGGAGGCTTTTTGGGCCTATTAATATAGCCGATAGACAGCTTGATAGGCCAGTGATCGGAACCCCTCCAGTCCAAAATTTCAGAATTGATAGAAATAGCACTAGATTGCCAGAAGCAGGAAACTAAAAATCTATCCAAGCGTTCAGAAATGGCAGCATTACCTGATCTTCTGTTGCTCCATGTGAACAGCCCATTGGAGGGTCTAACATCCGATAAGCGCAGCACTTCCACATTATGGCGAAGACATTCGGCAGAAGGACCAAGCCGGATCAACCCTCCTCTTTTCTCCTCAAGACTTAGTACCGCATTAAAATCACCAGCCACAATCCAGGGCAGGAATGGGTGGCATGATCGGATGTAACGAATGTGCTTCCATAGCTGCAATTGTCCATCAATATCAACAGGGGCGTAGACATTGGTGATCAAGCAATGTTCCCCGGACTCAAGAGAAGAGGCCATCATTGTTAGAGCTGAATTGCTTGACATCCAATGAGTAGGAAGAATTTTCCTAGGGTCCCATCCTATAGCTAAACCACCAGCACTACCACATGCTCCAATACATTGCCACTGCCCTCTAGGCCAAAAACAAGACATACAACCAGTAAAGGCTTCAACTGATAATTTGGTCTCCTGAATGCAAAAAACATCCGGAAAATTATCCCGAACCAAGTTACTCATAGCTTTTCTTCTAGGGGCGCTATGCAATCCCCTTACATTCCATGATAACACAATCATTGGGTGGGGTGGGGAAAATGCTCGTCCAAGGTTTTGACAACCCCAGCTTCCACCAGCAAGTCACCAGTAATTTTTAGCTTATCTTGGTCCTTTCTCCGTCCAACTTTGGAGGGAGCAGCTGAGCTTACTTTCTTAAAATGTTTTTGCATAAGTCCAAGGGCACTGCTGGACCCTTTTTCTTTTTTCCCACACTCCCCTTCTTTTACCAAATCCGCCCATCTGGCTTCCTTCTCAGGCTCCTCACACTGATCCTCAGCCATGCCTCTTTCCTGATGCAGAGAGCAGCCAGGAGGCACTTGATCCTGCAAAATTGGGGCTGCATTACAATCTGAAAACTGGCCTGATTGTTCTATCTCTGTCCCCTGCTCTTCCATTGGGACGCCATCTTCAATGGCCATACAGTCAAGAGCCTCAAATCTATTAAAGCCCCGGTCCACTTGTCTATCAACATTCCCTCGTCTTGGTCCACGCCCTCTTGCTCTCTTTTTGGCAGGTATGAATCCATCCGTTCCTGTTTGAAAAAGATCTCCTGGCCCTTGCACCAAGCTTGAAATACTTGCATTTTTCCCTTTGTCTAGTTTATTAGGAAGAGATTTAGTGTTTTCAGCCTGAGTTCTATGGCCATTTTCCTTCCTACCATCAGCTGCCTTTGACATTAGAAAATCTGAGCCAAATCCATTAACTTTGGCCGCCTGAGGACACTGCCGGTGCAGATGGCCATATACATGACAAACTCTGCACCTGAAGGGAATGGATTCGTAGTCAAGCTGTTGAATCCATGACAGCGAACCCATACAAATTTCTAAGGAATCTGGTAACGGATTATTTAAGTCTATGTCAACACAAATACGAGCATACGAAATGATCTTCTTATCTAATGACTGATGTGCTATAGCCGTTGGCTTACCCAACATAGCCCCAATCTGTCTGAGAATATCCTCCCTCCAGAATTCAAGTGGGAGCCGCGGAAGACGAACCCAGACTGGAACACAAGCTGGGAGTTCATCCGCTGAATTGAAACCGGTATGCCAAGGTTTAAGGAACAGGCCCACCCTCTCATAGAAATAAGGACCTCCTTCAAAAATACAATTTCTGTCAGATACAGATGAAAAACTTACCAGAAAATAACCATTTCCAGCCAACATAATGTCAAAGTCCCCTTCAATGGCCCAGGAGCGGCGAATCCAGGCTTCTAGAGCCGCCAAAGGGATCCTGATACCCAGAAATTTGCAAATGAGTGTGTGTGATGACAGGTATTCTACATCCTCTTGAACAGCTGCCTGGGGAATGACCAATACAGGTCGTTCTTGGCTTCTCAGAAGACACCCATTGATTTTGCTGAGCCTGGAGCACTCACTGGTGTAAAAGTTGTTTTGGCCATGAGTGCTCGCCCCAGGCGCCTCTGCCTCTGTCCTGGGGCCTGTCGACAGGCCGCCGGTTCCACCACCGCTTGCAGCCATTCCCGCGTCCATCCCTCCGAAGATGGTTAATTATGGAAAAAGAAAGTGAATCACACATATTTGTACAAAGAATTATAATGGCCCCACAGAAATATATTAATACCCAAATGCTATATCATAAATTGTCTCATCGCTTCACTCGCAAGATAGGTATTACTTAAAGAGGGTGTTTTTGGAATTATTTTTATTCTTGTCTTCCTCAAGCTCAATCTCAATTATGCTTTGCATAGCTCGTGAGAAGTTGAACGTCAAATATAAGTTGAGACTATTTTGATAGTGCCATGTAGCATCCTCTTTCTCACTTGCCTCTTGCCCATGAGATCGCAAGATTTTACACTCTAGAACAGCAACTTGCCACTTGTCATGATGTCATTATTTCCCAAGTTCTATAAAGGTCTAACCGATTAACAGCCCAAGACCTACCAAAACTGACACCTAGGATTGCCAGTGAATGCTTGTCAACCTCCTATTGGTTACACATGGTGACACATTATCAGATCTAGGAGGAGTCCATACTCACAACTAATGAATTTGATCTGGGGAAGATGTGGTGCATCACTATTGATCCTTAAGCATTTCTATTCAATCACTTTGTGCTCCATGTCATGAACGTCAGTGCTTATTCTCTCAACTCACAACTACATAAATAAACATTGTAGCTATTTGTATAATAATCTATTCAATTGTCTTGGTATTGGTAGTCTAAGAAAGAAGTTAGCACAAGCCCTTTGTCACAATACCTTGTTTCTCTCTGATAAAGGTCAGAGCAAATAAAATCAAATCTATGAGAATCTAGGACACTCTATTTGTTTTATTATGTGTTGTTTTTTATGTCAATGTTTATGTAAGATATATATGCATCAATGACAATTTTTTTACACTTAATTTATTTTATGTGTAGTATTAATGTTCTGGATCACATGAGTACACACTTAACAAAGGACATTTCTAGAGCTAGTGATGAAAGCAATTATGATGACATAGAAGATAGAGTTAAAGTATTCAACAAGGATTGGCTACCTAAAAAGAAGTTAAATAAGTGAGCATGATTAAATTTGGCATTCATTCTATTGCTTAAATTTTAGAAAAAATACTTAAATTGATGCCTTATCCATTCAATTTTTTTAATTCTATTATTAGTTGTTTAAGGGGGGAAATGAATATGGATTCTGAATTTCTATATAAGTTTGATAAGAAACGTCTCTTCTCAAATCCATGGATTGAATGATAGAATACTAAAAACTTTCTTGTTTAAAATTTGACAGCCCATGTAATCTGCCTTAAATCCTACAATAGCATCAATTAGGATCATCCCACTTCTCTCTCCCTATCTCTACCCAGCTGCTTAGAATAAAAAATCAAAACCGAAGACAAAAGTTAGTTGCCCAATATAAATTCAGACCTCAAGCAATAACATCAACAACATCAATAAGAGAAATGTTTTCAAAATGCTCAAAATGGGAGAGAGAAGTGGACATCGTGTGGACATGCAGTTGATAGATGTGATGGAATTGTCCCCCCTATCAATTTAATTTTGACATTTTCTAATGTTCATGTGTTAATTTTTAATACTGTTCAAAATTTCATATTTTTAACCTCAAAAAATATTGCATTTCCCCAGCGTATTTGTCACATCCATTGACTTTATCAATTAAGAACATAGAAAATTAATATATTTTCTATTTTTTAAAACATTGGTATTCTAAACTTAATGTCAAAATCCACAAATATGAGAACCTAATGTATTTCTATTAGTGCACATTATCCAAAGCAATGACTAATAAGTGAAGAAATTCTAATATTACTTGTTGCACAGGTACTAAAATTTATTCGAGATGCACAGTTTTCAATAAAAACTAATAGCTAAAGTGATTCAAATATTACCTACTGTGTAAGTACTAATATTAAAATATTATATGTCTAGAATAATAAAATATTATATGTCTAAAATAATAAAAGATATACTTATTACAAATGTATGATGATAATTCTTGAGTGGTTTTTTAATAGTAGTAACCATTGAAAACTCACATCATTACATTAATTTAAGAGAAAAAACACCATGATAATATTTATCATCACCTTTTGTCCTTTGTAAGAAAATTTAAATCAGTGGATGCAAGGAACAAAAGCAATCTCAAACCCTTATGAATAAATGGTTGTAACCAATTATTAATAGAATTTCTAGAAACAAAATATCAATTTATGTAAATTTACAATCTACAATTTGTAAGTGTAAACAACATTATAACAATTAAGTCTGTTAAGCAAAGCATAAAGCATATATAGATTTGATTCTATTAAGATGAAGTTGGTATGGCATACTTACCTAGTAAGTGGGATCCACACTTTAGTCTGTGGTGCACAACTAAGATGGCATAAAAGATTTGTAAGCGACAATCACTCTTAACATAAAACAACATATAGATTGTGGACAACAGTAAATAGAATGCAGGTGGCACACATAAATATTAAAAGGGGATTATATCTGAGAGGTAGGCCAAAAAAGGAAGAAGATATTAAGCGGGCATTGGGATATTTGAAGTAAATGTTGAGCCCATGCTTGATGGCATCATGATTGCTACAATTAGCTCAATGTAAACTAGACCATACATGACACACATTCTAAAAAGATTGCCATTATTTTGATAGAAACTCAGATACAAGGTTATCAAGTATCGTTGGGTAGGCAAACTTACCACACTGGTCTAGGTAGTTGTGCTCACCAAAACATAACAGGGTGGTGAAAAATATCACTGACAGATTTAATGTAGGATCACAGAGATAGACTTTTTCAATTGAATTATTGGTCTCTAAAGATTAATGTATGCATTGTCTGAGGTAGTTAGATGATGTCATGTCCCCTTTTTCATGGACATTGACAGTGTTGATGATTAGCCTATTATACGACCTTCGTAGGCTAATAGGATGGATAGAGGGTCATAATGGAGCTTGGATTGACTTTGATTCACAGAATTTCTACATTTGGTTTTCATTCAGGGTATTTCAGATGCATTGGGCCTGAGCTCCTACTTTTTAGGGATATTTGATATGCAGTGGAGCACCTTTATTTTGGTATGGTCATGTGCGGAATCACTCCCTGATTCACCTGCTTCGATCGGTTTGAGGATCTGACGTATATTGAGGGAGATATTAATATTTGATTGATTTAATCAAATATTAATTATTTGGTCTCATTAATAATTAATTATTAATTATTTGCTCTAATTTTAAATTAGAAACCCTAATGCTAATTTAAGAAAACCCTAATTAGGGCAAGCATATATTTTGAGGGTATAAGGGTTTCACATGGAGGCCATTATGGTATGCATAGATTATTGATTATTGAAAATTGAAGAAATTCTTCTGTGAAGACTGAGCCAAGGGTTCCAGGATTCCATCTGCAGTGGAGAACGTCAACTCTTCATTGTGTGCGATTCAGAGGCTGTGAAAGATTAGCTGATCTATTGCCAAACTGCATTGAAGAACGTCAACTCTTCAGTGTGAGCGATTCAGAGGTTGTGAAAGATCAGCCGATCTATTGCCAAATTGAGAGATAGCTTCATCCAGAAGTTATCACAGAGGTACAGATTTGAGAGATAGCTTCATCTAGAAGTTATCACAGAATTTCAGGGTTGAGAGATAACTTCACCCAGAAGTTATTACAGATATTTTAGGTATTTATCTTTATTTAGTTTTGATCCAATAAATTATACAGATAGAAATATTCTGTATTAGAATAGTATATCTTTAGATCAGGTGGTTTAGCAATCAGGGGTTAAGAACAGACAGGTTGGCGGCCGTACTAAGTCCGTACAGGTCCGTATAGATCCGCATCAGATACCGACATCAGCCGACAAAGCTTCCAGTGACCGACATCAGTCGACTGAAGATCGACGTCGGCAGAAATCTGACCGACAGTAACCGACGACGGTGAGATATCGACCGACGCCGGTGACTGTGTGTTCGACACAGCAGGCTGAGACTTCCAGAATTGCAAGCTTATTCCCAGTTTGCATAATTTCAGGGTTTTAAGACCATATCTGTAATATTCTTTGGTTTGCATAAGAAAGGACATCTATTGTAATCAACTGGATGAATGATAAGATCTGTGAATTGTTTATGCATGTTTGAATCTATTCTGCAAATTGTATCTTGTTCAGAGCTTTTGTAGGAGAAAAAAGAGCCCCTAAGTAAGGGACATCACAGTGGTATCAGAGCTTTTGTGCAGATAAAAGAGCCCCTAAGTAAGGGACATCACAGTGGTATCAGAGCCAAATTCCTGCCATCCTGTTGGGCACATCAGAGCTAATGTCTTGCCATCCTGTTGGGTAGTTTGGGTAAGTTGAATCAGCGAAGTATCATAATGACTTCATATACTCAGAGTCGGTGGGACTATGATATGAGGAAGTTGGAACTCAGTTTGAAGAGGTTGAATGAATCTCTTTCATATCCTTCATCCAAAAACAAACCCACGCGGTATATGACAGCGAATGATGAGTGGGACTTATTACCTCCTCATGTTCAAGAGAGGACGACCTTTGATCGTTTTGTCAAGCTGAGGAGAGAGCACTACAAATCACTTAGACGAGAGAGCAGCATGTCCCATAATTATTATGATTATGAGATAGGATATAGTGAAGATGAGGATGAGTTAGATGCTTACACTCAGAGTGTACAGGTGTGCTCAGATGTTAGTGCACTGAGGGTTGAGGATCTCTCAACTATGGCAGAGATTGTAGCAGAGACCCAGGATCCGATTATTGCAGATGATACTCAGGAGAATGCAGTGGACAGTTTTGAGGACTTAGTTTCACCAGTTGTTTCTTTCCGTATGGAAGAGTTAGACAGTGATGCTACAGTTGTTGATACTCTGTCTGTTGATATGAGCTTTGGCGTTGATTTACAGAGTATGGATGATCATTTGTATATTGAGGTGGTTGGTGGTGAGTACATACCTGCAGTTGTTGCTGAGGAGCATATTATTGATGCTGATACACATGTTCAGGATTTGGGAGTACCTGATTCTGATGAGCTTGAGATACCAGTGGAGTCGAGTCTCTAGATTGATTATTCTCACACGGATGACAGTGTGGTACAGTTGGTTGTGCCACCTTTACAGAGAGATCAGTTGGGGTGTGTGGGGGAGTATGTTGATGCTACCACATATAATTTTTATTGCACTGAACCATTCATGGAGTACTTGATGGATAGTACAGGTGTTCGTCTGGATTCACATAAGATGATAGAAGGTGTTCTTGTCCGAGGTTCTAGTGCTATTAGCAGATTGGGTGAGGAGATTTTACGAACCCTTTCTACTATATTACCTTACAGGGATGTTGAGGTGATGTTTGTTGAGCCGAGATTGGAGCCATCCATTGAGTCCCAGTTTGGCAATAGTGTGCCAGTAGCAGAGTTTGGGGGTTCTTACCAGCATCATACGGTGAGGTATGCTCCTTATTTTTCTTTGCATCTAGAGATTAGTTTTGGTGTCAGTGACTCAGGTACCAATGATTGTCATATCCACGGTCCAGTTGGGTGTGAGTATCAGTTAGATAGGGACTTGAATTTTGACAGGCTTGATATTTTAGTTGGCTTGAGTCCCTCAGAGTGGTTTCTTCTACCGGCATCTACAGTTGGTCTTCAGATAGTTGTTTGGGTGTCGAGTGCAGTTTTTCAGTTGCTGATTTTGATACTGTTGATGTTGTTGATGTTGATGATTTATTCGCATGGGTTGATTGGTGACATGATGGATGTTACACAACTTTTTCCTTGGGATCCAGGTGGATCGAGTAGTTCATTGTTCTGAGATTGCTTGGGGACAAGCAATTTCCGGAGGGGCGGATTGTCATGTCCCCTTTTTCATGGACATTGACAGTGTTGATGATTAGCCTATTATACGACCTTCGTAGGCTAATAGGATGGATAGAGGGTCATAATGGAGCTTGGATTGACTTTGATTCACAGAATTTCTACATTTGGTTTTCATTCAGGGTATTTCAGATGCATTGGGCCTGAGCTCCTACTTTTTAGGGATATTTGATATGCAGTGGAGCACCTTTATTTTGGTATGGCCATGTGCGGAATCACTCCCTGATTCACCTGCTTCAATCGGTTTGAGGATCCGACGTATATTGAGGGAGATATTAATATTTGATTGATTTAATCAAATATTAATTATTTGGTCTCATTAATAATTAATTATTAATTATTTGCTCTAATTTTAAATTAGAAACCCTAATGCTAATTTAAGAAAACCCTAATTAGGGCAAGCATATCTTTTGAGGGTATAAGGGTTTCACATGGAGGCCATTATGGTATGCATAGATTATTGATTATTGAAAATTGAAGAAATTCTTCTGTGAAGACTGAGCCAAGGGTTCCAGGATTCCATCTGCAGTGGAGAACGTCAACTCTTCATTGTGTGTGATTCAGAGGCTGTGAAAGATCAGCTGATCTATTGCCAAACTGCATTGAAGAACGTCAACTCTTCAGTGAGCGATTCAGAGGTTGTGAAAGATCAGCCGATCTATTGCCAAATTGAGAGATAGCTTCATCCAGAAGTTATCACAGAGGTACAGATTTGAGAGATAGCTTCATCTAGAAGTTATCACAGAATTTTAGGGTTGAGTGATAACTTCACCCAGAAGTTATTACAGATATTTTAGGTATTTACCTTTATTTAGTTTTGATCCAATAAATTATACAGATAGAAATATTCTGTATTAGAATAGTATATCTTCAGATCAGGTGGTTCAGCAATCAGGGGTTAAGAATAGACAGGTTGGCGGCCATACTAAGTCCGTACAGGTCCGTATAGATCCGCATCAGATACTGACATCGGCCGACAGAGCTTCCAGTGACCGACATCGGTCGACTGAAGACCGACGTTGGCAGAAATTTGACCGACAGTGACCGACGACGGTGAGATATCGACCAACGCCGGCGATTGTGTGTTCGACACAGCAGGCCGAGACTTCCAGAATTGCAAGTTTATTCCCAGTTTGCATAATTTCAGGGTTTTAAGACCATATCTGTAATATTCTTTGGTTTGCATAAGAAAGGACATCTATTGTAATCAGTTGGATGAATGATAAGATCTGTTAATTGTTTATGCATGTTTGAATCTATTTTGCAAATTGTATCTTGTTCAGAGCTTTTGTAGGAGAAAAAAGAGCCCCTAAGTAAGGGACATCACAGTGGTATCAGAGCTTTTATGCAGATAAAAGAGCCCCTAAGTAAGGGACATCACAGATGACCACCTGGTGAACGCCACCACCATGACATACATAAATATATAATTTAGATATAGATATTACATATATTAAATATATTTAAAGATTACATGATATTATGTATACTAAATATAATTTTATATTTTGTTATTCTATATTAGTATGTTAGATATTAGAGTACATGTAATATTGAATGTGAAAAACACAATATATTAAGCAAAATAATATACTATAATACATTATATTATATATAAAATTGAAAATTATAGTTTAATATATAGTATAAAATATATATCAATATAAAAGATAAATTAATATAAAATATGTATCAGTATCAGTTATATCTATTAATATATTATATAATATAAAATACTATATAAAATATCAAAGATTCATCCTCGGGCCCCCCAAGCTCTGTCATGACTTACACCCCGTGTTGATGCCTGGGTCCACATTTCATGCCACTATTTGTTGGGAATCTAAAACCCTTATATCGTCATCTCCCAGACTGAAAACCATGCTCTATTATGGAGGCCATGTAACCTCAAATGATTTATTCCCAAATTGATAACCTATTAGTCCAATATTAGCTTTAGACCTCATCCAAGTGTTTGCATGCAATTGGTCCCAAGGTCACCAGGTTTGACACCCTAGGATCTCCAAGAGGGGGTGAGTGAATAATTTCATAGGGTATATTCTTATATTTGGATCTCCACTTCCTCTTCCTTTGATTGATATTTCACACAATAGTTTGATGGGCAACATACAATTTTGGGAGATGTGATGCTCTTGAAGTTTTAAATTTGTCTCAGAATGATTTGCAAAAAAAATGATAGGATAATAGACACATATTTTCAAGTTAAAGAGAGATAACTAATATAAAATTATAGACTTTACATGATTGTCAAAATCTAAGGAGACTTGTTAGCTATATTTTCCATGAAAGTGATGCCAAAAATGCGAACACAGTTTATGAAGTATACTGAGACATAAATTGGATATTTTAAGAGGAAGTAATCGTTAACATAAATTGATGAGAACAAGATATTCCCAAAAGGAGGACATAGTGATCACCTTATCATATCCACCCCTTTGTTAGAATTTAATCTTCTATTAGAGCATTTAATTTAGTTGGCCCCGTGTCAATTTTGGGGATCTTCCAAATTTTGCCCCAACAACTATTTGCCCTGCCAACATTGAATATGGTAGGTAATTTTGAATGGAGTTTGAGCACCATTTTTTGGCATGGATTAGAAAATATAAAAAGGAAGATTGTTACGGTCCATTTTGAAGAGAGGAAATTTTGGAAGAGTAAGATTTTGAGAAAGAAATCCTGCAACAACAAAAGGAATATGAAGGAGAATATTGCAAGAATAGAAGGGTTTGTGTGCAGTAACACATGGTATGCATATATAGCTACGAAGTTCCCATACAATAGCTCTAGAGATAAACATTCAGTAGCTCCAAAGATAGGAGCAAAACAGAAGAATAGAGCAATAACTCTACAACAGTTTGTATGAAGTTTTCGAATGTATTTTTAAAGTGGAAAATATAAATAGATATTACTATTATTGTGTATTCTCTCTCTCCTCTTTGTGTGTTTGTTTTTATGCTATCCACATTGTTGTAGCAATAATTTTTTGGACAACTATCAAACCCCCTACCTTCCAACAAGTGGTATTAGATCCCTACTTTTTTGGGCAGTTAGAAGGTTTTTGTGGGTGTTTAATAAAATGCCTAGATTCTCTAGGCACTAAATAATATTCTCTAGTTTGAGAAGCATGGCAGGTTGGGACAACAAGGATGGAAATAGCTACCAAAATTTGGATGGGTAGAACTATGATGTATGGGCAAAGAAGATAAAAACTATACTAGTTTCAAATGACCTATGGGAGTTGGTCATCAATGGTCTCATAGATACTATGACCCAACAACCTATGCAGCCCTATCTAATGCCCAAAGGAACAAGTTGAAGGAAACAAGGATGTAGGATGCAAAAGCCCTCAGTTTTATTGAGGTAACCCTGATAGACATTATTTTCCCCCTCATTGCAAAAGCAAACTACTCAAAACAGGCATGTGAAATACTCTAAAACAACTATAAGGGGACTAATAAAGTGAGATTGGTAAAACTCCAGCTACCAAGGAGAGATTTTCAAAATTTTCAAATGAAGGACAATGAGTCTATTTTATACTTTCAAATTAGATTTTTTACCATGATTAATCAACTTAGAATAAATAGATAAACCATAGATGATCAAAGGATTATTGAGAAAATCCTAAGGAGTCTACCTTTTAGATTTGACCCCATTGTCATAGCCATTGAAGAGGCTAAGGACTTGTCCAAAATGATAGTGGATGAGTTGATGGGTTCACTACAAACCCATGAGTAGTGGTTGAATAGATCCACTCTTTCCCTAGAGCAAGACTCAAAGGCTCAAACCAATCCAAGAGGTAGGGGAAAAGGAAGAAAAAATAGAGGTAGAGGAAGAAGCAACCCCAATAGAGGAGTTTCAAATAGCCAAGAGGTGGAAAGCACCTCATAGCCATCCTACCAAGATAAAAAGAAGAAACAAAATTTTTAATCAAAGATATGCCAAAAGCAATGTTCAATGCTATTACTGTCATAATTTTGGTCATTATGCTAGTGAGTGTAAGAACAAACAATGTGACCATGGAAGCCAAAATGTTAAAGTAGCAAATGAGAACAAGGCTAAAAATGAAAAATAGTCAAATGTATTTATTATTTGCAACCTTGATGAGAGGATTAGTGGTGAAGTATGGTACTTAGACAGTGTTTGTAGTAACCACATGAGTGGTAATAAAAAACTTTTTGCCTCCATAGATAGAAACATACAAACTAAAATCAAAATGGGAAACAATGAGAAAGTTTTTGTCATGAGAAAAGGTACAATCAACATCCAAACCGAGAATAGTGAGAGGAGGAAGATCTAGGATGTCTACTATGCCTCAGGCCTAAAACATAACCTATTGAGCATTGGACAAATGGTCCAAAATGGTTATAAAACCCTGATGGAGAATAGAGAGTGCACAATATTTGACAAAGGAGACAGTAAGAAAGTGATTGCAGTAGTGCAGATGACAAGAAATAGAATGTTTCTTCGTAGGATATATATAGAGTCTACGATGCTATATCTGGCAAAGTTTTCAGCACTATCTCTGGTGCTCATAGCAATGGGACAACAATCTTCCTTTAGGACAGTCATCAAAGACCCATCCAAACTTTGACATTTAAGGTATGGGCACTTAAGTTTTTTTTGTTTGAATTTATTATCCAATAAAGGCATGGTTAGAGGGCTACCAAGCATTGTAGAGCCCAATGGAAAATGTGAAGCCTACCTTTTAGGAAACCATCATAGATAGCCCTTTCAATCAGAGTATTCTAAGAGAGAAAAAACACCATTAGAGTTGGTGCACTTAGATTTATGTGGTCCCATGAAAACCCACACCTTGGATAGAAATAGTTATTTCATAACATTTATAAATGATTATTGTAGACACCTAAAACTGGCCACTGATAACCTCCAATCAGGGTTTTGGCTAATTTCCACCCAAAATGCACAATTTGGCCTAAAAACACTAAAACATACTAAATGATGTGAAACTAACATATTCAAGTGCCAATTTTTATCAAGGTATCCCTAAATGGGGCACTGCAATTTATCGGCTATCTAGCTTTGATTAGATCATTTCGAGTCAAAATGCCAATTTTGCATCTAGGTGCTCTAGATTGCTCTTTCCTATTAAATTCTTGTATAAGATGCATGCCTTTGGTATTTTTTGTTGGAAACATCCTAAATGGGATAACATATCCAATGCATTTAACATCTCATTCCAATTCTAATCCAGTCAAAATTTGGACCAATAACAAGACATTCTGATCAATGTGAGTAAATTGTGCACAAAGTGATTAAACATGCTTAAGAGCTAATTAATCCAAATCAAGGCCTAATTAATAATTCCATGGAAACTTGTTGAATACTTATTTTTAGAAATAAATATTGAAGATCTGCATCATCAAGTAACCTCATTTCTAGGGAAGACATCCCTAGGCCATAAATGCCATAAATATCAAGATTCATACCCTCCATGCCTCATCAATATCTTCCATGATGCCCTCCATGAATCTTAATTTTTCCTTCTTCTAATGTCATGATGAGGATAATTACAAACTTAATTCCAAAAATGGAATTAATCCTCAACCACACATATCAATTTCAAGATGGATGGTTCAGGTTGATTCTAGACATTTGCAAAAATCTATAAATAGGAGGCCTTACCACATCATTTCTAAGGCTTGAGAATGCAAAGTTATAATGCAAGATTGGTTCTAAAATCTTCATGAAATTAGTGTTACCATTCCAAATTGATTCCAAGCCAAGCCAAGCCACA
Organism: Torreya grandis; assembly: GCA_037957365.1. NCBI lineage: Eukaryota > Viridiplantae > Streptophyta > Pinopsida > Cupressales > Taxaceae > Torreya > Torreya grandis. The sequence goes on from JARHVA010001739.1 coordinate 2,020,000, forward strand.
AGCCATAAGGTGCCAAGGCGATATGGAAGTAGCCAAGCTTCCATTGCCAAAGACTTTATGAGCACAAACCAAACAAGCCACTACTACAAAGGCATTTAAAGCATCCAAGGCAAGTGAAGGAATTTTTATGTTTTTTCCTTACTTTTTAGTTGTGTTTATCATTTTTTTTTGTTAACTAAGCTCTCCCTAGTGTCTAGGCCTAGAGATGTTATGTTATTAGTGTGTTTCTTTTATTTTGTTTTCATTTTGGAACTAACACCATACTAACCATCCTCTCTTGAGTCAAATTCCTAGATCACATAATGGCATGCCTGGTGGAACTAGATAAATCTCACACCTAAAGAAGATCATTTTGCAACTTTAAAATATTCATTTGGACCATTAAAACTCTTACAAATTGATTTTCTAACTTTATTTTGCCAATTTTTTTCCATGATTTTTACACAGTCTCCGACATCAACAAGTAAGACTGACATTAGTTTCATATCTTAACCAATGTCAGTTATTAAAATTGACATTAGTTGTATATCTATCATTGGTCACATTGGTATAACCAACATCAGTTAGAAAATGTCACCGTTGTCGGTTATATAAACTGACGTCGATCACTGTGTTTTTATTAAAACATAGACCTGAGAGCTCTTTTTCCAAAGTTCATTTTTTCAAAACAAAAAGAGCTTCAAATATAAATGACATGCTAACATTTTTGTTACAGGACCAAGCTTGACATTTGGCAAAAACATGTTTAGATCACCTTTTGCATGCTTAAAAATCAATTAGGAACTTTGTTTTAGTGTTTAAAATTTTTAGATGTTTATGATGAATGCTTCCAAAGTTTGCAACTAAGACCAAGGGGTCAAATGAACACCACTGCACTTTGATTTGGGCTTAAAATTGAACACACTTATCAATTCTTGTTTGCAATAGTTGTTTAGATTAAATATTTATTTGGCAAAAAGAGGAATGTTGCGTGTATGCTCTTCCATTTATCCCCTATAGAGAACCCTTGAAATCAAAAGCACCATTTCTATTTAAAATATCCTAGTCTAAGGCTTAGAAAGAAATTCATCTAAAGCACTCCCCAAAAAATCATTAAAGTTTGGGTGACCTTGAAAATGACCCTAACGTCTTTCTATTTCATGCTTTCTTTATTTTTATGCAAACTTGGCTTGCGAGGGGGACTTCATCACCTCCCACAAGTTCTTTAGGGAAGCTTTGACCCAAGGTATCATCTCTCAGCATTGACTTCATTTCGCTCTTTTGGAGTTACAAACGGGATGTAGTGGCACTTTGGACATCGCATTGAGTGAACAATAGGATGTAGTGGTTGCAAAAAGGACTAGACCTTTTTGCAATAATCCAAATGATACAGACCAAAAATCTATGCTTTTCTTTTGCATTGTTTGGCGTGAAAATCATTGTGCAATTGATTCTCCTAGATCATTCAAAAACTTGTTAGATCTTAGACAAATCCCCACTTACTACTGAAGTATTGTTGGTGCAAGGTGCACCTCAAGGTCCATGTCATAGTACTATCATTTAAGAGAAGGGAGGTGTAAAAACCCTACTATATAATGCACATTTACTTTTGGATGAACACTTAAAATCCTCTCAAATGACGTATATTGATGGATTCCAACAATACCAAGCAACCTTGTCAGTTTAGGATCTAAGAGCGGTTAATTAGTTGGTCTTGTCCTAGACTAAAGTCTTGTTTGGATTCAAAACTTGGTGCAAACAAACAATCTAGACCAAACATATAGTCTAAATTTTCTTTTGAACAAAGAGGTGTTATGCTGCCCACGTGAGATCATCAATTTTTCTTATTCAAAGTTCATCAAAAGTTTGATAGTCGTATCATCCACTTTGTTGTAGTTATGCTACCCAATTGAGTCTAGACCTTTACCAAAGTTGGTTAAGTCCTTCACTTATAATCTAAATTTGGAATTTCACCTTTACAAGTTCATAAGGTTGATGTGTTAAGTGGGTTCGCCATTTGCACTAAACCTGAGGGAACTTAGGTTTAATTTCCAATTTGGGTTGAAGGCCATTTAAGACTCATAATTATTATCAACATTTGATAGACTTAAGCCATTTTTTAATAAACACTTTCACTTTGAGTCCATGCACCACAACATTTTGAATCGATAAAAGTAGTGTTATGCTATCAAAATTGTAGGAAAATGTCTTTGCCTTAGAGAGTTTTTGAAACAAACTTTTTTGTCACACCTTTTGGGTAGTATGGCATCATTACGTTGCCCAAAAAAATTTGAATATTTTTTCGTAGACCCTCTTGCATAGATTTCTAAATTTGTTTCTATATTTTCAGACCAATCTAAGTGTACTTTTGTGATCCTTTGTCTAAAATAGTTATATTATTCACTTTTGTCTAGCTTGTTTGTCAAAAGAACCAAGTTTTATACCATTTTTTGTGAGAAAATAATCTATTTTGAAAGTGCCTTTTTTTTCATACCTTATACCTAGTTGATCAAGTTCATGTCTAAGAATCAAATTCCTAGTGTTTGTTAGAAATGTTTCAAATTTGCTAGATTAAAAATTTCATATATTTCAAAGACTAGATTTTGACGTCGTTTAGCCAAGAGTCCTAGTGCATGCCTTTATTGAGCCTAGATTTTGATGCCGTATTTGGCCAAAATACCTAGCAACTTTTAAATTCCTAGATTAGATTGATTTGAAACACTTTGACCTTAGAGTTTAGCATTTTTATTTTAGGTCCATTTACTTGCTTATCTTTGTGTGAACAGTGAAACGTTAGATACTTCATGCTAGTTTGTTTCCTCATAAAACTTTGCATAAACCTTTTGATCATTTTGACAAATCTAGACCAAGTTAGAACATCATCTTTTTTATACATTGTCCTTTTTAGAATTTGTAGAACTCTTTGACCTTTTATCGAAAAAGCATTGACTATGGATCCCAACATGTATTCCTACACTCGTAGTGGACTCATGTACAATCCAAGGATTAGTAATGTAGTTGGGCAGGAAGAAATGGTGCAAGACCCCTATGCGGATAATATTTCTTATGAGATGGATTCTTATCCCTCTTATAATACTCAATCAGGGGCACAAAGCCAAGATCCATTGGCTAACTATTTGGTTAACACACCACCTTATTCAGAACAAGACCAAGAACAAACTGCACAATACCTAACTATAATACCTATAATGGATGAGCCAATACTTCAACAGTTATATTCTACTAATACGGCTTCCACATATGATCTATTTTTGTTTGAGCGACATTTGTTAGAGAACAAAGATGAGATTTTGGTTAGAGCCATAGAGGTAGGGACCAAGTTTCTAGAAAACTTCCTCCATGAAAATTTACCAAGTCTAGTAAGAGTGCCACATGATATCATTTACGATCAACATGCATCTTCTAGAAATCCTATGGCTCAATTCCAAACAATGTATCAAGATCTTAATATATCTAATCAAGGTAAAAACATCATGGAATATCACTTTAACCAAATGCAGATAGCATATCAAACCTACTTGAATCTAGTACATGATTTTAATAAGATGAGCATGGTAAGTAAGCCTCTTATTGACCTAATTCCTTCAACAAGAGTATTGGTAGAGTTAACTAGATGAGAGAACCTGAATTCTGACCCATTCATTAAAAATCACTTTGATAGATAACTTGATACATATACTCCTTATTGAAGAAGTGTCTTCAACCTATACATAGAATAGTGAGCCAAACATAGTGGATAATGTGCAAATAACATCCAATCCTGATCAAAGTGGTACTAACGTACAAACAAGTAGCCAACAACATGTGCCTATGGTTCATCCCATGAGTGGATCATCATACCAAGGAATAGGATTTTATACACCCCAACTTCAATTGATTGCTTCCTCAAGTGTACAACCTATGGGATTAAATAATCAAACAATGGCTAATGTCACACCTCAATGATAGAATATGATGAACCCTACTCCTCCTCAATAGGTAATAAGTAGTAGTCCACAACAATAGGCATAATCTAATGTATCAACGTAACATAGGACAAATACATTGCCACCTTAATTAGGGGAAACTAATGTTCCATCTCACCAAGTAATGATGAACATACCTCTTCAATCATAGACTAATATGCCAATCCAAAACCAAGCGATGACTAGTCAACAACATGCAAATATTGGTCAGTAATAGATACCAAATCTATAACCTACTTTTAATTCCTCATAGGGATTCATGCAACAAGGAGGTCCCCATATTTCTTAGGTACCTACTAGACAACCATTGGTTCAAAATATGCCACAAATTTAGAGACATGGTCTTGGTCGACAAGTTTCCACTCAACAACAAGGTTTGATTAGTCGGCAACATGTCCCTTTTCAACCACAACAAGCATAGTATATTTATATCCCTCCGTACCAACCAAAAAATCCTTCAAGTCAAACTTTTATCATCATCCCAAACTAGAATATCGCACAACCAATTGTGTAATTTCAAGTACATCCTAATCTACATATGTGTATTCTTGATCCATTCCCCAACCAAACCAATGTACCCTAACAAGTATCCCTATCATACCCTGGTCAAAGTGTCCCACTTGTGACCTCCTAACCATATATCCAAACCAATATTCTCCCTCAAACCAATATTCCTTCCAGTTTCCTATCCCAATAATTATAATAGATGAGGATGAAATTGCTACCAAAATTTCAAATTTGATGATGTATGTTCCTATCTATTCAACATGGAGTATTTGTAGATATCGTTTCCTCTAGGATACAAACCACCAAAATTTGATAAATACAAAGGGAAAGGTTACCTTAAGGCTCATTTGACTGAATTCTTTGTCGCATGTCAACCAGTGGCATATATCGACATATACCTTTTGTTATTTCTTTCAAGGAGCTTGGATAGACAAGCCTTGGAGTGGTTTTTGAAGTTGCTCAAAAATTCAGTAATGGATTTTGATGATCTTGTTGATAAGTTTGTGCCACACTTTTCTTATAATCTCGAGCATGAGATTTCATTAGTGGACTTAATGCAAGCAAAGAAAAAAGTTGGTGACAGTTTTTCAACTTATTTACAGTGATGGAGAGTCCTTGCAAGTTATTTCACCCAAAATTTACCAGATAAATAATTAGCTGCTATGTTTACCAAAAATTTGTGTAATGAGATAGCTTACCATTTGGAACTACAATATGCACATACGTTCAAGGAGATCATTGATAAAGGTTTGTTGATCGAGTGGGTACTCATCAATAAAGGAGTCATCAAGCTTAATTAAACTAATCAAAATCAAGGTACTAATCAGGGAAATGACCAACATCTCATTCAAGTACAAACCTCACAACCGGCACAGGCCAATAACCAAGAAAGAACAAAGCAATCCAACCGTAATAGGAATGTTGTGGGAAATAGAGTAATCAAACCCCATCATGTCTAAATGGTGTAAATATCATCTGTACCACCTTTTTAGCTTAATCCTACCTATAAACCTCTCTAATAAATACCACAAGTGCAACAACCAAGACCTGCATAACAAATACAGTAGTCATTACCATCGCAAACCCCTCCTCCTAAGAGAACCGTGCCTACACATCATGTCTTTAGTGACCTAGGAGAACCTATTGAGTCTATATTTTGCAAGATTGCTACCACTAATCTAATTAGTTGGCCTATACCAAAGCATTATCCGTAAGGCATTCCTTATCTAGATTGGTACCATGAAAATGAATTATGTGACTATCATTGGGTCAATGGGCATAATCTATGAAGATGTGTCCAAATCAAGCATTTTATTGAGAATATGTTGGAGAATGGAGAGATAACACTGGATAATGGTACTCCCACTTCCAATCAAAATCTTGTAATTTATCAAAACCCCTTTCCCCGTCATAACAATCAATAGTAGCAAAATAATCAGTAATAGTAACAATAATGGCCAGTGCAACAACAAAATCTGTAGTATCAAAATCAAAGGTCGAACTAGCAGAATCAAAAAAATCAATAGCAGAACCCACAACAATAAAATAATGGACAAAACCAAGGTCATAATGATAACAACCAACAAACCTACCATGTGGTTGCACATGACTATAACATGGTTGTAGGTCATATTGCAAGGGGTAGTGTTAATACCATCTCCATTAATCCTAGGCCAAGCACTAATTAGCCTAGACCATTGCTAAACAATAAAATTCAGCTAAATTACATGGATAATCCTTCTTTGACTTGGGAATGCATACAGGCAAACCAACAAACTAGGACCTCCTCTTTGGACCCTATATCGATAACTCATCCTTGCCACGTGACCACATGCAAGTGCACTAGCAATCGATACTTATCCCATCTGGTCTCACACCATTTCCAACATTGATTAGCAATAATGGTCTAGTATTTAATATTGATTGTGCAATCATAACTCAGAGGTCAAATAAATTGTCATCTAACCAACCGTTCAACCTCAGAATAAACCATTCACTACTAACCAAGACACGAAGTTTGATACTGTGAAATAATTGCAAAATACATCAGCACATATTTCTATTTTAAATTTGATGCAAACATTAATAATCCATAAGAACATCTCGATTGAGTTTTTGACCCAATCCACTATTGCTAGTGACATATGCCCTGATAAATTTCAAGCTTTGGTTGGACATCTAGCTCCAACCCAACAAGTCACATTCAACCAAAGCAATATGTCCTCCCTTGGCCCACTCCATAATAATCCATTATACATAGAATTTTATATAAGATGACATAAAGTGAAACATCTCCTTATAGACAATGGATCTAGCCTCAACATAGTGTCACTAAAGCTCATCAAGCTTCTTGGGTACATAATGGCAGATCTCCATCCGAAAATAATAACCATCAAAGCCTACGATAATTAGGAAAGAGAATCACAAGGCACCATTAGTTTTCCAATTATCATTGGGCCTTTAACCCATGATACACTTTGCCATGTACTTGATCTTGAGTTATCATACAATATGCTTCTAGGTAGGCCTTGGTTATATGAGATTCATGCAGTCCCGTCAACACTGCACCAATGTAGCAAGTTTTCCCACTCAGGGATGGAAGTGAATATTCTAAGAGATTTACATCCATATGAACACTGCAAACATCTTGACGCTAAATTTCAAAGCTATAATTATCATTAAAACATGAATCCAAGTTTCAAGTAGGATAAAAGAAAGGATATACTTATTGATCCTTCACTAGATAATTACATAGATCCTAATACCCTAGATTTTCTTTTCCACATGCCGCCTCCTGAAGCTTCTAATCATTTCACCATTTCAGATAATGGATAAGGAGAGTATGTGACCCATCATACTATTAGTGTAGGTTTTTATTTTTCCCTATTATTTAATTAGGGAAATTTATATTTGTGCATACATGGAGTTTTCCTACACTAGTGGGATAGGCTAGCTTATGTGGAGATGTGTGTCATAGATGTGTCATAGGTGTCATAAGAATGTCATAAGTAACTCTTTTAACCGGCTATTCTAAGTATGGGAGTTACTTCTCTATTTTTAGCACCTTGTCACCACCTTTTATGGAGGAGTTACAATCTATTCTTGGGGTGCTTTGACCATCTTTTGTGGAGGAGTTACTTACGTGCTCTCATATATGTATTTTTCACTTTTGGCCATCTTGTGTTAATCAAATATTGGGTTTTCTCCTATTTGTCTTGTGCAATTTATCTTCTTGTATAATTTCAAATTGCTTTAGCATCTATGTGATGTGCACTAGCTTCATCTCGTGTGATCACGTCTCCATTGCATTCGCATTATCTGGATTCTGGCAACAACTCTGATATGGGATCAGAGCCACCCCGGTAATCGTGTGTCTGGTTATGCTATTAGTTTATTCTGAAATTCTTACTTTGCTTTCTTAGTAGTTTTTTTTAACTCAGTTGCATTTGAGAGTTTTGGTAGAGTTTCTTGAAAACTCATGCAAATCCATACGAAAATATGTTAAAAAATTACTTTTGTTGAGTTTCATTCAGATCTACAGCAAGGCAATTTGTGGAAAAATCAATGCTTGGCGTGACTTTTTGACATGATGCGTTGAGTTTTGCTGCTCTTTTTTTATTTTCAATCTGCAGAATATAAAGGAACATTGGATTAATGTAGGCAGACTTAGGTTTGCTGCATAATTTCTCCAACTAAGATCTGCCAGCTACACTTGGTGTTTGTTCTATTCATTTGAGCAGCTTGGCGTCCTTTTCCTGCACTTGGCATCTTTTTTCCTGCATTAACTTTGTCTCTTCCCTGCTGTGGTTGAAAATTGTCTCTTCTCTTCTGTGATTGCAATTTGCTGCTGTGAGTTGAGATCTGTGAGGTCTGCAAATTCAGTATCTCTGCCTTTTTTTTGCCCAACAAACTTAAAACTGCTTTTTTTTTTTTTAAATGGCGCCCCTCTCCTTGTTTGGCGTCCCATGTGGGCCCTTAAATACTTGGCCATCCATTTCATTATGTCTTTTACTTTAATTTTTCAGTTAAAATTGACTTGTCAAAAAAAATCAGTTAATTTGACTAAATATTAAGTATTTTAGACAATTTGATAGTTTGGGGGTTTAAATTTAAACTTGTATCTTCACCTGTCGAAGACGAAGGGTGAGACCTGGGTTGGCAGGAGGCCAATTCCCCTTCACAAAGACCTCCTTTGGATTCTTTGCTCCATGCCGAGTCCAACGAGTGGTTAGAATGCCACTTTCTTTCTCAAAACAGGGATTTTTTTAATGTTTTAGTGTTATTTTTTTGCAAAAACACTAGTTTACGGGAAATTGAATCTTTAATATCTTGCAAACGGTAGCTCGGATTTGGGTGCCATTTTTTGAAAAAGTGTTTTTAATTAAATTCTCCATAGTTTAGGCTTGTTATTTGTTAAAAATGCACTAGTTATAAAGTGCCTAAAATTTGGGTCTTTCAGGACGCATTTTTTGCTAAGTCTGACGTCTTGTTTGCTTAAAGTCTTGCACTGATTGCTTTAAAATGCATTCTCAGCTGAGCCCGACATTTTTTGAGCGTGCACTTGCATATTTGGGGGGGGCTCAACATTTGGGGGGAGTGTGATTGCTTTTCAACACTTGCAATCTTTGCTTTCATTCTCCTTTCTACATAATTTCACAACTTGCAATCAACACAACTTCACCTAAATTTAGCTTAAAATGGATTCTTTTCAACTTAAACCCCTAACACCCTTCAACTATCATGAATGGAAGGTTAAAATGTCAATCATTCTTAGAAGCAAAGGGTTGTATACGATCACCATGGGTACTGAAGTAGAACCCAGCACTGATGCTGAAAAGGTTAAGTGGTACAACCGTAGTGATGAAGCCTATAGATTACTGAGCTTGTTCATGTCTCCAAAACTTCTCTTCCATTTAGAAACCTCCAATACTCCCAAAGACATATGGGACACCCTAGAAACCTTATTTGGGAAGCTTGATGAGATGAGAGGTCATGAGCTCGAAAACGAACTCATAAGTCTAAGTCCTAGCAACTTTGACACCCTACAAGACTTCTTCACTAAGTTTAAGGCCCTTAAATTGCAATTGAAATAATGTGGGATAGAGAAGAAAGATGATCAACTCATCCTTTCTATTCTCACAAAGTTAGGTCCAAGCTATTCGGTCTTTGTCTCCACTTTCCATGCCACAAAAAGTGCCCTTGGCACTACATGGAAAATGCCTTCTTTGGATTCATTCATTGTCAACTTGACTAGGGAGCAAGATAAGCTAATTCAAATGGGCACAATGAAGCCTAATCAACCCCAAGCTTTGATAACTAGAAATGGTAAGGATAAGACTTCAACAAAGGAGAAGAAGAAAAAGAATAAGGACCAAGAGAAGAAGAAAGAAAACAACAATCCTGCCAAAAATAACACTGAGTCTTCCTCTTTCAATGCTAAACCTAAGAAGGAGAAGGTTAAGTGTGCCTATTGTAAAAATACAAGACATGATGAACACAAATGCATGAAGAAATAAATAGATCACCTTACTCATCTTCTAGAAAAGCACAACATAGGTGTTCATGAGTCCATCAAGCAGAATTCATCTACCCAAGATTCTACTAAGGCAAAAGGCAAGGGTAAGGAGAAAGAAAAGGGCAAGGCCCTTGTAGCTATAGCAGCTTCTACATCTTCATGGGTCATCGACTCGGGTGCTTTTCACCACATGGGCTCTTCCCTAGTTGAGTTTTCATCTTTAGAGCCTTGTAGCATGACTTCAATAAGTTTGGGTGATGACACATCAGTTTTTATTGTAGGGAGAGGGTCAGTTGAAATAAGAGGAACATTCAATAATGTTCTAAGTGTTCCTTCTCTTTCAACTAATCTCCTATCAGTGTACCAAATCACTCACATTAGTCGGGGCATGAGAGTTGAGTTTTCATCAGATTCAGTGGCTATCAAGGAGTTGCATAGTGATACTACAGTGGCGGTGGGTAGGGCAAATCACCAAGCAGGTTATACACCTTCTCACATTTTGCACCAGATTATTCTCCAATAGCATTGCTAACTCATTCAAATGGAGTTAGCAAATTATGGCATGAGCGGTTTGGCCACCTTAACTACCGCTACCTTTAACAACTTAGCAAAAATGACATGGTCATTGGCTTGCCTTGTGTCCAATTCTCAAAATGACCTTGCGAGGGGTGCTCCCTTGGGAAGCATCCCGCAACAAAATTTGATAAAGGCAAAGCTTGGAGGGCTTCACAAACTTTGGAGTTAGTCCACAGTGATGTATCGGGACCCTTTCCCAAACCATATTTCACAAGGGCCAAGTACATCCTCACTTTCATTGATGATTTCTCTAGGTACACTTGGATATATTTTCTCAAACAAAAGTCTAAAGTGTTTGAAAAATTTCTAGACTTCAAGGCTATTGTTGAGAAATAGAGTGAGAAATCCATCAAGGTTCTTCGAACTGATCATGGAGGGGAGTATGTCAGCAACAAGTTTGAGCAATTTTGCACCACAGAGGGGATTGATTTGTAGCGCACAGTCACTTACAGTCCTTCACAGAATGGGGTTGTAGAATGCAAAAATAGGTTCTTGAAAGAATGGGTAGCTATATGATTCACTCCAAATCCTTAACATCACAGTACTGGGTTGAAGCCATCAATTGTGCTTGCTACATTCAAAACAGGGTTCCTCACAAAGCTTTGAAAGGGATAACACCCTTTGAAGCTTGGCATAAAAGGAAACCTGATGTTGAGCACCTTAGGATTTTTGAATCCCCAGCCATGGCCCGCATATCAAAGAAGAAATGCAAACCTATGGAACGTCAGTCCAAACCTTGCATATTTGTAGGATATCTAGATGGTATTAAGGGGTATCGCCTTCTAGATCCAGTCACTCATGAGTTTTTCATAGAGAGAAGTGTCCATTTTTAGGAGAGTCCTAGAGACTCAACTTTTGGCACTTCTTTTCCCTCATCGGATCTACTTCTTCATGATGATTCCTCATCAAATTTAGATCAACCACAGCAGGTTCCTGAGCCAGTGACATCTTCTTCTTTGAGTTCAGACAGCAAGGATAGTGATGCAGAGTCATCCACCTCTAGTCAGTCAGAGGATGAGGAGTTAGCACCTAACTCACCCACTTTTGAGCCACTTTGGGCCAGACAGACACTTGAGAGTGTTATCACTTGGGCAGGAGATCCTATAGATGACAGACACACTAGGGGGGATTTTTAGAGAGATTCACATGCCTTCTTTGCTTTAATTTCAGATCCACAGACTTTTCGAGAGGCATCAGGGGTACCTGAGTGGGATAATGCTATGGAGGAAGAATATTCTTCCTTAATCAAAAATCACAGTTGGGACTTGACTTCACTTCCTAAGGGAAGGAAGATGGTTCGATGTAGGTGGATATATCAGACTAAGTTTGCAGTAGATGGGTCAGTTGATAAGTAAAAAGCATGATCGGTTACCAAGGATTTCTCACAGGTGGCAGGCATTGACTACACAGAGACCTTTACACCTGTTGTAAAGATGAATTCTATCTGACTCACCTTGGCTATTGCCACAACATATGGTTGGGATGTGCACCAGATGGATGTGAAGAGTGCCTTTCTTCGTGGAGACCTAGAAGATGAGATCTACATGGAGCAACCACCAGGATTTATTCAAGATTCTTCCTTAGTATGCAGACTTAGGAAATCTATCTATGGCCTCAAACAGGCCCCTCGGGCTTGGTATGCCAAGATGGATTCCTTCCTTCTCACAACAGGTTTCACTAGGTGCCATTCTGATCCCAATGTCTACTTCTTGCGGTAGGATGATTCGCTTCTGATTTTGGTTCTATATGTTGATGACCTTTTGATCATCGGGAGTTCTTCATCGGCTATTGTAGCGGTGAAGGCATCTCTCCAGCATAGATTTGACATGATAGACTTGGGTTTGTTGCATTACTTCCTTGGCATCGAGATCTCACAGTCAGATTCAAGGATTTCTCTTGGACAACCTAAGTATGCTCTTGATTTATTGTCTCAATTTCACATGGCTGATTGCAAGCCATCTCTGACTCCTTTTCTATCAGGAGTCAAGCTTGAGGCTGACTATTCTTCACCCTTTTTTGATGCCACTCGGTATCGACAACTTGTTGGCAGTCTCATCTACTTGACTCACACCAGGCCCGACATATCATATACAGTGGGACTTGTCTCCAGATTTATGCAAGAACCTCATGAGCTACATTGAAAAGCAGCTAAGAGGATCTTGCATTACATACAAGGTTCACATAGATATGGGATTCATTACAGATTTGGCATAGAGGTTGACTTGGTTGGATATATAGATTTAGACTAGGCTGGCGATTCATAGACTCGCAAGTCCACTTCTGGTTACAGTTTCTCTCTAGGTTTTGGTCCTATCAGTTGGTCTAGCAAGAAGCAAAATATTATTGCTATATCATCCACAGAGGCAGAGTATAGGGGAGCTATTTATGCAGCTACTGAGGCTATTTGGCTTCAGGGGATACTTTTTGAGTTTGGCATTCCTATCAAGCAGCCCACCATCATTTATTGTGACAACCAGAGTACCATTCAAATTTGCAAGAATCTGGTTTAGCACCAGCGGACCAAGCACATAGAGATTCACATGCATTTCATTCGGGAGCTTATTCATAGTCAGGTCATTGACTTAAACTTTTGCTAGTCTTTAGAGTAGGTTGCAGACATCTTCATGAATCCTTTCACCGAGAGCAAGTTCATTCATCTACGAGCTCTTCTTGGGGTGCGGTCTACATCTGCAGCAGCATCATCTTCAGGGGGCCTTCTAACCTCTTCATTTCTTTTATGTCTCTCTTTTGGGAGGGAGTTTTTTCTTATGAGTTTTCTCCTTTTCTCTATCTTATGGGAGATTGCATTTGTACATGGGTACCTCATCAGGCCTAGTTGTCGGGACCCATTTTATATTTCTACACTACCCACCTAAGCTGCACTTATGGGGGGCTATTAGTGTAGGTTTTTATTTTTCCTATTATTTAATTAGGAAAATTTATATTTGTGCATACATGGAGTTTTCCTACACTAGTGGGATAGGCTAGCTTATGTGGAAATGTGTGTCATAGATGCATCATAGGTGTCATAAGAATGTCATAAGTAACTCCTTTAACCGACTGTTCTGGGTATGGGAGTTACTTATCTATTCTTAGCACCTTGTCACCACCTTTCATGGAGGAGTTATAGTCTATTCTTGGGGTGCTTTGACCACCTTTTGTGGAAGAGTTACTTACGTGCTCTCTTATATGTATTCTTCACTTTTGGCCATCTTATGTTAATCAAATATTGGGTTTTCTCCTATTTGTCTTATGCAATTTATCTTCTTGTATAATTTCAAATTGCTTTAGCATCTATGTGATGTGCACTAGCTTCATCTCGTGTGATCACATCTCCATTACATTCGCATTATCTATATTCTGGCAACAACTCCAATAGATACATTTCATATTGCCAATCTTCTTCAAAATTTGAAAACTTTTGGGAAACCTAAAGTCACCCCACATATGCATTGGCAACAAAGGAACAAAGATAAGAGACATGTTACATTTGTACCAGCATCTGACCTAGGACCTAACCCTCTTGAAGGGCATGAATCATGGTTATACAATGACAACCAAGTTGATGAGATATATTCTAATGCATTGCTTGTCGAAGCCCTACAACAAGTGCTTCATACTCAGCCATGTTTTTTGTACAAGGAAAGCTGATTCAAAATGATTTAGGGATTAGATCCCCCTGTGGTGTAATAAATAATAGGCCTACTCTCAATCCATGTGTAGTAAATAAACCATCAAAATATAGCTTATAGGGCTCCTCCTCAAGGGGTGTGTCAATGACGGTCATTATGTATTCATCATGGAATTGAAACGTGAGTCACTGTGTGTCTATGAGAGGTGCTTCAGCAAGTTGATCTACAAGAACATGTCCCTTGATTGCCTTCTTATTGACATATTCTATGTAAAACTCACTGAGATGCATGATCCATTTAACCATTCTACCTTGCAAAGTTGTTTTAGATGGTAGATAATTGAGCGGATCTACTTTTGAAATAACTATGGTCTAATTATTCATGTAATGGTGCAGTTTTTGAGCTATGAAGACCATGGCCAGACAAGCTTTTTCAATAGGTGCATAGTTATGTTCATATGTAACCAAGGTACGTCTTAGGTAGTATATAGTGTGCTCTTTTCTATTATCATCATGTTGAGCCAAGAGTGCCCCCAAAGCATGATCAGTAGATAATAGGTATAAAAAGAATAGCTTTCCTATCATAAGAGGTAATAAAATAGGTGAATTAACAAAATAGTCTTTGAGTTGTTAAAAAGTTGTTTGGCGGTGATCATCCTAGTGAAATGTAACTCCCTTCTTCAAAAGGTGTGTAAATGGATGGCACTTGTCTGCTAACTGAGAGATGAAGTATCAGATTGACTGGATCTTACCCTACAAACTACAGAGTTACTTTAAATTGGTTGGTGGTCATCTTGGTTATAGCATGGACTTTAGCCAATCAACTTTAATACCTCTATGAGAAAAGATGAAGCCAAGTAGTTTTCCTAAAGTTACACCAAACACACATTTTTTTGGATTGAGTCTGACTTTATACTTTCGTAATATTTCAAATATCTTATGCAACACTGCTGGATGGTTGGCCCTAATTTTGGATTTTCCTAATATGTCATCGACATAGTCTTCAATAATATCATACACCATATCATGGAATATGATAGTCATGGCCCTTTGATATGTAGCTCTTACATTCTTAAGGCCAAATAGTATTACCTGATAATAAAATGTTCCCCATGGGGTTCTGAATGTTATTGTATGTTGGTCTTTCGATGTTATTCTGATTTGGTTGTATCTTGAAAATCCATATATGAGTGAAAGCATTTCATAATTGACCATGGATTTGATGATCATGTCGATATTAGGTAATGGAAAATCATCTTTAGGATAAGCTTTGTTGATGTCTCAAAAATCAATACAAATTATAATCCCTTCAGAATTTTTAATAACAGGTACTACATTAGAGATCTATTCTGAGTAGTCAATGGATCAGATACACCCTGCTTCTAAGACTTTTTCCAACTCTTTATTTACCAATATATCAATGTGAAAATGCATATTACGTATCTTTTGTTTTACCGATTTGGCATCAGAATTAACCACAAGGTGGTGCACAACCAAGGCGGGGTCTAAACCTGGCATGTCAGAATAAGCCCATACAAACACATCTATAAATTCTCTCAACAGAGCTGTAAAGATGTCACATTTCTCCACAGTAAGGGATGCTCCTAATTTTATCCATTTTAGGTCTAATAGAGTCTCGATATTTACCTCTATTGTATTTTTAACAATAAGGGTCAAACCATCTTTTAGGATAGTAGGCAATGACTTGAGCTATTGAATTATGTTAGGGTCCTCCGTTAGGACTTAATCTTCAACTTCTCCTAGGCATGATGAATTTGAGTCCCCTAATGGAAGATCTGGTGATGTAACAAAAAAAGTCAAAAATTCCTGAAGAATTTGATCAAATACTTATTGTTTCTCAAAGCTAAACTCAGATCCACAGGTAAGTTCATCACTGGTGGTCTCTGGGTCTAAATTTGAATAAGAATGAACACCCCCATCTAATGATGCCTGAAATAGGTTTTCACCACTAGACTGATCTTTATCTTTACTTTTTTCTTGGTAAAAAAGTGCCTCAAAGAGGTTTTCACTTTGGGACCTCAATGTTTTACTTATTTGTTTTTGGCTAAGGGTGTTCACTCTCTTTCCAAAATAGGCTACAGGTTCCAATGTGATTTAGAATCCTGATTTGTGATCTCCCAATGGTATATTGTCTCTAAGGTTTAATAAATCACATAATGCCTCATCATTCTAGAACTCATCAATCGACAGACTGGATTCTTGTTGGTCCCAATCTATCAATTGGAGATAATATAATAGTAATGGGTTATGATGAATGGCCAGAGTAAGGGTACAAATGACATTGTTATCAAACATGTTAGTTTCAACTAGGTCATCAAAGGTGAGGCTATAATCAAACTCTGCTTCACTATCGGCATCATCATCACTAGCCATTAGTGATGGAGTTTGAATAAGATATGTGGGGTCACCCCTAGGTGGTTTAAATCTAAGTCCATAAAGTCTTTCATACTTAGTCATGAAAATTGGATTGATGCTTCCTTGCTGATTCAGTCTGAGGCCTCTTCCTTCATAATTGTGATGCTCCATGATCCTATTGGGAATAAGATACTTGGCATTTTTATAGCACTCCAAGTTTATGGTGATTCTTAGTTAATCATCAATCAGGTCACATATCATTTTTAGACCAAAGACGACAAGTTGGTTCCATATAAAGCCATGGTTGACACTTTTAAGCAACAAATTGTCAATATTCAATTTGAGCACATACAAAGGGCTAGTAACAGAACTACAGATGCCATGACTATTATTGTCTCTCTAATTTGACAAACAGATAAATCTAGAGAGTATTAGTTCCTCATTGAGAATTTGTCAGCACTAGTTCATGAACCTTCAACCATTACCATGATTTATGATATTGTTGGTCCTAATTTTATCTGATACTTAGACCTTTACAACTACCTTCATCACCAAGTTATGCCACCTAAGCTATCTCAAAAAAATACAAAGCCTTCATTCATCATTCCACTCGTTATACTCTACTTGGATCCACCCTTTACTGTCACAGTTTTGATAAAACTCTGCTTCATTGTTTAACTTCAGCAGAGTCTACACTAGTGTTAACATGAAGGAGTATATGGATCTCATTTTAGTAGGGCAGTCCTATCTAAAAATCTCTTGCATACTAGTTATTATTAGCCCACAATGGACGCATATGCCACTGCATATGTAAAAAAGTGTGATAAATATAAATGTCATGCTAATTTGATTCATGCCCCAGTAAAAACTATGAAACCAATGTTCACACCATAGCCATTTTCTATATTGAGACTTGACCTCATTGGGAAGATTAACCCCACTTCATCTGACGACCATAAACATATCCTTACCGCTACTGAGTATTTCACTAAGTGGGTTGAATCTCTACCCCTCACTTATGTGACTAGAAATCAAATTTCCAAATTCATTTTTAACCATCTCATTTGCTGCTACAGTATCTCCTCTGACATTAGATCTGATAATAGAGAATCGTTCAAGAATAAGGATGTAGACCAGTTATGTACTGAATATAACATCACACAATATTTTTCTACAACATATTGCACTTAAGGTAATGGCCAAGTGGAGGCATCCAACAAAACTATTGTCAATATTCTAAAAGATTTATCAATGATGCCAATCATGATTAGAACTTGCAGATATTCTTTGCCCTTTGGGTATACCATACCAATCATCATACTCTCACAGGAGCCACTCCATACTCACTTGTTTATGGTACTGAAGCCATCCTTCCTATTGAGGTCAAATTACCTTCATTGTGCATCTCTTTCAATCATATCCTAGATGATCATGACTATCGAGTAGCCCCTCTGCAAGAGCTAGACCTACTTGATGAGAAACATATAAATGCGGTTAATAATCTTCAAGCATATCATAATCGACTTAAAGGACACTATAATCAATGTATTAAGTATAGAACATTTGAATTTGGTGATCTTGTTCTTAAAGAAAACCAAAAGAATATCATGACTGAGAAAAAGCATAAAGGGAAATTCAAACCAAACTGGATAAGGCCTTTCATTATTACTACAGATTATGGATTAGGAGCATATAGGCTTGCCACACTAGACATAGATGAACTTCTTGAGTTGATGAATATTATTCATCTCAAGTGGTACTATGATTGAGCGCTAGGACGTATTGTCTGTAAGGACCGTTTCAGTTATGCTATTGTATCACTATTCTTCTTTGTACAAATACCATCCTTATCCATCCTCTTTTCCATATCCACTTTTTGATTCTGACCTATCGACCCAGTGTGTTCTAAAGCCTAGCCCGTTTGACCTTGGTTTTTTCCATTCATTATGCATTTTCAGTATCAATGTATTTGATCAATTCATTAGTTGGTTTAAGTACTTCAGATAGAGATCATACTTTAGAATAGTGTGATAGAAGTTTTGATAGTTGCATCCTTCGTTTATTATTCATTTTTTACCACCGGTCTTGCTACTAATTATAATCGCCTTTGGGCAAATTAGTACCATTGATCTATGCCATTGTGTCTTGGTTATAACTACCTATGGGCAAACTAGGGGCAACATTAAACCTTGACATACCAACTTGCCACTTCCTATGTCATACTATGCCTTTTTACCGCTTGTGCCTATTTTGTTTAAGTTGACAGCTACACTAGTCAAATTCCTCTAATGTAGGAGCGGAACTATAGTGACTTGAGGTCCTACTTTGTGACTATGTAGATAGTGCTCAATTCTTACTAAGGTCAACTTAGTCACCCTTCTCCACCATGCTCTCATCATTTTGTGAGTAATTTAAGCCACACTCTCACCATTTTGCGAGTAACCTAAGCCATGCTCTCATTGTTTTATGAGCTTGAACCATTTAGTGTCTCATCATTCTTGATCGAGTTGAGATACTTCAAAAAATTTCAAAAACATTTGAAAAATCAGTAGAAAAGAACAAAAACATTGACCACTTCTTTGCCTTAAGGATCCTAGGAACCCTTATTAAGTTACAAGCAAATCATTTGTGATTTAGTTTCCCCATCCTTTTTGGCATTTTTCTCTCATGCACTTACTATATTGTGAGACCATTCCTATTCTTATATCACATTCGTTCTGTTTATTTTCCTCAGTTATCACATTCTTCTCATTCCCCAGGAGAACTACATTTGGCCTAAAGTTTTTTATTAGATATTACATCTATGGAACTATGTAGGTAGCATCCACTTACCTAGTGCATATAGAGACAACTCGGCCACCCCCTTCCTTTTATTCTATTCCCTCATTTTGTTTATTTATTAAGTTATTGCCTATTTTCTAAGGGCAATGTTCATATGGTTTCTATTGAGTGTTTATTTGTTTGTTTATTTGTTGTTTTGTTTGTGTGCATGTTTATTTGCTTTTAGCACTATTGCCTTGATTTAGTTTATGTGTGTTCATTCAGTGATTTCTTGCCCACACTTATACTTGAATCCATCTATATTCATATGTTTACATTGTCATCATGGTTTTTATCATTGGTGCATTATTTCCTATTTGAGTATTGGATTTTGGGAGTCAGTCTTTATGCATATTTCAACCAAGTCCTCATGATGTTATACCATGATGCCTACCGACACGTGCTACAAAAAACCTCAGCTTCAAGAAGTCTATTCAGCAATGGCAGTATCTCTTCGGCACCAACATCCTAATTCAATCTCAATCATATCCCAAATAGAGTAATTAACCATGACAAAATTTCAATCTCTATTAGTTTGAACGATCATCTCCCTACTAGTAGGTTATTCCAATTCATCATTACCCTCTGTGTTAAGTTGTCATCATCCTCGACCAAGTTTATCATGTTTACCATAATCGGGTTCTAATGATTATAACTGCCTATGGGCAAATCATTGAACACCATCCCACCTGCATTTCCCAATGATTATAACCATCTTTGGGAAAATCATTGTGTTGTCACCACTTTACTTTTTTTGAATATACAAGAGCATGTTGTTATCCTATTTGTCTATCGTAACTGGGGTACCTCCATCTTCTCAATAATTATAACCACCTTTATGCAAATCATTGTCTTATCATACCACGTTGCCACTAGCGGGGTACAATGTTTATAACCACCTTTGGGAAAACCATTGTACACCATCCCACCTACATTATTAATGATTTTGACTACTTTTTTAGTATCATTGAGTTTTCACCCCATCATATTTCCTTTCTTTGGTCCCCTCGTGTCACTTCTTTCTTTTCGACTGACTATTTACTGACCTGCTTATGCCAATCGTTCCCTCAAAGGGGCATCATACAATTAATTTATCATTGTTATAGTTATACGCATATAAGACCTTTTCATTCTTTGAGAATATGTTATTATGCTTTTAACTTTCAATGCCTTTCCAAACAGGGCAAATTGTAGACACCTAAAATTAGTCACCGATAACCTTCAATAAGGCTTTTGGCCAATTTCTACCCAAAATGCACAATTTAGCCTAAAAACACTAAAACATGCTAAATGATGAGAAACTGACATATTCAAGTGCCGATTTTGGTTAGGGTATCCCTAAATGGGGTAATGCAATTTATGGACCAACTAACTTTGATCAGATCATTTCGAGTCAAAATGCCAATTTTTACACCTAGGTGCTCTAAATTGCTCTTTCCTATAAAATCTCTTGCATAAGATGCATGCCTTTGTTATTTTTTTTGGCAACATCCTAAATGAGATAACGGATCCAACACAATTTCCATCGCCTTCCAATTCTAATCTAGTCAAATTTTGGACCAATAACAAGGCATTCTGAGCATTCTGAGTAATTTGTGCACAAAGTGCTTAAACATGATAAGAGCTAATTAATCCAAATCAAGGCCTAATTAATAATTTCATGGAAACTTGTTGAAAACTTATTTTTGAAAATGAATATTGAATATCTGCATCATCATGTGACCTCATTTTTTGGGAAGACATCCCTAGGCCATAAATGCCATAAATACCAATATTCATACCCTCCATGCCTCATCAATACCTCCTATGATGCCCTTCATGCCTCTCAATTGCCCCTTCTTCCAATGTCATGAAGAGGATAATTACAAACTTAATTAAAAAAATTGAATTAATCCTCAACCACACATCTCAATCTCAGGATGAATGGTTCAGGTTGATTCTAGACATTTTCAAAAATCTATAAATAAGAGGCCTTACCACATCATTTTTAAGACTTGAGAATGCAAAATTATAATGTAGGATTGGCTCTAAAAGCTTCATAAAATTAGTGTTACCATGCCAAATTGATTCCAAACCAAGCCAAGCGAAGCTACAAGCCACAAGGTGCCAAGGAGAGATGGAAGTAGCCAAGCTTCCATTACCAAGCACTTCATGAGCACAAACCGAGCAAGCAACTACTACAAAGGCATTTAGAGCATCCAAAGAAGGTGAAGGAATTCTTGTGTTTTATTCCTTACTTTTTAGTTGTGTTTGTCATTTATTTTTGTTAACTAAGTTCTTCCTAGTGTTTAGGCCTAGAGATGTTATGTTATTAGTGTGTTTCTTTCATTTTATTTTTATTTTGGAACTAACACCATACTAACCATCCTCTCTTGAGTCAAATTCCTAGATCATAATTATAGCAAAAAATTATGGGTTTATTTTTTAAATAACAAATCAAAAGCCTTCATGAAAATCAAATGGTTTAAGGCCTCAGCTGAAAAGTAAAGTGGCCACTATATCAAAGCCCAAAGAATGGATACAAGGGGAGAGTATATCTCCAAAAAAAAATTAAATTTTTGCAGGAATAAAGGCATAGAAAAATAGTTTACAACTAGGTATACTCCACAATAAAATGGAGTGGCTGAAAGGAAAAACAAAACCATTCAAGAGATGACAACAAACATGTTGAAAGCAAAAGGACTATCACATGATTTTTGGGGTGAAGATGTAGCAATAACAATTTACCTATTGAATAGGTACCCTACAAAGGTTTTTCGTGATAGAATTCCACAAGAGGCATGGACAAATAACAAATGGAGTGTTGAACACCTAAGAATCTTTGGGTGTGTGGCATATGCATTCGTGCCAAAGGAGAAAGGTAGAAACTTGATGATAGAGGTGAAAAATATATCTTCATAGACTATAGTGAACAATCAAAGGCCTACAAGCTATATAATCCCATCACCAAAAAGGTTGTGATCAACAAGGACATTGAGTTCATTGAAAATGAAGCATGGGATGGAAGGGTGGATAGTACCACCGGTATTTTAGTCACAATACCCCTTGAAGATGAAGAATCTCTAGAGGACAGCAACTCCATAGGAGCCATAAAGATCAGTAGCTTCAGAGGTCTGCAACTCTGAAAGTTAGTAGTACAGTAGCACTGAAGGTTAGAACAACAGTAGATCTAGAGGTAATTTAGACCCTACACTTGCATCATTGGTACCATGCAAGACAAGGAGTGTGAGGGAGATTTATGACAACATAAGGTATGTTAATTTTCATGAGAATATGGATTTTGCATTATTTTCTTATAGTGATCCAATGCACTGTGAGGAAGCTATGATAGAAGAGAAGTGGTGTAAGGCCATGGATAAGGAGTTGGATGCTATAGAGAGGAATGACACATGGCAACTAATTGATTTACCCAAGGGTAAATATGTGATTGGAGTTAAGTGGGTCTACAAGACCAAGTCTACTACTGATGGAAAGATTGAAAGACATAAGGCAATGCAAGTTATCAAAGGGTATAAATAACAGCTTAGAAGAGATTATAATGAGAATATGCACCAGTTGCAAGGCTGGAGATAGTTCAGACAATCATAGCAATAGCAGCCCAACACAAATGGATGTGAAGTTAGCCTTCTTGAATGGAGTGTTGAAAGAGGAAGTATATGTGGAGCAGCCACCTGGCTATCAAGTCGTAGGGCAAGAGGACAAAGTATATAGGCTTTGGAAAGCCCTCTATGGTCTAAAAAAAGCACCCAGGGCATGGTATAATAGAATACACTCATATCTAGTGAGTAATGGCTTTAGCGAAAGTAGTAGTGAGCCCACTCTTTACATCAAAGCAGCCGAAGGTAATATTTTGATTGTTGTTTTGAATGTAGATGATTTGATTTTTACTTGAAATAGTGATCTCTTCATTGTTGATTTCAAAGAGGTAATGAATAATGAGTTTGAAATGACAAACTTAGGTCTGCTGAAGTATTTTCTTGGCATTGAGGTCAAACAAATAGATCATAGCATATTTATTTCACAAACTAACTATGTCAAACATATTATGAAGCGATTTAAAATGGAGAATAGTAACCCTGTCCCAACACCAATAGCTACAAGTCTGAAATTGAGTAAAGAGGAAAACAACAAGGAAGTAAACCCAACCCTCTATAAGAGCATGGTTGGGAGCCTCATGTAGTTGACAACTACTAGACCTGATTTGATGTATGCGGTAACCTTATTTTTTAGGTACATGAAGCAACTTAAGGACACACATTAGCAAGCAGAAAATAGGATCTTGAGATATGTGAATGGCACGACTGGTTATGACATCTTGTATGGTGCATCCAATGAGTTTAAATTGGTTGCTTCCATAGATAGTGATTGGGTAGGTAACATATATGACAAGAAGAACACGTCAGGCTATGTTTTTCACATGGGTTCAGGAGCAATTTCATGGGCATCCAAGAAGTATCCCATTGTATCTCTCTCCACAGTAGAAGCTAAGTATATTATATCAAATGCATTAGCATGTCAGGGTATTTGGTTGAGAAAAATCCTTGCAGAATTGAATGAGCAGCAAGAAGATGGTACAACCATTCAATGTGACAATATTTCATCAATAGCCTTGACAAAAAATCCAGTCTTCCATAGACAAAGCAATCACATTGAGATACGTTATCACTTCATAAGGGAGCTGGTAGAACGAGGAGAGATTGAGCTACAATATTGCAGATCCAAGCAGCAACTAGCTGACATCTTTACCAAGGCATTGCCAAAAGATTCTTTTGAACGCCTAAGAGATAGGCTAGGCATTGCAGACAACTCCGGAGGTGTGCATCCCCCAAAAGAAGACAACTTCGGAGGTTCAAATTTGAAAAGACAGTTACAACAGAGCTCCGAAGATGCTCCAGAGATATAGAAACAGAGCTCCGGAGATGTAGGAAGTCAGCTCTAGAGATGCAAATAAAGTGCTCCAGAGATGCAGAAAGATGCTCCGGAGGTGGTCCAAAATGATAGAAACAACTCCGAAAATCCGCTCTGGAAAGGCAAATGCAAAGGTTTAACTCTGGGGATCAGTTCCGAAAAGAAGATTTTAAAATGGCACATCTAACTTTAGATTAAGGGGGAGTGTTGGAATTTAATATTCTGTCGCAGCATTTAATTGAGCCAGCCCCCACGTCAGTTTTGGGGATCTTTCAAATCCTGCCCCAGCAACCGTATGCCCCGTCAGCATTGAATACGGTAGGTAATTTTGAATGGAGTTTGAGCGCCAGTTTTTGGCATGGATTAGAAAAGACAAAAAAGAAGATTGTTACAGTCAGTTTTGAAGAGGGAATTTCGGAAGGGTAAGTTTTTTTGAGAAAGAAAGCCTGCAGCAGCAAGAATGTGAAGGAGAATATTGCAAAAGTAGAAGGGTTTGTATGCAGCAGCACAAGGTACGCACAGGGAGCTACAGAGTTCCTGCACAGTAGCTCTAGAGATAAATGTTCAGTAGCTCCAGAGATAAGAGCAAATTATAAGAACAGAGCAGCAGCTCTGCATCAGTTTGTATGAAGTATTTTTAAAGTGAAAAATATAAATATATATTGCTATTATTGTCTATTTTCTCTCTCCTCTTTGTGTGTTTGTTTTTATGTTGTCCACATTGTTGTAGCAATAAGTTTTTAGACAGCCATCAAACCCCCTGCGTGCGAACACCGTTTAATATCTGAAAATAGGGAGAGAAGCCAATTCACAGTAAAACATTTTTTCAAAAACAATCTTCAAAATTCCTACATACCATCGAACAATCATGAACAAAGAGCTTCCTTGTTAGTTAAAAGTCAGAGACTATATATTTACAGAACATACAAAATATCAGGATTCCAATAAAATGGAATCTTATTTATCTAAAGTGTATATAAATGGTAAGGAATTTTACTTTTATTTTAGACCACTTACTATCCACCTTTTTAAGCTGGTCGAGACACTTCGACATATGTTCCACAGGACCCCAAAGTGGCTGTTCCTGCAATGGCTTTCAACATTTCAAAATCATGTTCTTGAAGAACAGCAGCTGAGGGAGGTTGTTTGGTATTTCCACCTAGGCCGAATTATTTCCTTAATTCTAAAACTTCTTTAGAGAGTAAATTGTCCAGTTTAAACGACATCACACTGGTCTCATGGGCACCTAAAACCTCTAAAGCAATGATCAATTTTAGGTAGGCGTCCCCCATCACCTTCAAAAGGTGAATTCCCATACCGGTTTCTGGATGTTCTTCATCTGGTGTTGCTCAAGGGAATAACAAACTCACCAGTTTCGTTTTCATACTGTTGGATGATGCAGGGTCTTTCACATTGTCCATTAGCTGATTAAATGTATGCATCCTCTTCTCCTCGGATCTGACATCTCACATTCTTTACGACTTTGAATCTTTCAAAGAACAAGCTTTCTGGTGTGTCGGCACGTGTATAATGCTAGGCCTGGCTTGGTAGACCCCCGGAGCTAGTTAGCGTAGGCTCAAGTCTCAGAGCGAACCAAGAGGTGCCACGTGGTCTCGGGTGTCAGCTGTCAGATGTCAACACGGGAAGAGGAAGGCAAATGTGTGGCTTCTGCATGACATTGTCAGAGAAGGTTGGACTGGGAAATATGGTCAAGATCCCAACGAATGAACGATTGCCACTTGGCAAGTGGACAGGCTGGATTCGCGCTAACCATTTTTTAATTGTTAGATGAATCGAATGAGGATGTGGCAGCTTTGGCACCATCAGCTCAAGCAAATAATGAAACAGTAAGGTTGGCATTGACGACTCAATAAAATAAGGAAACAGTAGGTTTGGCCACTTCAGAAGCTCAACCAAATGAGGATAAGGTAGGAAATTCTCGAATGCAATCAATTAAGGAGGCAGCTATAATGGCATCTCCTTATTGATTGAGCAAGGAGGCAATGGGTGCAGTCTATCTGGCACCAATGAATAAGGAGACAGAGGGTTTGACATTTAGTTTGCCTTGTGTCCTTCACCAAAGAAAGACAATTTTATATACCCAGTGCTCATTGAAGAGGAGAAACCCATCTTAATACAAGTAGTCTGTGACAAAAAGTTAACTTGATTGCCAAAATTAACAAGAGCATATGTAGTATTATGTTTGGAGATGCTTAAACCAATGCAATAATCTATATTTTGGCAACAAAAATTTCAAAGTGTAGACTCTGGGCATTTGTTTAGTTTTTATTATTTTACAAATTTTCAATTTCCTAAAAAAATGTTGATCGAATTTTCTAACTATATGAGCAACAAGTCCTTTCCTTTCAAAGTTCTATTAACTTTTTGACTCACCCAATTAATGAATTATCCTCACACTCTTTGAAGTGGGGATTGACAAGGACGTTGTTGATGCCTTTTATGGCGTGTTGATTAGACGAGGGCTTTACCAACCATCTATTCAACCTATTTCAACAAAAAAAGGTTCATTAAAGGGCACTAGTAGGTTGCAATATGGAGGGAAGAGTAGCATGGTCAAGCAACTATGATCCAGCTGACACATTGGGAAATTCCAATGATCCAATTACGACTGTTCGGTAAATTCCAATATGATATGATTGTTGGGACTACTGATGGGACCGGATGCTTACAAGGACTGATAACTGATAAGTGATTCCACAAGTGTTTAACCCATTCACTAGTCCTTACCATCACTCAATCTAATCCCATTAGTACTCTATCACCTATTGACTGCTACTCTTTATTCAATTGACAAGGGCCATCTATTGTAAGCCATTAGCATGAGGTTTAGGGCCTTTAAGAACTAACATGAAGGCTTCCCCTTTAGATGAAGCAAAAAGGGTTCACTAGGTACTCGAGTTCAGTCCCTATTAGTTTATATAGTTTGGTTCAATAGACGGTTCTTGCATATTCTTCAAAACTTTAAGTGTGTTATGTACCACATTCTTTAGTTCTTAGGGATCAGGTTAGTTGACTTACTTTCATCTGGGTTCTTTCTTCTTAATTGATTGGAGGTGCTCTTACACTTCATTGTCTTTCCATCCCTATTTACTTTTCACGTCTCACTATGACATTTGGAGTTTTAGTTTCAAAATTGAATAAAATTCTAGAGCATTTACAAATCGTTGTTTGCCCTATATTGGAATGTATTCTTTCTTTCAGCCTATGTAATAGTAAATGCAACATTCAGTAGGGTGTTCTACTAAGATGCAAATATTGTATAAGTTGAAGTGACGGTGATTCTTCTATGGATAATTGTTCTATCTATGTTATATCCTTGTTTAAAGTCTAACTTGTCCTTATCCTTTTCATGTTCTTGATCTCCCTTTCCCCTGTTTCTACAATTGGTGTTTGTCTTAAAAAATGATTTGAGATTTGTTAAAAACACCAACATAAAATATGAAGATTAGAATATGTATTTGAAGGGAACTCTAGTAGGATTAGGTTTTATTGTTTGTTTCCCTTCCAATTTTAGTTGTTCATATCACCACTTGTGTGAGATTCAGTCACATCACACATTTCTTATTAGTGTGAGTATTAGTTGGCTCGACCTTTGTGCAGGGTTTTTTATATTATGTCCTAAATAGTTGTTTCCACTTTTAATTATGATATGGAGAACCCTATTATCATGGGGCCAGATCTATGGAGCTGGGCGACCGTGTGGCACCGCTTGTCCTAACCCGAACCCTCATTGCGATGAGATCCTACAAAAACTATGGACTACGCCTTCAGTGTTTACCTGCACAAGTAACCCACAAACACAGTGGACAATAACTTGTATAAAGAAATGGTTAGCAATGGAAAGACAAACACACACTTGCAAAGATCAGGAAATTGACTCAACACACATGAGCATTCACACAATGCAAGAGAACTGGGAGTAATGTGTATTTTATTAACTCTTCAGGACAATCCAGTCCAAAGTACAATAAACAGGCCAACTAGCCAACATACACAACAACCATTGAGTCGGGCTCAGTCGATAATGCTCAGAACCACTCGAATGATTACAATGAACAATTCCCTCCCCAGGTCTGATTACTCTCTGCCTAGGATAACCCAGCCCCTGCTTCACAAAATCTAAGACCAACAGAACTGCTCACAAACACCTGCACGATGCTTGCATGGATACATGCCCATGGTCTACATAAACTTGGGACTGACACACTAGCTTCACAATGATTCACTTTTCACCACTTTGACAGTTCAAACTTGCATTCACCCAAATCAATGTGCAAAGAAAGCTCACCATTCATTTGATCAAGGCAGACCAAACTCATGAATATAGTTAAGGATGTTGAAGCAATACATCCCTCATAGACTCCCCCACTTAAAAATTGGTGATGTCCTCGATGCCGACACGACTCCAGTGGCAGGAACCCATGAGGCAATCTTTTATTCAGACTCAACTTAGAGCCAAAAAATTAACACGTCCCTTCTTCAAACCCATTCCAAGCCAAGAGGCCAACACTTCCCCTTTCCAGGGTCTATCTAGGATTCCAGAGTCAAGAGACCACCACGTCCCCTTTTAAGACTCAAAGCTAAGAGATAACCACATCCCCTTTTCAAGCTCCCTTTAGAGTCAAGAGACCAACACAACCCCTTTTCAGACCCAAAGCTAATAGAAACACATCCCCTTTTCAAGCTCCATTCAAAGTCAATAGATTACCGTGCCTCCTTTTCAAACCCAAAGCTAAGAGAAAAACATTTCCCCTATTCAGCCTCTATCCAGAGTTAAGAGACCAAGGCCAAACTCCATGACCTTAACTTTGAGGGCTTCCACCTACTCCCAGCTTGCTAAAAAACACCATTCCAACACCACTAGAAAC
The DNA here is from genome assembly GCA_037957365.1 of Torreya grandis. NCBI lineage: Eukaryota > Viridiplantae > Streptophyta > Pinopsida > Cupressales > Taxaceae > Torreya > Torreya grandis. Next base: position 2,049,187 of record JARHVA010001739.1, read on the forward strand.
TCCCTCCACTTCAGACTGCCAAGTAACCCATTGTCTTCACCCTAACAAACTATTCCAACTGCCTCTCCAGTTTTACCCATCACACACACAGAAGGGCGCTTAGGTGAGAACCATCACTGGTTCGACTTCATCAGCAACTAAGGAATCTGACTAGTTATAAAATTAAGAAACAAACTGAATCTCTGGCAACTTTGGCACGTAGACAAGCTTGCCTACACAAGCTACACCAAACTAATGCAGCTTCATAAGATCACCCTGATCTTGCCAACCCCCAAACATGGGGTGGAGGAAAATGGCTCCAGATGACCCACCTCTTCAAGACTCTACAAACCTAGCAAAGGCTAAGTGACCCCATCAAACTTTCCCCCAAACAATATTGAAACTCCAACCAAGAGTATAACAGGCAAAGATAACTCTTCATATCACCACACCCCAAGCCCAAAAATAGGAACAAAGTCCTTCCCAAGAACTCTCCTTTGGAACCAACGTGATGCACTTGATCAATTATCTTTTCTATGACAGAACAAGATGATGTTTCCTTGAGCATATGCCATGGTTGTGAAGAACCCACCTCACATCAACGAGAAAAAAGAACCTGCTGCCCCTTCAACATCCCAACTGCCACCAAGAAATACAAGATACACTGATTCCTCATCAATTCTTGCACTCTTCTTCATACTCAACCCAACACCACTTTCATCTTCCCAATCCCACTCCTCTGCATAGTCTTCACCAAGCACGTCTGCAACGGATTCAACACAAAAGAACTCCAAGATGGGGAAAAATTATCACCTTACCCATACTGGGTAAACCTTGTCTCAACACAACATGGATGGCTTGTAACTACTCTAAGCCTACTTGAACCCCTAGAGGTCTGGAGGCCAAGTTTCCAAGGCTAAACTGGTTGACTTCTAATTGCAAGACACCTGAGTCCACGAGCACCCCTTCCATAATAATTAACCCCAACAAGTTACACACAACCACCTCTGATCCCAAGCTTTACCTAGCATTGAGCTCCCCTGAGCACACACATAGTCTGCTTACACCATTCATCTGGATCCTCCTTCTGAACTGTAAACACCCCCTGTCACTTCGGATAATCTCGCTTGTAGTGATTCCCACCACACGTCCAACACTTCAAATGGAACTGCTTCCCACTTGACTCTCCAACTAGTGACTTCATCTCACCACTCATGGAAGTGCTCCAAGACTTACAAGATCCCTCTGATGACTCTGGAGTAGCCTTCCTTCCCTGGTCACCCAATGGCTTCCTTGAAGACATACTCAACCCCTTACCAATGCCTCCCCACATAGATGCACAAGTGCCCAAGGTGTTTCTAGATGAATAACCCTCTTTACAAACTAAGAGACGGTCTGCTACAACAATTTCTTTGCTAACATCAGACACTTCATGGCGACAGAGCTCCACCTGAGCCCATGACTTAAGACCATGAGTAAACTGAAACAAATTATCCACCTCTAACATGTTGGTGGCCTCCAACAAAAGGCTTTGAAAAGCATGGATATACTCGCCCATCTCCCCCACTTGTTTCAACTGATTCAACTTGGTCCTAGCCAGCCATGCTACATTCCTAGGTCGAAATTGAACCCTAAGGGCTTCCTTAAGATCCTCCCAAGATTCCAACCTATGTGTAGAACTCCTTGATGCAATGTCGTTAGCCAAGGTTTTATACCAAACTTTTGTCATACCTGTGAGGTACCTTGCTGCAGCGTTCACTCTTATGCACCTGATAGACCCCCTAATCTTGCCAAGAAATCCTCCATGTCCTAGAAAAAAATCTCAAGAAGATGGTCATCTCGCTCACCATCATAACACTCCATTTACTTCAACTTGGGGAGCTTCACGACTGAAGAATAACTAGACCCTGATACTTTCACCAAACCTGATACTATTGATCAGTACAAAGCCACTTCATCCTGTAACTGTGTCTGGAACACCAAGCTCTTCTCCAACCTACTAGTAAGTTTCATGATCATCTTCCCCATGGTAGTCACCTTCTCTTCAAGCTCTTTGAATCTCTTACCCACACGATCCCCCATTAATTGGAACTGGGCACCAACTCACTCAATAAGGCCTTCACCCACTGCAACAACTCTTGACTTACCAATGTGGCAACTGCCACCACCTTCACCTTCACCTTTGCCCTGACCCTTCTCTCAACCCCTGCTAGCCACTTTCTTGAGCAACATCCTAGATAGATCTCCTGCCATATTGACTCAAACACAACACTTGACTGACTCGACAGGGGAAGGCACAACACTGTTTAACTTTATGCAAATACAATCCCATAAAACACAAATCATGTGCTCTAATACCAACTGTCACGGGGCCAGATCTGTGGAGTTGGGCGGCCATGCAACACTTCTTATCCTAACTTGAATACCTCATTGTGATGAGATCCTACAAGAACTATGTACTATGCCTTCAGTGTTTACCTGCACAAGTAACCCACAAACACAGTGGACAATAACTTGTATAAAGAAAGGGTTAGTAGCAGAAAGATAAACACACACTTGCAAAGATCAGGAAATTGACTCAACACACATGAGCATTCACACAATGCAAGAGAATTGGGAGCAACGTGTATTTTATTAACTCTTCAGGACAATCCAGTCTAAAGTACAATAAACAGGCCAACTAGCCAATATACACATAACCACTGAGTCAGGCTCAGTCGATAATGCTCAGAACCACTCAAATGATTACAATGAACAATTCCCTTCCCATGTCTGATTACTCTCTACTTAAGACAACCCAGTCCCTGCTTCATGAAATCTGAGACCAACAGAGCTGCTCACAAACACCCGCATAATGCTTGCATAGATACGTGCCCACGGTCCACATAAACTTGGGACTGACACACTAGCTTCACAATGATTTGCTTTTCACCACTTTGACAGTTCAGACTTGCATTCACCCAAATCACTGTGCAAAGAAAGCTCACCATTCATTTGATCAAGGTGGACCAAACTTGTGAATGTAGTTAGGAATGTTGAAGCAATACATCCCTCATACCTATGATGCGAAAAATATGATGGTTTGTTAATGAGGTAATCAAATCAATCCATATTTATCAAATTCGACCAAATTTGCACAATATCTAATTGGATCTTCAATTTTTGGCCAGCCTGGATTCTCTCTTTGGGACTGGATTCTCTCTCTCTCTCCCATATTTGCACAATATCTAGTTGGATCTTGAATTTTTGGCCAGCCTACACTGACACTCTCTCTCTCCCTCTGCTTTCTCTCTCTCTCCCTCCGCTCAGGTCTATGGACCTATTAGTTTTATTATTTCCACATTTTCTATCTTTTGATGCTTGCACTTTACCTATACACACAAAAAAAATTGAGTCACGCTGAATTTAAGAATATAAAATGAATGTACAAAAACATTTTAATAAAATGGTGATAAAAATAATCCAGGTTTCAATTTCCTCGTGGTCACACCTCCACAAAGTAACAGAGCCCTTATTTGTTCATATTTGTTCATTTTTATATTAGATGTGTGTAATATATCCTTGACTTTGAATTTAACTTTGACCATGTAGAGTGACACACAAAAGGCTCTGATTGCCTTTCATTCAACATAGTAGATTTTTAGCTTTATGTATATTTTATTTACCATGGTCATTCACATCACACATGTGGCATGTGATGATTTCCCAGGCTCATAGAGTCACAAGTTTCCATTTCTTTTAACGATAGCTTTGATTGATTCTAGAAACCTGTTAAAATATCTAATTTTCTTTACCCTTTCCATGGAACGTTTGTTTTCCTACAATCAAAAAAATCAACCACCATTAAAAGTCATATAAAATAAAGTGCAATATGTTAAGGAAGATTATGATCAAAGTGGATATGCTGAGATGACTTAGTGGACATACGATAATGGAGTCAGAAAACCAAGGTCATGTTTTCTCAAAGGATGTCCATGTTTAATTTAAATATCAAGGCCTTGAAAATGGCATGCAATGCAATCACGAGCCAAAAAAGATCTTGGCAGGGTTGTGGGTTAATCTCAAGCAAGCCTAAACTTCTCAAACTTGTCAAATCTGATAGGGCCCGACTAATCAATGACGAGTTGTCAATCATAGGCTTGTCAGTCCTAGTAGGTCTCGGGGCCAATCAAAATAAGCCTGGGTCCTACCCTATCAGTATGGGATGACAGAGGGCACGATGGTAATTTTGGTAGATGCTTAGGTCCCACCCTATCAGTCCAAGATGGTAAAGCGCATGGTGGTAATTTTGGTAGATGGGGGACCAGATGAGAGACTGGCATGTGTCTTAGTGGTAAGTCAGGCAAACGAGGCAGGATCCCAACAAAAGACTAACCACCATTTGGCATGTTGACAGAGCATGGAATAATCCTATTTGGCCATGTGGACACCCCATAAAGTGCCAAGTCAGCTATCAATCACCATACATTCTGGCATAATATTGGTATTTTATAACTAATCTATACACAGTTTTTTTCATGATATAGTACAGATCTTGTTTTCCCTTTGTAAATGTAAGATAAAGGATCCAATATGAATGCAGTCGAGCTTGCTGCAATGAATCGAGTCAAAGCTAGAACTCTTATCCGTACATTTTATCACAAAATCATATTTCTTTCTAAATCTTACCACAAAATTATGTTTCTTTCTTGAAACAACTTGTGAAAGCATGAGCTCATAGATCCCTTTATCTATATATCTAATGCCCTACGCATAGGAGACCCTACACATAATAGTTACATAGCTGCAAACCATGAGACCATGAATTAGAATATCTAACCTACAATTTATGGAAAATTCTAAGGAACGAAAGGTAAAGATATTGATTTTTTTTGGCACCGTGGCTCTAAATTCTTCAGTCATATTTGATTCATCTAGATTTCCTTCAATCCTCCAGTCAAAGCAGTGCCACAACTGAGCTAACACAAGGGACATCTACCCCATGGCCATATGAACGCTAAGACATCTTTTCCTTCCTACCCTAAAATTTAGCATATCAAACTCCTTCCCTTGGTAATCAAAATTCTTATTATTTATAAATCTCTCAGGGTTGAATTCCACAACATCTTCCCATATAATTGGGTCTCTAGCAATGGCCCAAATATTGATAAAAAGCTTTATTTTTGTAGGTATGAAGTAGCCTGTGGTATGATAGTGCAAGATTATCTAGACTCATGAGAGAGTAGTAATAGCCTTGGTAGGTATAATATTAAGGACTCTTTTACACATTACGGGTAGTCCATGTTGGGTAGATCTGATTCAATTACCATGCGATCTTTGTTTAAAATGGAATTGATTTTTTCCTGCAGTTTCTTAGCCATGTAGGGGTTTCTCAATAGTGTAGTCATTTTCCATTCCATGGTTGTAGCCATTATTTCCATTCCCCCAATACATAGATCTTGTAAAAAAATCATTGCACCTTAAATTATCCCAAATGAATTATATCAAGTTGACTAGGGATCTCAAATTAGATATCTATGTCTATTAGTTGTAAAGAAATGAAACAAATATTTATGATTTAGATGATGGACACGTGAGGAGAAGGAAATGTGATTATAAATAATTAGAAAATAATAGTAGAGATTTTGTTTCTGTGGATTCCCCTATGCAAACATAATATGGTCAGTATGGATGGAACTGCAGAGGACATTTTAAATGAAGGAAGATGGAAATAATTTCAAAGAATTTAAATGTAAGGTTAATAATTTGAGTTCCAATAGGATGAACTGGATCAATAATATTTGTGTCTATCCAACTTTGTATCCAACAATAAAGGAGTTTGAATATCCTCTGTCTTATCTCCACAACATTGCTTTTAAAGCATCAAAGTTTCGTAAGCTCCAATATGCATATGGAAAATCTAGGATTTTATGTTCAATAGAACACCGCAAATTTGTCATGTACTCAAAATATGAAGGGTGTTTGGGCCACTTAGTCATGTCTCTTTGTGCATCAAGCCACATAACCTTTGGCACCATGATTTTTCAGCCTAACTGTGAATCCAATGTCAAAGACACAAAAAAGATTATAACTAGTTGTTGCTTATCTATTGCATTTATTTCTCAATGCCCTTATGAATTATTTTCAAAATAGTTGAGTTTTAATTCTTGTTTCTGATTGGATGATGTATAATTTGTTATTTTTATTAATTGAAAAATAATTATTTTCCCCAAGATATTTGTCACATCCTTCAAATTCAACCAATAAAAGACAAATAAAATAATTTATTTTATATTTAATATATCATTTATATTGCCTATCTAATGTCTTGACTAAAATCTATAGAGAAGTAATGTATTTCTATTGGTGCACATTATCCAATGCATGGACTAATAGGTGAAGTGATTCCAATATTATCTGCTGTGTAGGTACTAATAAGAAAATATGACTATTAGTTAGATGCTATAGCTCTTTGTGATCATCATCTATTATGATATCCTCATGACCATTGTATATCAACTCAACATGTCTTATATTAGTCATATCCCTAAATTTGAAAGATTTTATTTTGTTATTGTAATGATTGGCTGATGAACATTGATTACCAAAGAGAGAGTATTTCCATAGTCTATGAAGTATATGATAAGATTTATAGCAAATTGTGTGAGAATTTTTAATCAAATCTATAAAATATACATTAAAACATGGAAAAAAATCACCAAGATGTGAGTTGGTTATGACCCAAGTATCTCTCTTTGATTTGATATTTGAATTCAATAAGAATATTATCTACAATATGTAAAACACACATACCAAGCAAATTGGTTAGATAATCAATTCAAAATTTTCAAGGACAACTTCCCACTTAAGGATTTTAGTTGTAGACTTTGTTGAAAACTACACACTACAACCACAAGATGAGGTTCAATCCTAATACTATAAATCAATTTAATTTGGAATTTGCATGCATATTACATTTAAACACGTACTTGATAGAACATAGGACAGTAGAAAGATATTGAGGGAGTGTCACTTTTACATGAATAATGGTATATCACATTCTCTAGAAGTTTGTCTAAAGTATTTTTGAGATATTTTTTAAAAATATGAATGCAATAGAAAATATGTTCAATATACACTACATTTGGTCAAACAATTGTGCATAATAGTTTAAGAATTGTCAAATATTTTACTGGTTAAGTAGGACAAATAATAAGATTGGGGTAAATAAAATTTAGAGTTTATTTGAGGTTAGGCATGAAGAATGGCAACATGATGGTGCAGGTGCATGTGTAAAAATATCCCTTTAAAAAACATGGAAAACACATGGATGGTGTTGATTTGATCAATGCTGTAAGTATTGTGATATAGTGTAATAAAACAATTTCTAATGGATTAGATAAATATTTTCATGTTTGAAGATTATTTTATTTAATATAAGAATAAAATAAGGTAATGCATGAAGATTACAATACAATACATGGATAAAGTGATTTCCACTCAATGCAAAGCTCAAATTCTAGTTCATGGACTATTTATACTAGGATTATGGCATTCTTTTGTTTGGGTTGTATAAAATTTTATTAAAATGAATGTGAGTAAAAAAAAAGGGTTGATGAATGGTATTGTAGAACCCTAAATCCTATGGAGACTTATAATTCATTCAAACCACTAGGCGATCATAAAATGGCATCAAATTTTAACTTTGACCTCATCTCAAATCTTGTGCAACTAGGTAAAATTTATTTATAATGTACATGTAGCCTTAAACATTAGTAATATTTTAATTTTTTCCTACATATCTTTAAATTATTGAAATTTAAATGTAGGATAAATTTTCATAATAGTTTCACCTGAGGGCAATGATGAGGGAACAAACTACTACTTGTTTCGTTGTGTATAGGCAAGAAAAAAATTGACCACAACTATCGTCGATGGAGAAGACCTAGTTTATCCCACTAGATGTGTGGTGGTTATAGGAACCTAACTTCATATATACTTTCATAAAAAATTAAAACAATGGTTATTTAAGGACTTTGAAATGAATAGGGTGATAATTCATTATTCAAATTTGGTTATCACTACAAAAATTCAATTGATCAAATTCTATGTAAAGCCTCATAAAAAATGTTTGTGGTAAATTTGTGAATTTTAGCATGAAGCAATTTTTGAAACACTTCAAAATAGAGTTGATCCTGAAGGCACATTGGATTTACTTGGTAAGGTTAGTATTCAATGCAAATTACATTATGCATTAGTAAACTTATTTTATTTAGTGTATTTTAATTTAGAATTATTTTATCATTATGTTTTTATGTTTGCTTGAAATCATTACTGACACATTTAATGTAGGTTATTGGTACCATACGAGTATCCACCTTCACATTATTAGTGTTGCGAGTAGAGAATATTTTATTTTTAAAACAAAGAAAAGTATAAAAAATAATACGATTCATCTCTACCCCTTAAGGCTTACTATAATGGTTGTGAAAATTTCATTAAGTTTTCCAAATGAAATTTCAACCCAAAATTGTAGATATGAATAATCAAACTTTAAGACATCCTTATAAGTCCACTATTCTCTTTTCATTTAAGTCCAATACATACTAACACACAAAATAATAACTTGAGGAATGTTTCCCATTAGCCATGAATCAAACCATGTAAGGAAAGTAATATATAAATATTAACCAACAAACATCCACTCGAATTTGAATATTTTTCAATTATCATTTCCAGACCATATTGAAATACGATAGTCACAAATCCTTCATTTTACCAAAACATTTCTTCATTATTACATTAATGAATGTATTCAATGAAAGAAGTTGAAATAACAATATAATAGAAACCTGGATACTCTTTATAGTCATGAGATTAGATCATAATGGATAAACTCTACATCTTAATACATGCACATCATCGATGTATTCAAATAAATCCTTGTTAAATGACATCCTCATCGACATATAAAAATGTGATACAAATAGTATATATAACTAATCTCTTTTCCATTGTCTGAGTCCAATGTTGAGAGAGATCAAGCATGCAACCCATCCTAATGTGCAAGATACTCCCAACCATAGGTTGGTGGTGATATCAAGTACACAAAGAGAAGGCTTGTAAAACTCAAAGAATCCAACAACATGATGTAATGGTGTCATAGGTTTAAACAAAGGTTTAAATCCAAATGAAAAACAGGAACCAACAAGTCCATCATAAGCTTAACTCGACACACACACACACACACACACATATGAGACACAAACCATCAAATAAACATTCAAAAGAAACCAAGTTTCAAAACCAAACACACTTAAAAAACATCCAAAAGACCCAAACACAGAACTAACATAGCATAACAACCAATGAGTCTTTTTAGCAATTGAGATTACCCATATGTCGTACATCAACCTGTTATTTTCCTGGTCTCACCATTCAGAGTTTCCTTGACCAATTTTTTTGGTAAACAATAAACAAATTTACGTCTATTCAAGAGGCCATATGCATCCAAATATTAAACCATTGGTTTATTTAAAATAATCAAGTATCCAATAACACATTGCCTCGTAAAACAAAGTTTCAAAATGCACTTGCTTGGTATTAACATGTAATGTGATATCATAAGGCTCTGCCCAAATCCTATTGCTTCTTCTTTTCTACCATAGCTGTCCTCTCTCTTTTCTTTCTTTTTTATTTTTCTCTTGTTTATACTACATTTTATGTTGTCAAAGTTCAAACTAGTTGAACTCCTTGTTCCACCAAAAAATGTACATGCTTAGATTTCATAGACACGAAGTCAAGTTCAAAACCCTTGGATTCTTACATGCATCCCCCTAAAACTACCATGCACCACATCCACCAAGCCATCAAAATGAAACAATTGAATTATAAGCCTAATTGAGTATGCCCAAAGTCAACCACTAAATCCCTTTGTGGTTGGGGTTACTCGACCATGGTGAAACATAACATGACATCGACCTAAGTCTTTATGACTTATGGTTACATTCCAACTAATGCCATCACCTTAAACTTTCAAAGTATAGCCATTACAAACTATACAAAAAATTAGTTCTTTTAATAACTTGGGCTTATTTAATTTCCTCAATATGATCATGGACTTATAAGATTATGGTGTCGGTCCTTTCTTCTAAACACTTGCCATTGCCACTTAAACCTGAACTAGTCTTAGAGTATATAATCATAAATCTTATCAAAGGTCTTATGACCTTCAACAACCTTTTATTTACATTCATATGTTAATTGCATCCCGTCTTCTCAAAACTCTTTAAATTGATGTAAGAACAAATACATTCTCATCACAAAGTGTATTTGGTTACTCAAAATGACAACAATAAATAAAAATGATAACCACAACAACAAATGAATTCAATCGACACAAGACTGATAATCAAGACGAACTGACATAGCTCAATATTAATAATAAAAAGACTCAACTAGGATAGTGATAGGTATTGGATCATGCTTTAACATTCACTGCATACAAGCTTCCAAAACCAATCTATGCTTATCTATAATGAACTTGCAACCAAACCCATAAAGGTATCAACAATATCTGATCATCATCAAAATTTTGCAAGTACATAATATAATTTTATATAAAGCTCAATTTAAAACTAAATTAAATATTTTGAAGTGAAACATAGTATCTATAATATAAAGTCCACAAATCATAATAGTATCAATAAACAACTTATAATCATTGTACTGGGCAGGTATGGTTATGACAAAAACCTAGCACCCAGATCCACGATAGTCATTGTTAAGAAAAGACCCATGTATTCTACTTCAAAAATTGGTAGTGCCCTTGGTTACATGATATTTTCTATTTCCAAAGCTTTGGCTAAGCCTCCATTAAACATAGTCCTCAAAATATGCTTTGCTAGTGACTTTAAAAGTTTCTCATCAGTGAAAAAGACCAAGAGTTTGCCAACAAGCATGGATGCAATTTTACAATGTACTCTTCTCCTCCTTTCCAATTCCACATAGTAAATGCTCAATATTGCTTTAATAGGATCCAAAATCTCCTATATTTGAATGAAAAACACCTTTTTGAGCAACTCGTTAGAGATGGTGGAACACAATCCATCTCTCCTTTCTCCCCCCATATACGTAAAAATGAGGATCCATTGTTATTATAATGTAATGGTGACAAAGACCCAAGAAGAAGCAGATAAATGCCAATGGAGGGAAAGAGAAACTCAAGAAATAGAGGAAAGAAGACAATAAAATGACATTTCAGTACCAATCACTACAACGAGGCATTGTCATTGGTTGAGATGAGATAAACAAATAATGATGGGTGGATCACATGTGAATGCATGTTTTTTTTTTTTTTTTTTTTTTTTTTTAACCCAGAGGTATTCGCGATCCCAATTGGAAAACTGCGACTCTGCCCAACGACCTTCATTGGGGTGAGCAGAGACGAGACTAATCCTCTGGGGGTAATGATGGGTGGATGACATGTGAATGCATGTTGAATCCACACAAAATCTATAAAAAAAAATATTCTTCTTTTCAAAATGATCATAAATTAAATTGGATAGCTATCAAAAGGGTTGTAGTTCGATTGGTGAGGATGATGGTGCTTATATTCATTGACCAAGGTAATAATCCCTCAAGATACTCGAGAGTCAAGTGGTTAAACCCAGGATCGTGCCCTAGATCATTTTGATGATGTGGATGCCCCTTGTGGTTATTTAATCGAAAGAACTCACTAATTTAAATGTATGCTTACTCAACATTGTAAATTTATTATATATTTATATTCGAAATATGGACAAAGATATCGACATCCTATATAATTCAATAATTCCATATAAATACCTTCAAACATATCAAACATAAAAATTGATAATCATATAAATATATTTCAAGTTTTTTAAATTTCATAATAAAAATATATAACCGTAAAATTTAATATTTACAAATAATGGAAATGGTCTAATCCAAGGAGCCACCTTCCAATTCTCAATTATCTATTAATTATTCATTATATATTCTCAAACAAATAATTGTCCTTTTAACTGAATTTGAATTTCAGGGAAAAATAATACGGTCAAATTGATCTTTCTTTGAATGACGCGCCATCTACCAACCATTCTCAATTACCCATCCATCAAAGATTCTCCAATATTCAAGTTGCCGCATGATTTAGTCATTAAAAATTTCTATTTACTTTTACTTGGAATAGTTGAAAGCGATGTCGATGAAACCACAACGTCTTAGGGTTGTCAGATGGCATTTCAAGTCACTAATTGTAAAGATGGTCATGGAAATCAATGAAGGAGGAAGTTGGTTTAAAACATAAATCAAACAAAATTGATTCCTATACACTGAATCAATTTAACAGTGGTGTGCAAAGAAACTAAAATTCAATTTTGATGCATCGGATGATACACTGAATCGTCAACAGGAGGAAGGGCGGTTGAACTGACCAACATTTTACGATCAACGGAAAGACTCACGTGTTTCACACTCCAAGGCTTTCGGGAGACACGGCTCGCGACAGCGTGGTCCCGCGTTCCTCAAATAGGCCTTTATAAGCAACTCCCAACTGCCCTGTTGCCCACCAGACTATTTAGAGAATTCAAAAGATAAAATTGGCCATGGAAATCAAAAACGAGGCAGCCTGTCCAAAGGAATGGGCAAGGGGAACCATTATTGGTGCTGGAGCATTCGGCACTGTTAGTCTTGCCATCGACAAGTCTAACGGCGAGCTGTTCGCAGTAAAATCCATGGCAGGCAATTCTATTTCTTATTTAGAAAACGAATACAGCATTCTCAGGGCCTTAGATTCTCCCTACATTGTGCGATGTTTGGGAAAGGAGTACAGCGTTGAGAATGGCGTGGATACTTGTAATTTGATGATGGAGTACATGCCTGGTGGCAGCGTGGCGGGCGTGCTGAGTAAATTTGGTGGACAGTTAGATGAATCGGTGATCAGGGCCTATACTGGCCGCATCCTCCGTGGATTAGATTACCTTCACAGGCAGGGGATTGTGCATTGCGATATCAAGGGCAACAATGTGCTTGTGGGAGCCGCTGGGATGGTCAAGCTTGGCGACTTTGGATCTGCTACAAACACGGACGACAAGGGATTAAGTCTTCAACATTTAAGGGGTACGCCACTGTGGATGGCTCCTGAAGTAGTCAACCAGGTGGAACAGGGGCCGCCTTCAGATATTTGGTCTCTCGGCTGCACTGTGGTGGAGATGGCCACCGGTAGGCCGCCTTGGGGCAACGTTTCGAATCCCCTGGCAGTCATGTACCGCATCGGTTGTACAGACGAACTGCCAGACTTGCCCATGTGTCTTTCGCCTCAAGCTCGGGGTTTTCTAGAGAAATGCTTCCGTAGAGATCCCAAGAAGAGGTGGACCGCTGAACAGCTGCTGAACCATCCTTTCCTCAACGAGAACGACTGCTGCTCTGCCACGGAGGTGAAAAGGGCTCCTGGATCTCCTACCAGTACTTTGGATTGTGCGAGGCCTGATTGGGATTCTTCTTCTTTTAGTTTGTCTGGTATTGTACCAATTTTGTCCAGGTCTTGTGGGAAAGATGATGCAGGGGAGGGAGAGAAGTCAATTAAGAGGCCATCATCGAGGGACAGACTGGCGGCATTGGCTGCAGGTATTGAGAGGCCCGATTGGTGTGCAAGTCCACCTAGTAGCCAGTGGGTGGTTGTGAGATCCAACTGCTCATTGTCATATGCTCCTCTGCCAACTAACAACTGTTCCTCCTCGGTGGGGGAAGATTGCAATTACAGCTTGGAAAGCAGTGATCGGGAAAAGCAACAATTCATAAGTGGCAGATCAGCTGCAGAGGATTCTGTAGAAGAAGAAAGCAGTGAGGGGTCATCAAAGCCAGTAACAGAGGTTATGACAGTTGATCAGGCTCAAGAATTGTTCAAAAATGCCTCTGAGCACATTGCTGAATTTTATAACAGAGCACTAAGAAGAGACATCCTGTGTGTTTCGGCCTTTCAGAGAAGTCATATTTGGAGTCTGTGGTGTGATGTGTGTATTAAGCAACGTTGCCCCAAAAAGTTTCTGAATTGTCAACTGTATATTGGTTCCACAGCAAACATACCTCCTACTTGTATCTATCAATTAATTTTAAAATCGTATGATTTGGCTACAAGTTTTGTTTCCTTTGTCTGATGATTTTAATTGTTAACATTTTTTTGTTTGGGTTCCGTGGAGAAAAATTAAAAAGGGTGCAACGAAAATCAACACCAGCATCAACGGTACAAAGCGGTTGCACTTTTTAAAATCACGATAGCAGAAATATGCCAGGAAAATCATGATCTAAAAAGGACATGGTTAGCATAGGGAGCACCAGACTATTTTATCCATTAAATCGTGGGGTTGATGAACCAAACTATACAAGGCAAATGCTTTCGTCAGGGACAATCTATTTAATATATTACTGTCCAATAATAACCACATACCAGGTTAGTAGGACCACCGTAGCATAAATCGTCTGAGAAAAACCTGTTTTTTCACAAGTGTTTCAAAAAAAACAAACACACACGATTAAACGGGCGAAAAGCGAGAAAAAATCGATTTTTTTTAAAACCGTAGAAAATAAAAGGAAAAACTGTTCTTTTTAAAATATAAATGTATTTCCATTGCATAGAAATACATATAGATATTTCAATTGCATAAAGAGTAGATATAAAGTATGAGAAGAAGATAATGAAGATCGTAGGGTATCATAAAGTGAACTGTTTTTTTTTCCCATATATTTGAATATCATTACATTTATAATTCAAAATATATATTATTCTTATTTATAAGAGAGTACAATTAGTTAAACCTAAAGTTTATATTATAATAAATAATTAAAAAGGTTCCACGCTCTTTTGTTTGTTGAGATTTTAACAAATCTATCATTATTTTTTGTGAGTGGTTTTTTTTTGTAAATGGTTAATATATATTATTTGTTGAATTTGTCGTAAAATCTCACCTCTCGAATTTTTTGCTGAAATCTTTGATGTTCTCTTTGTTTGGTTTGTTTCGAAATTCTTGCCTTGAAAATTCTATGAAATTTGTATATGAAAATGATCATTTTTTTTTTGTTTTTTATATATAAATGAATAAATCACAATCACAGCCAGATAGTGATTTAATTACGATTTAAACGCATTTAAATCGCATTTTAAAAAAAAACCATGATTGTTTCCGATTTATTCACAATTTTGACCGGTTTTCAATGGTTTTTTCCTTTGTAGGGGTTCACTGGTATAAAATTTTAATTTATTGGCCAAAAAAATTGTTTTCTCCTACAACACGTGATTAAGTATGATTTTTTCTCGGTTTTTACTTATATGAACTGTAGGGCTGTGGGACTGTAAGAAAAGTGCATATTAGGTAAGAAATTTAAAGAGAAAAATAGGATAAAATATAAAAATTAAGTAATGAATTTATTTTTTCTTTTGAAATTGAAGTGAAAAAAATTAGTGTAAAGTTGAATTATAAAGAGTTTTGTTAACTATTCTTAAGGAGGCAAACTATATGTTAATTCATTTTTCATATGATTAGAACTGCATATTTTTATGCTCATAATATATAAAATCTCATAAATATTATGGATTTCTTCTAAATAGAGTAAAACCTATCATAGATCTTATGATAGACTAGAAACGTAAATACAAAACACTCGTCTAATTTTAATTCTTATTGCAAAGTTTATATATGAACTAATATAAACAAGAAAGTAACTCTATATAATGTTAATGAAATTATACCTACAATTAAACCAAATAAAATATTTTAAAAATAAGTCTTTGGTACTAAATTTTATATTAACAAATCATTTCTAGCAAAACATCTTGAAGTGATGGAAGGAAAATAAAAATTCAAAGTGAAAAC
The DNA here is from genome assembly GCA_037957365.1 of Torreya grandis. Classification (NCBI taxonomy): domain Eukaryota; kingdom Viridiplantae; phylum Streptophyta; class Pinopsida; order Cupressales; family Taxaceae; genus Torreya; species Torreya grandis. Next base: position 2,065,038 of record JARHVA010001739.1, read on the forward strand.
CTTGGCCCGCTTTTCTAACAGTCATTTGTAACCTGCTCTAACAAGTTCAAAGGCTTCAGGGTTCTTCTCAGGGTCAGAGGGTGACTATGAGATGGATTCTAAAGCGGAGGTGCCATCCTCAAAGCATGTGGATGAAGCTGGTCCCCGTCTCTCAGCTTCCATTTCGCCTCTTTGCAGGAAGGACCCTTCCTCTTCTCTTTCCCTCTTAGGTGGTGGCTCCGGTCTTCGAATTTTTTCTTTTGCCTTCATATTCTAATTGCCCTTATTTTAACGTTGTTGCAAGCCCTAATAGCGTGCAATCTAAGATTTCAGCTCAATACATGCTTTCTCCCTCTCCTCTTAGGTATTCTATTCTTCTGCGTCTTTCGTCCAAGGAGACTAACAGTACTTTCCCATGCTGGGGGCCAACTAACTATTTTTAAGCGGTTACTGCTCAAAAATTATGGGGGCTTTTTTCAATTTAAGGTTCATGCATTTTTATTTATTTTTGTTACAGGGATGGGATTGCTCACGATTGATCAAATGATTTTTTCAGAAGAACCTTGAAATAAATAAATGGAAGGAAATTTTGGAGGCAAGCTCATGCACCTATGCCAAATGGTAGAAGACATAGAAAAATTTTAGCAGCAGGTTGAATAAAATGTGTGCCCCCTACTGCTTGGCTACACTGGAAAACCTCTCTCGTAGCAGTAGCTGCTGAGAGATTTTTGATAGTTTGAATGTTAAGTAGTCAAAATTCAAGAAAAACAAATACACATGACCCATTTTCTTGCTTAATGGGAGTGGTAACCCCCAGCATGGGACCCTGTTGTAACAAAACTAGCATGGAATTGACCAAAGTAGGCAGAGGATTGGTGTTGGGGTCGTGCTTCTTGTTGATGTTGTATTCTCTTACAATGGTTTTGATGTTTTTTCTCTTTCAGCTCAATCTTAAGTGTGTTCCTTGTTAATTGGGCTTCCTCTATTTAAAGTTTGTTGGAAGTTCCTTCTTTCACTTTGGTCGGTCAAGGATTCTTCCAAGTCATCTTCCATATCATTACTGATTGGGATTTCATGTGGACATCGAGTCCTTGATTCTACAAGAAAATCAAGGTCTTTTTTTACACTTGGACTCCCTTTTTTGAACCCAAAAGGTGAGGGTTTTCGTTTCTTCCCTTTGAATCAAACTATACAACAACCCTCCCATTTTGAGAAAAGAGGAGCACATTCATATGCTGGTCAACCATGGTTTTTTTTTTTTGAAATTGGATGAAGGTTATGTGGGTAAAAAGTTTGTGAGAGCTTGGGCACTTGTAGATCTTTTCAAGCCTCTTTGTCACTCAATCAAACTTTGCTCTTCTTGTGGCTCGTGGATTCAATTTATCAATTTTGAAGGGCTTTCTTTTAGGTGTTTTCATTGCAACCTCATTGGGAATCATGTTGTAGGGTGTACCTCTAAGAACCTTCAGGTTCTGAGTCATCCTTTAAAGTTTGTTTGGAGGAAAAAAGAAGGGGCTTCGAATTAATACTTCATTTTGTGTGATCATGAGATCTTCTATCATCTATTTAGGTCATTTTAGCATTTATCTAAGATCTCTTTCCATTAAAGTGAACCTCCTTCGATGTCAGGACCTGAACCAATTAGGCCTCCTGGTCCTCCCCTTTCTTTGGTGGTAGGCACTTCCTCTTCCCACTCTCCTTGGCTACTCGTGGGGACTCGATTGTTAAAACTAAAGGTAAGACAATGGAAGTTGATAGGGTCAGATATGATGTGGCATATTTGGTTAAGGATGGTAATCAATGGACTTTGCATGGCCTTCTTTCCTGCAGGGGAAGAAGAATCTCAACCATTGGATAATTTTTTTATCCTCTACTTTGTTTCTAAACAAATTGTTGATGTTTTGCTTCTTTGGTTGTCATTGTCTTGTAGGACATGTGTTCGTATTATTTCTTAACCATTCTTTTATTGTTTATAGGCTTATTTCTCGTTGATAATTTGATGTTTCACTGATGGTTTGGTTAATTTTTCGCTATTGTTACAAATGTTCTTTCTTTAGATTGCTAAAACCTTGTTGGTGTGCTGCTTGTCTAAATATTTATCAACTATCTATTTTAATTGATAGTTTGATAACTTTTATAATGAATTATAAGACACTATCAAAACATTCCTTTTTATCTTTATTAAAAATAAATAAATCAATCAATCTAAAATACTCGAAAATAATAATATGTCTATCTTATAAAAGACCTTAAATTAAATCAGAGGTGATTGTGAATAAGTAATATAAAAATGATGAGACATATACATGCTCGCACTTGGGTATTTTCTCACCTAAACCAAAACAAATCTATTAGACTTACCTAATTGTTTCTCCACTAAAATGATCATATTCGATAAGGTATTGGGTGCATCTTCAAAAGAAATGTTTCGTGAACTGATGTTGACGCAATTTTGTAACGACTATATGTTTTGTAGGTCGGTGTAGAGAGTTATCTTCTACGATAAGGATTAGTTTCATTAAAACGTGTGGGGCTACAAATAACGAAAGAAAATTTAAAGGATTGCATGACAAAGAAAGGTCACCACTCCCATCACAGTTTACTCCATCTTCAAATTGGTGCACCATAAAATTTTAATCAGTTTTGCCATATTTTTTTAATAATTGAGAGAGATTAATTTGTATTATTATATTTGTTTCAGTGATGGTTGGTTATAACAAGTTGCAATGTCAATCAATCTGGGTGATGAGTGTCATTTTAGTCAACATAAATCTTTTTATCGCGTCAGTAGACGGCTCCTTTGTCCTCCTTTGTCCAATCTTTCAATATCTTTAACAGAAACCTGCGATAGTAGGCAGGGGCCGAATGGCTACGGCTTCACTATTTCACTCAAAAACTATTAAAAACTTAATACAATATCTTTGTTTCAATTTCTGATTCACAGGATCCTTCGAAAAGGGCAAGTGAAGAGCATACTCTTTTACAAGGCTACTAGATTTTCACAATGAAAATTTTTCGATGATCATACTAAGGCGGAGAGGCTTATTTATAGCAATAGAGAGGTCCTGCCTGCTCGCTGGCAAGGCGGTGTCTGTCTCATCATGCTTTACAGCTCATGGCTACAGTGAGATGCTATTGGACGCATTAGACCCACATGATGGTATTGATGATGGTGATGAAGGAATCATGGGTTGTGGGCCCAATATGTCTTCCGCTTCGTCAAATAAGTCATCTTCGGATATAGGCTGAAAAAGGCACCTTATCTGGAATGTGCTTTGTAGGTACCAATGTCGGCAACGACTAGTGTCACATGGCATATGACGCGGAGTACAGTGGAAATGAGATTCCCACTCAAGCTGTCGGCGAATTATTGTATGCACCACCGTATCTTGGCTATGATTTTGTTCTTCGTGAATGCGGTGCGGGCCATGTCTTGCTATCCACCGGTACAGATGTTCATTGTGTGCCGATCTTATCCGAATACGCCACGTCCATAGTGGTCATTTCAACAAATCAGTGAATTGATTGTAGAGATATTCACTGTTGAGTCATTCTATGGTGATGACTCCAGTATTCTGTCTGCGGTTTGCTTGAATAGTCACTGCTGCAGACATCTGTAGGTCTTGTGATGCTGCATGAGAAATCCTTGTAAAACGAGGATGCATGCCTTCTCTCAGAATTTGTTCTTGGACCACAGCACTTAAAGATTCGAATGCTTGATTCAAGATCCTGGTTAGATTAAACCCAGGTGCAGGCTGATGCATTAGAGTAGCTGGAGGATTCCGACTAAGCCAATCTGCAACTATATTATTTTTACCTAATATATGCTCTACTGAAAAATGAAACTGATTGAAAAATGCTTGCCACCGGACATATTTTCCGCGACCATCTTTCCTACCATGGTCCTTTTCTTGGAAGGTTAAGAATCTGGTACAATCGGTTACAACTATAAAATGTGGCAGATGCAGAAGTTTAAGCATAAACTTCTCTAAGCACTTTTTAACAGCATAGATCTCCTTATCAGAAGAGATCCATTTCAGTATATCTGAGCTAAAAACTCCACTATCAAATTCACACACATATTCAATATTATTTACAAGGCAAACAAGTACTCCTCCCCATGAGAGGTCTGAGGCATCGGTGTAAACTTTCATATCTTGAGATTTTGGGATGTGCAGTTCTGGCAAGGCAGCAACCTTGGCTTTGATCTTCTGGACTGCATCTGTATGTTGTTTTTCCCAACGGAATGTTTTCTTCTTCTGGAGAAGTTCTTGCAACAGAAACCTGTCTTCACCAGCGTTAGGATAAAAACTATTCAAATAATTTAATAATCCCAAAAAGGCCTGCAACTTTGGTTTGTCAAGTTGTTCAGGAAAACCGATAACCTTTTCCTTGATGTGTGGCTGGATCTGCAGTTTAGAATCTCGGATCACCATTCCGAGGAAATTGCATTCAGTTGTACACAACTGAATCTTTGTTTCTGATAGAACGATTCCTGCATCTGAAGCCAGCTGAAAGAATGTGGAGAGATGAGCAGCATGTTCATCTAAAGAATTGCTGAAAATAAGAATATCATCTATATATACACACAAAAACTGAGAAGTGCCTTTAAATATTTTATCCATATGCGCCTGGTAATACGCTGGCGCATTCATTAAGCCGAAAGGCATGACTGTCCATTGGAAGTGGCCGAACGGGCAACTGAAGGCTGTTTTGACTCTATCTTCTTCCTTGACTCTTATTTGATAAAAGCCAGATTTGCAGTCAAACTGTGAAAAGTATTTGCATGCTGCAACTTTTTCTAGCAAATAGCTCTTATCAGGAATGGGATATGGATATGGTTCAGTAATAGCATTTAATGGTCGATAGTTGATGACCATTCTTTTCTTACCCCTCTTTTGTTCAGAATGCTTATTGACCATAAAGGCATAACAGCAGTAAGAAGAGGTAGATTTCTCTATGAAACCATTAACTTCCAGATCTTTGATCTATGCTTCCATATCATTGTAATCCTGTGCTGGAATGGGAATTCTTTTCCCAATCTTCATGTGCTTGCCTTCTATGATCTTGATTTCCATTTTAGGCATAGCTTTGGACCAAAACTGTTGAGGATTCTCCGAACAGATAGAGGACTTGATTCTTTCACCTATTTCTAGAATCTCAGCAGGGATTATCTCAGGACTCTGAGTCATGGCACTTGGAAACTGTTCTGTGGCGTAGATGAGCCTGGGTATTCTTAGCCTTTCATTCTCTATGGTGAACATTATACTTTTTGCAGTGGCACCATAGGGAGTATATCTATCTATGAAAGATCCTCCTAAAAGGATATCAATAGGCATCTTCTCTAAAGCAAAGAAATCATAGTGGAAGATTTTATTCTGAATTCTCAGGGGCTGCTGATGTTTATACTTATTGAAGGTAAAACTATTCCCCTGTATATCTATGCTCTTGTAAGCAAGGTTCTCATTTAGTGTCTTCCAGTCACTAATGAGTTGTGGCTTGGCAAAAGATAAAGAAGCACCTGTATCTACTTGTGCATCAACTAGTCTGCCATTTATTGCTAAAGTGAAAAATTGAGCAAATCTACCATTGATTAAATGGTTAAGATAGGCAGGCTGTGGCAACTCCAGAGAAGGGATACTGGTACATACCAACTTTTGTCTTCCTGGATCTTGCACAATAATAGGCTCTATGTAGATATCTTCGTCAGGTTCTGGTTCTGCTTCTTCTTCTTGATTATTGCATTCACCAGGGCAGTAGTCTTGGTCGGATTAAAAGATACTACCGACTTCATCATCCTCTTCATAGCCATCGTCCCATCGAGGGTCTACTGCAAGTACAGGTTCTTCTGCAGGCATGATTTGTTCCCAAATGGGCTCTCTGATTTTTTTTGGTGGCTCTCTGTTGGTGAACTTATTCTTTATCCAGGAGTCGCTAGGCTTGAATTGACTCGGATAATGCACAGGAGGATGCTGTGGTCTGTGCATCGTTGGTGGTTGTTTTGGCTGCGAGGGCTGTCTCCCTCTAGATGATTCTCCTCTTGAAAATCCTCTTCCTCTGGGCTTCTCTGGTCTTTCAGAGCTTTCTTGATGATTACGTGACCAGGGTCCATATGCTTCATATGATGTATTATGCCGGCTTGGTCTGTATGGGCGTGATCCTCGCTGCATGTTTGTCATTGGTTGCTCGAGATCATCAGCAAGTGATTTTAGCTCTGCTGCATCTTGTTCATCATCAGATTCTTCATCTGAAAGATCTTCAAGAGTTGGTTCGTAGATATCTTCCTGAAGATAAAGATCTTCATCAGGATCAACTATATCCCACCACGCTGCTGCGTTGGAAGAAAATACAGCTTTAACGGCAGGGTTTTTACAGGAGCAGTTAGGAGCAATATGACCAGGCTTTCGACAAATATAGCAAATGGGTTTGTTGGAAGGAGGACGAGCAGAATGTCGTTTCTTGAGGAAACGATGAGGAGGTGCATAGGAGTGCTTTTTAGGGAAGGAGCAACGCTTATAAGAAAGATGCCGGCGACGCTGCTTCTGGTGTCGGCGAGGTTGCACGTATGGCCTACAGCCAAAGGGGGCTGTTTCAGGAAAAACTGGAGCAATATGAGCAGCTTGGTGCTTGCTTAACTTGTGCATGGACTTAGTCTCGGAGACTAGAGTCATAATATTCTGCTGTGTAAAATCAATGATATCAGATAGAGCAAGTTCTTCAATCATAAGACCTTTTAGATCGATATAGGAGAGAACTCTGTCAATCAGATTATAGGGCATAACATGCAGAAATTTAAGCTTGACTTCTGTTGAAGTAGAACAACGGCTTTCATATGCAAGCTTTCTAAATTGTTTAGCAAAAGCCTCAAATTGCTTGAGATCACAAAGTTCCATTTTCATTAGCCATTTTTTGGACTCGATTTGGCGATCGCCGACAGGCGGAGCAAACTCATCAATCAATAATCTATACAAAGCATTTAAAGAATCTGGTTGGTTATGTACACGAGCATATTGCTGAGCTTCTGGGATAGCATCCCACCAAAGATTAGTGATTCCCCATAAAAACTTTACTGCAAAGCAAGTGGTGCCTACTTGATCAAGATGGGCCTGTATTGTGAGTACTCGCATGGTGTTGCACCAGGTGGCTATTTCATCTAAGGGATTTAACAGGTCATCGATGTTGAGATACCAAGGCTGTAAATGGACATGGGTGCGTTGCATAAGGGAATGACTGGGTGACTTTTTAATGGTTTTGAAAGAAGGGCCAAAAGATACTGAACAAAGAGGTCTGGTCGAGGACTCGGCCTTTTGGTCTTCTTTGGATAGCCAGCTAAGACTATCATCTAAGCTATCAAGCTTTGAATCTAAAGAATCTATTTTCTTCTGGATATTCTGTACAGTATCCTTAATGGATAATACATCTCTACACAGATCATCAAAATTTTCAGAGAAATGAGAATTGAACCTGGATACATAGTTTCTTTGTCGAAACTCATTAGAGGGAGTGTCGTATGCAGCTGAAAAGTAGTTTAGGATTCCTGTTGGTGTCTGTGGACACCTTTTGGCGGCAGCCATCTTCCTCCTCTGTATAGAGTGACTGTATCTTCTATGTAGAATTCAAGGCTGTCTTCTCTGGGAAGACTCATCAATGTTGGTGGTAAATCATTGCCGGGATTTACCTCTTCATCTTCTATAAGAATATGACCAGTTTTTACAGATCTACGAGATGAGGACGTAGATGGTCTGGTAGGAGAAGAACAGGAGGATTGCATGGATAAAGATCTAGGCAATATATTGACAGATCTGCCGTCACTTTGATGGACAGTGGCTTGACTCTTCATTCTGGGAGAGACATGTTTGAGCCAATCAAGTTTCCATTCTGAGGGAACTTCGACTGTCTCGATATGTCCTTTCTGCAACTGGACTGTACCACTTAATCTTCTTGCATAACGCAGATTTTCTAAAATCTTGGGGTGATTAGTATTGGTCATACTATACAAAACTGAAATGTTTATAGAGGCATACTGGAATTCTCCAAACATGTTTAGACCAAATAGAGATGTAAATAGACCCCAACAATATAAAGATCCATGCTTGACTTCTTTACAACATCTGTCACGGACTGCAACAGAAAGGTTTGGACAAAACTCAAAACAGATAACATCATCATTAAGTCGACCAAGGCTAGATAATTGACAAGAGTGCTGAAAACTGACTTGGCGACGATCACACAAAGCTAAATACAATACTGGTTTTATATTACCAGGAATCAAGGGTCTTATATGAACTCTGATTAGACTGAAATGAACAAATTTCACATCTTCATGTGACCTGATATAAGTGATCTCTTTTTCAGGCAACAGAGATAGTAAATTTGTTTGATAATCCTTCTTAGGTTTATAGCAGAGTGTTAGCTCTACGGACTTGATTCTGGGTTTTATAAAAGAAAGATAAGTAGAAGTATATAAGAATTTAGACTTAACTAGTTCAGACTTTTTATACACACTAGAAGCCTTAATAGCTGGAGGCTTGAACATACTGGTTTCTTTTTCAAGATCTGCTTCTGTTACTTCAATGTCAGGACAGTCTGACATATGATCTGGGACAAATGGAGGTAATTCATACATACCTTCAAATTCAGATTCATTGACAAGTTCAACAGTAGATGTGGATGGTGCTTTTCCAAATTCCATTGTGGGGAGATTTGGGTTCTGGAGTGCGAGAAATTTCTGGTCAGGGAAAAAGGATATGCAGAGATAAAAGCGGCCTATGACAATATGGGTGAACGATCTGTGACTCGATGCAATGACTTTCCAAAGAAATTTTCAAAGCAAAGAACTCAAAAGATCTGGTCCACGGAATAGGAAAATAAATCACAACTTACAGTTAGTTCTTGAAACAAATTCTGGATCTGGATGGCTCTGATACCAATGGACTGTCATGCCTTTCGGCTTAATGAATGCGCCAGCATATTACCAGGCGCATATGGATAAAATATTTAAAGGCACTTCTCAGTTTTTGTGTGTATATATAGATGATATTCTTATTTTCAGCAATTCTTTAGATGAACATGCTGCTCATCTCTCCACATATGCAGGAATCGTTCTATCAGAAACAAAGATTCAGTTGTGTACAACTGAATGCAATTTTCTCAGAATGGTGATCCGAGATTCTAAACTGCAGATCCAGCCACACATCAAGGAAAAGGTTATCGGTTTCCCTGAACAACTTGACAAACCAAAGTTGCAGGCCTTTTTGGGATTATTAAATTATTTGAATAGTTTTTATCCTAACGTTGGTGAAGACAGGTTTCTGTTGCAAGAACTTCTCCAGAAGAAGAAAATATTCCGTTGGAAAAAACAACATACAGATGCAGTCCAGAAGATCAAAGCCAAGGTTGCTGCCTTGCCAGAACTGCACATCCTAAAATCTCAAGATATGAAAGTTTACACCGATGCCTCAGACCTCTCATGGGGAGGAGTACTTGTTTGCCTTGTAAATAATATTGAATATGTGTGTGAATTTGCTAGTGGAGTTTTTAGCTCAGATATACTGAAATGGATCTCTTCTGATAAGGAGATCTATGCTGTTAAAAAGTGCTTAGAGAAGTTTATGCTTAAACTTCTGCATCTGCCACATTTTATAGTTGTAACCGATTGTACCAAATTCTTAATCTTTCGAGAAAAGGACCATGGTAGGAAAGATGGTCGCGGAAAATATGTCCGGTGGCAAGCATTTTTCAATCAGTTTCATTTTTCAGTAGAGCATATATTAGGTAAAAATAATATAGTTGCAGATTGGCTTAGTCGGAATCCTCCAGCTACTCTAATGCATCAGCCTGCACCTGGGTTTAATCTAACCAGGATCTTGAATCAAGCATTCGAATCTTTAAGTGCTGTGGTCCAAGAACAAATTCTGAGAGAAGGCATGCATCCTCGTTTTACAAAGATTTCTCATGCAGCATCACAAGACCTACAAATGTCTGCAGCAGTGACTATTCAAGCAAACCGCAGACAGAATACTGGAGTCATCACCATAGAACGACTCAACAATGAATATCTCTACAATCAATTCACTGATTTGTTGAAATGACCACTATGGACGTGGCGTATTCGGATAAGATCGGCACACAATGAACATCTGTACCGGTGGATAGCAAGACATGGCCCGCACCGCATTCACGAAGAACAAAATCATAGCCAAGATACGGTGGTGCATACAATAATTCGCCGACAACTTGAGTGGGAATCTCATTTCCACTGTACTCCGCGTCATATGCCATGTGACACTAGCCGTTGCCGACATTAGTACCTACAAAGCACATTCCAGATAAGGTGCCTTTTTCAGCGTATATCCGAAGATGACTTATTTGACGAAGCGGAAGACATATTGGGCCCACAACCCATGATTCCTTCATCACCATCACCAACACCATCATGTGGGTCTAATGCGTCCAATAGCATCTCACTGTAGCCATGAGCTGTAAAGCATGATGAGACAGACACCGCCTTGCCAGCGAGCAGGCAGGACCTCTCTATTGCTATAAATAAGCCTCTCCGCCTTAGTAGGATCATCAAAAAAATTTCATTGTGAAAATCTAGTAGCCTTGTAAAAGAGTATGCTCTTCACTTGCCCTTTTCGAAGGATCCTGTGAATGAGAAATTGAAACAAGGATATTGTATTAAGTTTGTAATAATTTTTGAGTGAAATAGTGAAGTCGTAGCCATTCGGCCTCTGCCTACTATTGCAGGTTTCTGTTAAAGATATTGAGAGATTGGACAAAGGAGCCGTCTACTGACGCGATAAAATGATTGGTATACCAAAATTTGAAAGAATCAATCACAATTTTGAACGAAACCATTGGCTAACACTTGCGAAACTCTGTTTTCTATTAAAAAAATATGGCATTACACCTGCACAGATTTGGTCAATTAGGTGCTAAAATAATGGCCGTGGGACCATTTCTTAAATTAAAAAACAGCAATGCGATTCGTGCCAAAGACCTCTAACTACATTGACATAGATAACATTTGTTTGCGCTTGCAAAAAGAGCCACCAAATGAACGTACATATTTAGCGGCACTATATTTCTACGGCCACTAAAATTTGGCATGGAAAAAAATCAGATAATCTGGTGAATGAAATAGAGAAGATACAGAGAAAAGGAGCGGAGCTTCTCTTTCTTTATTCTTGACTTAGCCATCACCGACTTGACAATTACTGATTTACTTCACCAAATTACCCACATAAAATATGAGTCGTGTAACGTCAATGATGTTTGTTTACATGAAAATAAATTAGTAGTTGCTTTAAGAGTGTAAGTTATATGGAAGTATTTTTTTAAATTTATGTAAGAGAGATTGGAGTGTATATGGAAAGAGTTGGGATAGGTTTTTGAAAGGGTTGTATATGTGTATGGATATTATTAAGTATGATTATTGTCAAGTTTGATATAGGGATTTCATATTGTATATAGTAAAATGTTTTTTGTGGTAATAGATTTTACAACAAAATATGATATTTTATATTAATGATAATAATTATGATGGTGAAATGATTAACATAAACAAATATACAAAGCAGTTAATATAATTTTTGTATTATAAAGTTATGCACTGTTGTTATGACCTGTTTGGAGCTATCTGTTGAAGGCAAATAAAACTACTTTCTATTTAAACTCAAATCTTACAAACTCAAGTGCAATTAATTTTGGCATCTGTAGGTTACAAACATTGCATGCATGTGGTTATGGTACTCATTACATACCCACGTGCTAGTATGTGACCTTAGATGGTTAGATGTTGATTGACCCCACTTGACCTCTTTTTTTGTTGTTATATGTGTTGGGGGATTTGGGATGGCTGTCAAGTTGAAGCTAACTCTGCACAGGGGGCACGTGTCATGCCCGTATTTGCTATATACCCTATGCAACATGTCAACGTGGGTCTACAATGGGATTGTGAAATGTCACATGTTGTCAATGATCATGGATGCTCGGCTTGTCAATTTCTGATTGACAACGGGACCACATGGAGGTCTTTTGCTCATTGGGTGGACCCTGGCTGACAATCCTTGACAGTTAGCGGGTCCACATGGTTTTCTCTTATTGGGTCCTGGTTTTGTAATCTGTGACAAGGATGAGACTATAGATCTTATCTCCCGGGTTAGGTTTAGCCTCGCTATTGATTGTAGGGACCCAGGCTGACAGTCCATGCCTATCAATGAGTCCATAAGGTGGTACCCCATTGGGTCCTACCCTCTAAACTCTGTCGATGGGACTGACAAGCAGTGATAACTTCGAGGTTTCAAGAAACAACCACATGTATACTATTGTGGTCAAAATGTCAATTATTGATTTATGAAGAGTCATTCCCTATGATATATGTATGGTTATATACCATGATATTTTGATAGGCATTTGTATTTCCCACCACGTGCATGGTTATAAATTGTTGCAAATGTTATGTATAGTCTTATTTCTTGCAAATGGAAATAGTATACTATGTACAAGTGTAACTATATGAAAGAGACCAATAGAGCCAAACGATCATATTTATATGGATATCAACATGAGGAAGATGTGGATGTAGGTGAATAGTAGTATGGGTGTAATTGTATAATTGTAGGCAATTTTGCAAGTGTGTTTTCAATTTAAAAAAATGAAGTGTACATTTTTTTAATTTATCGTAATTATCATTTTCAATATATTTAAAATAACATATAATTTTATATATTTAAAATTATATAGATATAAATATATGTAATATAGATATGTTGAGAATAGACTAAAAACATTTTTATTAATGCACATATCAAATAGTTTCTGATATTAAAATCTAAGATAAAAAGTTAAAAATCTCAAATTAACGTCTCAGTCAACATCATCCTCATCAAATGTAAAATAATGTTTAATTGGGAAAAATATAACTAACAATATAAACCAATTAGTTAAACCCCATATTTATTATGGTTTTTTAATTAAATATATTTATTAATCAAGAATAATTTACTATATTTATTCATATATTATAAGTTAATTAATTAACCAATATAATCTAATTAATTGGACTATATGCCTAATTTTACATGTTTTACGTTCAATTATCAAAATCATGATATATTCAAATTATAAATGATAAGGAGCTCATTTTATTAATTAATTTTAAATTATTAAAATATATATTTGAGTTTATATTTAAATTTATGATACCTAGTATTAATGAAAAAAATATATAGATATTTTTTGATTATATATTTATAAAACATTTAAAATTATTTTAATAAATTATGTGTATTAATAAAGTCATTTCATATATATATATAATTAATTTTGAAGTATTTCAATAAGGAGTATGTATATTAATCAAGTCATTTTTAAGTTTTAATTTTATTTTCAAATTTTAAATTTATTATCATTTTTTTATTTTCACTTTTCAATAAATTTTACCTTTTCTTTTTTTATTATTGTTTTCATTAATGTATTATATTGTATTGTATATTATTATTAATATTATAATGTAATATTAATACTATTATAATATTATAGAAAATATACATTAATATAATATAATTATGATGATAGATGTGAAGTTTTATTGTTATGATTTGTGGAGTAAATATTAATTATATTATTTTTTAATTTAATCTCTAATTAAAAAATATATATATATATATATCTTTCACAACATTATAAATTTTTAAAAATATTTTCAATAATATTTATTGCATATTATATTGTTTCACATCTTTAATATTATCATTCACCAATACCTTTTCAATATTTTTAATTCCATATTTCATTATTTCGCATCCTTAACTGCACCAAAATTTCTATTCTTTCACAATAATTTCAAATTTATTAATTTAACATTTAATAGTTTGAAGTTCCTAACAACTCTCCTAAAATTTATAACTTTCAATAATATTTGAATAAATTTAACTCCATACTACGTTGTTTCATGAACATTATGCAAAAGTTTACTAAAAGTTAGAATACATTATTGATAGTCATTTCACATCAACGTACCTACTTTGTTTGGAAAAAAAAATTCCATGATAACTTTACACGTGCCATATGCCTAAAAACGAGTTTGGGTAAATATCTTTTAAGGTATTTTTATTATTACGTCGATAACATTATAGTATCTATTACTAATGTGGCAAATAGTAATGGTTTTCCTCTGCATGGTTTCTCTTATGCATTAAGGCTATCCTACCACATTTTTATTGAGAGGTAGGGTTCAATTAGTTGAAGTTGCGTTTTTTTTTTTAAAGAATTGTATGCAGCGATAACATAGAGGTAATATCTTCACGACTTCTCCGATCTTTTGTCAAAAAATTCATTTTGATTCATTTTTACATAAAGAATGTGAGGTATGGTCATTTTAAGAGAAAAAATATCATAAGCAATTATACCAAACATAAGATTACACCTCTTAAATGCAGATGGAGGATAGCTTCCCCTGAGACCTTAGACTACATGAAGGTTGTGAAGAAACGTTCATTTTTGGCAAATTAAGGAAAGAACAACTTCTCATTTTTTCTCATTCATTTAAAGCAATTGGTCTTTGGTCTATTGTTAAATAGTTAATGTGGTAGTAATTATGGAAAATACACTATATATAGCATATATTTTAAGTATGTGTTTTGAGTTTTGCTTTAGAAATTTCTAATATTTTCTATTTCTTATCCATGCTAATGCTTTATATAATACTGGCAAGGTGATAGGCTAACGATTTATAAATAAGAGTTTTGTAACTTGTGGACTCAACACCAAATTTAACTTTTCCAATTTCATTTTGTCTGGGTCTTCACTCTCCTGTCACAAAATTCAACATGATGTAACTAAATACGCACTTGGCCAAATCTACTCAAGCACCAACAATAACAAAAGTGTCTTGATGGAAGCCCTACATCACCGTCAACATCCTCCTTTCAATCAGAAATGGAATGTAATATCCCCACTAAGATCTACCTAGAAATATGTTGATTTTTATTTTATTTTAACATATTCCTTAATTAGATTACACCATGAGGATCTAATTAGTGATCCTTATAAAGTAATAGAAGTATGATAACTGTAAGATAAGCATGTGACATTTATCCATCACTAATCATTATCATCATGTAAAATACATCATAACTGAATATAGAAAGTAAACTATAGGCTTCCATCTATGAGTGGTACAACATACAACCACTGATATTAATGTACAATAAGTAAGTAATTACAATTCATTAGGATAATGGTTTAATAATAAATACAATATAATGTACTAATATAGGATACATGGCTCCATGAAACATGAGTTTCTCAAACTCTAATATCTATGACAATCTCAAGTGTCATCTCCAAGTAATTACTATGGTGGGGAGGGAGAGCATCATTCGAATGATTTTCCAATCCAACCACGGACTATCAATCCCCCATATAATTTATCATCAGAGAATGGCCCTCCCTTCATAGATGAGTAAATTATGATGGTGCAGAAATTCAGAGAGACAAGCTAGTATCCATATGATGTATGATTTCTAAAAACATGCAGTGTACCATAAAGAAATCCGTTCTAACATGATATCACACAAGCATGTAAATCATACATATGAATTGACAATATCTATCTAACATTCCTTTAGCCAAAGTTTTCAATAGTTAATGATCTTTAGGATCAGTCAAATTCGAACACATCACTTGATTGAATTACCTTCATCTGATATTGATAGTGTTAGTAAGCTAGTGAAGTCCATCTCACTTCTTACTTAGTACCAACAATGTGAGATTTGTTTATAATAAATATAACCAACAAATTTTTATAGATTATCTCATACTAGTGATCATAAAACATGCTAAGTACATGAATAATCAAAATGCATACATTTAGTCCGTCAAATGTATGAATGAATCTCCACAACATTATTTAACACATAATTAACAAGAATAACGATTACAACGTATACCATCCAGGGATAATATATGTCTAAACTGCAATTTTCTAATTACTATAAGTAATTTTCAATAAAATATATTCTATGACATCCCATAATATCATTGTCCACAACTACTCAAATACAAATAACCAATCATAACAATAGAAATTATAATTTTCATGCAACACATAATCTTCTGTTTTAGCAATTTTTCATATTTTTAAGAGGGTTGTGTACATATGCAAGTAGTGTTTTATTCTTTAGAAGCCTACAACTTCGTTTTGAACCGTCAATAAACTATAAATATAGGTATATTGTATATATGTTATGCACCCGCATAACATATATTACAAAATACACAAGTTCTTAATACATAATTACCATACTACCATTTTATTCATTTTTCTAAGAGAAACTTATGTGCTTCCAACAATTGTTTAACTTTTCAAAAAAAAATGCATCAATTATATACAGGGTTTTCTACATTCTAAAAACCTTATTTTACTCACTTAATCCTACATAAAGGTTTTAAGTCACTATTTGGAAAGTCAAATATACACTAATGACGTACACACATCCATAACACCATGACACCATGACATACATATGTCATAAAATATCATTGAAATAACAACTCATCATGATCATAATATAAAAATATACACTACAAATAACTCATAGCAATATAATCATGTAATTAAAATAATATTCAATTGTCTCATAACAACATATAACTCATAGCTTAGGGAAATAATAAACAAATAAAATTGGCAACTATAAATATCTATAGATAATTAAGTAAGTTTTCCTAACGAAAAATTGGGATGTAACATCCTTCCCTCCTAAAGTTAGTCATCGTCTCAAATGACTCTTATTTAAACATAAGTTCTAAATTAAAAATATTGTTTAGTAGATAAATAATATAATATAAAGTATCAAATCAAGCAAATAAATATGGAAATTACCTTTAGAACTCATCATAGTCCTCCCAAATAGAACTATTCTCAGAGTATTAGTCCCATAAGACCTTGCATTGTGACATCTCTCTATTACGCAAATGAAGTTTACAAGTGTTAATTACTCTGGTTGGTTCTACTATGACCACACTAGGATCTAGAACTTATAAAGCATTTCAATCTAACACATGTGTAGGATCAGTTATATACTTTTTAAGATAAGAAACATGTAAGACATTATGTAATAGAGCTAGGGATCGTGGCAATACAAGCTTATACGCTGAAAGATTGACCAATTCTAACACCTCAAAGGGTCCCACATATCTTGGTGACAGTTTTTTTGACTTCCCTAATTTAATTGAGCTCTTTTATAACTTAACCCCCAAGAACACTTTATCACCTACTGAAAATTGTCTATTTTTCCTCTTTAGGTCAACATAACTCTTATGACTATCATTGGCTTAGGTCAATCTCTATATGATTAAACTAAATTATTCGTCCATTTTTGAAAGCACCTCAACTTTAAAGACTACCCTATCCTCCAACCTATCCCAATTGATTGGCATCCTGCACCTTTCGTATAGTGCCTCAAATGGTACCATATTTAAAGCTGACTATATGAGTTATTATAATCAAACTCAACCAATAGAATATAATCTTTCCACTTGTATTATTGATCCATATAATACATAAGAAGAAGATCCTCTAACACTTGATTAACTCGCTCAAGCTGACCATTAGTCTTTGGGTGATATGCCATGTTGAAGTTTAGTTGCATACCTAAAGTTGAATTGAGAGTTAACCAAAACCTAGAATTCATCTTTGGATCATGATCCAAAATGATCTTTTCTAAAAATTCATGTAACTTATATACTTCTTTTACAAATTGCTTCACAAGAGTAGGTGTACCATTTGTCAAATTGCTTGGTATAAAATGATCCACCTTGGTTAGTTAGTCAACTACTACCAAAATCATATCATGCATATTTCATGACATCGATAAACCTTGGACAAATTCCATATTGATCACCTACCACTTTCATTCTAGTATATCATGCAGATATAACAACGTAGTTAGATGCACATGTTTAACTTTCACTCACTGATATTCTAGACATTGTGACATAATCCACTATATCTTTCTTGATTCCCTTTTAAAAATACAGTGGTTTAAGCTCTGCTATGAACCTAGTTAGTCCTAGATGTCCTGAATATGGGGTATTATGTAGTTCTTTTTGCATTGTGCTTCATATATTCTCTCAAACTGGCACATACATCCTTCCATTGTAACACAAAAAATCATCACTCTCAAATTTGAATCATTTATATCAAAAATTTTGAGAATTTTTAGATAATTCATTTTTGACCTGATCATGGAATTCATCTTTTGGCAAAAATTCAAACACTTGATCCCTAAAAGTACTCCTGATAGTAGCCATAACTACTATGTACCTTCTACGACTCAGGGAATCATCTACTTTATTTTCCTTACCTTTGATATATTTGATATCAAAATCATAGTCAGATAATAACTCAAGCTAGCATCTCTAACGAGCATTCAATTTCAAGTGGATGAAGATGTACTTGAGTCCCAAGTTATTTGTCTTGAGCTCAAGCAATTTTCCTAACAAGTAATGCTGCCAAACTTACAAAACATGCACAATTACTGTAAGTTCTAAATCATGTGGGGCATAGTTCACCTCACATGGATTTAACTTCCTTGATTCATTAGCCTCCACTACACCATCCTGCATAAGGACTTCTCCTAGTCTGTCTCCAGATGCATCTATGATCACTAAAAATTGACCATTGGGGTTAGGGAATCTTAACTCTGGTGTTGAATTAAACCTTCTTTTCAATTCTTAAAAATCTACTTCACACTTATCCAACCAAATAAAAATTTGTTTCTTTTTTTGCAAAGAATTAATTGGATTAATTATCTTAGAAAATTTTGGAATGAAATTCTTGTAATAGTTTGTTAATCCCATAAAACTTCTTACCTCATGAAAATTATTTGGCACCAACCATTCCATAATGGCTCTTATCTTTGTTAGATATACTAAAATACCATTTGTATAATTAATATGTCCCAGATATTACCCTCTCTTCTGTAAAATGTGCACTTAGACAATTTTCCATACAACTTGTGTTTCTGCAACCATTGCAAAACTAGTTCTAGATGTTGAAGATGTTCCTATTCATTCTTAGAGTATATAAGAATGTTATCAAGAAATACCAAAATAAAGTGATCTAGATAATCTCTGAACACACTATTTATGATATTCATGAATGTTACTAGTACATTAGTCAACCCAAAGGGTAACACTGTGAACTCATAATGCCTATAATGAGTTTTGAATGTTATCTTTGGAATATCTTCATCCCTAATCCTCAGCTAATGATATCCTATGTTGGAAGTATCTACTAAGAGGGTTGGGGTGAATCAATAGATAAAAATGTACATTCAATTCCATTTATCATTCCATGAATCATACATTCACATAAGATCAAACAATACATAAGCAAATCACAAGATGACACAAAATATTATGTGGGAAATCCTCTTGGAGGATAAAACCCACTGAACTATGCAAGATTTATTATATTCCTATAATGACAAAATCCAAATTTAGACTAGAACCAATTGATCAAGGAGAACCCACCCCTTAATTTAGTCAAGCACCCACTTGACCTTTAGCTAGCTCCAACTAGAAAGGAGGCTACAACCCCCAGGAAAACTAAGCATCAAATCATATACCTATAAATTGATCTCTACCTTTGATTTGATGTCAAAAAAATCTGATGATGGACTCCTCTTTTCTTGCACTCTTCACCCTTCAATCTCTCTCAAATAGCCTCTAGGGCTTACTCGCTCAATCTGCCTCTTCTAGGCTCATTAGGTCCAATAACTTGCGTGTCCTCCTACATAATCTTGATCAGATAAACATGAACAATCCTATTCACTCTCCAATGGTACTTAATGACCTGTACCTTCACTTTTATAGGTTTTCTCTTTTGCTTGGCTCCAGACATACTCCAGTAGTTTAAATAGGTCAATTAGGCCTTGTACTTATACCACACTCTTGGTCTAATCCATCTTGGTCAGCCAAGATGATTCACCCACTTGAATCATACTTAAAATAGGTTCATTCACATGTTACATGTGAGAACCAAACACTTTATAGGTTGGTCATTACCTCATTATCCCCAAACCTCTATTAGACCTTAATGAGACCTAAAACAAATAGGCCTTCACACCCACACATTACAACTTGAACACAAGAAAACACCTTTATCCTCTACCAATAGTTTAAAAACTTCAAATATCACTTAAATAAACATATTAAAAACACACCTTGTGATAGGACCTAGGCTCACAAAGCTCTGATACCAATTGTCAGGATCCCTGCTCCTTAAGAGCACAATTGATTACCTTTGTATAAGCAACTAAACACGGAATTTAACCAGAAGTAAAATATAACTAAAATTCAAAAATAGCACAGAATATGAGAGACAATACAATCTTGTATTAACACTCTTCCAGAAAGAAATACAATGAAGAAATCACACTCTTTCTACACCTCTTGGGCGTACCAGTAATTCTCCCTCAAGAGTTTTCTCTCTCAATTACAAACAAAATCAACTCAAACACAGAGTTATTGTTTCAACCAGTCAGTAACAATATTGCCAGTACCACTGAGTACACACCCATACTCCAAGTAGATCTCACCTGATCTTGCTATCTGTTGTGTTGCTGATCTCCCTGATCTTGCCACCCCGCAGATCTAACTGACCTCGCACACACACACACACACACACACACACACACACACACACACACACACACACACACACACACACACACACACACACACTTGCAAATCAACTGATCTTACTTACCATGTAGATCTTCTACCTGATCTTGCACAACTTATAGATCAACCTAGTCTTGCACACCTGCAAACCTAGATCTTACACTCAGGAATAACCCTTGTCCTTGCCTTTCCAAGTCCTTATGATTCTCCAAATTACAATACAGCCCCATGGGTGTCTTAAATATATCCCATACAAAAAATAATTAGAAATGTAAACTCAAGACTAAAATTAGTCTTTTACATGCAAACTGATTGTCCATCTAAAATTAGACCAGTTCTAGAATGCACAGGCGACTGACGTCGGTCCCTGTCTATCTGGAGATGACTGATGTCGGTCAATCCATGACCGATGTTGGTAGATTCCTATCTACACCTGATCGACATCAGTTGGCCTGACCGACCTTGGTTATTGTGACACTCAGCAACCTCCTCCATGTTTGCATACCTGTGAAGCTTTTAGCTCCACAACCTAACAATCTCTCACTTGGAAATAAACAGTTGCACCTGTACCTGTACCTGTACATCATCCAATTTTGTTTCCTGGCTTGTATCCCTCTTCAAGTTCAATCTTGAAGATCAACCACCACAAATCTTGTGATGCTACTCCTATCAGCCAAGTCACCTGCCATATCTGAATCTACATGCCCATGTAGAGAAGTCCTTGACCTTGCATAGCATGAATCCCTACTGCTGGTCCCTCTCAGATACTTGAGAATCCACTGAATTGCTTTTTAGTGCTCCTTTCCCGAATTGGCCACAAACTTGTTGACAGCTCCCACTGCTGGGGCAATATCAGGTCTAGTACACACGTACTCAACCTCATCATGTGAATTGAGACACTGTTCTGTGAACTATCCATCCATAGGTGTGCTAATCGGTTCTGCATCCTGCATATTGAACCTCTCCACTACCTTATTCACACAATCATCTGGAGACAAAATCAACCTATGACTTTCTCTGTCTCTAGAAATACTCATGCCAAGGATTTTTGCTCCTCCTAAATCCTTCTTGGCACACCTCTGAACTAATTTTACCCTTAGCTTAGCAAATCCCTGCATGTATGAACCTGCAACAAGCATACCATCCACATACAGTAACAAGATAATGTCACGACCATTATCCAATCTGGTAAAATAAACACAATGGTTACATTGACATTGACTAAAGACATGCTTTGTCATACCCCTGTCAAACCTGGACCACTGTCTTAGAGCTTGCTCAAGACAATATACCCTGGCCTTCTGTCTCACATGTCTATTCTCTCCTTTCTTTAACCTAGGAATCCATTCATCTTTCAGTGATTTCATCCCGGCTGGCAACTCTACCAAATCTCTCATTTGGTTCTCTTCAATAGAATTCATGCCATGCTCCCACTGTTTCCTGGATTCTATCTACATTGCCTCTTCAAAACTTCTTGGTTCTTGACCATCAGTGAGCAACAAGTTGAATTAGTATAAAGAAGGTGAATAACGAATTTGAGGCTTACTTATACTTTCAGTCCTCTATATGGGCGTTTGAGACTTCTTTACAGCTTGCTGTCTGCCCAAAATCCATTCTCTGGTCGACCCTGGTCTACACCCGACCGATGTCAATTCCACCTGATCACCGACGTCGATTCCCTGACCAACATCAGTGTCCACCTACCCAACACCACCGACTCTGATCTACACATGATCGACGTCAGTACCTACCTATTCGATGTCGGCTCCACCTGACCGATGTCGGTAACTGTGTTTTCCTATGAGTGATGACTTTTTACCCCGCGAGCTCACCTTGGATCAAAACCCTATCCAAACTACCCTACTCAAAATTATTCAGCCCCTGTGACTGATCTCTGTCCATCATCTCCTCCATGAAAATCAAGGCTTTCCAGTTCTTAAGTTTTTCAAAGACATCTGACTTCCTCTTAAGAAGATGCATCCCCTTCTTACTCATGTGACCAAGCCTACAGAGCCACATCTTTGCATCTACATCTGAATTAGATAAACTAGAAAGAGAATCAGTAATACAAGTAGATAGATAAAGAGTACCTACTTTCTTACCACAGGTTAATTCAAGTGCATTTGCTATGAGAGTTACTGTGCATCCCTCATCACCTAACTTTCTTAAAGAAATTAGACTCCTCTTCAGGACTGGGACCTGCATGACCTTCTTCAACACCCATGTGTTGCCCATCTACAATTTCAGCCGCACTTCCCCTTTGCCAACAATTTGACAAGGCTCACCAACCCCTAAATAAATCTATCCAAAGTCTCCATAGACATAATCATAGAAAAATACTCTATTTTGGGTTGCATGGAAAGAGGCAACAAAATCTATAACCCAAGATTCTACTTTATCCAAGGAACATATAAGAACATCATGTGCAACAATACCTGCAACATTTACTTCTTCATTTCCTTCATGCTGATCTTCTACCAACCAACAATCTTTCTTTACCTGCTCTTTCTTTCCATAATTTCGTAATTGAGAATTCTTGCCATTGAATTCCTCCATTCTTAGTGTACTTTCTTCTGCCATTTCTTTACTCCCACTCAATCAAAAACCCCTGAGATTGACCTGTAATCAACAAACACTTAACACGCTCTGACCACCTGTTAGTGTACCTAACCAAGCTCTGATACCACTTGATAGGACCTAGGCTCACAAAGCTCTGATACCAATTGTCAGGATCCCTGCTCCTTAAGAGCACAATTGATTACCTTTTTATAAGCAACTAAACATAGAATTTAACTAGAAGTAAAATGTAACTAGAATTCAGAAACAACACATAATATGAGAGAAAATATAATCTTGTATTAACACTCTTCCAGAAGGAAATACAATGAATAAATCACACTCTTCCCACACCTCTTGGGTGTACCGGTAATTCTCCCTCAAGAGTTCTCTCTCTCTCAATTACAAACAAAATCAACTCAAACATAGAGTTGTTGTTTCAACCAGTTAGTAACAATACTGCCAGTACCACCGAGTACACACCCATACTCCAAGTAGATCTCACCTGATCTTGCTACCTATTGTGTTGCTGATCTCCCTAATCTTGCCACCCCGTAGATCTAACTAACCTCGCACACACACACACACCTGCAGATCAACTGATCTTACTTACCATGTAGATCTTCTACCTGATCTTGCACAACCTGCAGATCAACCTGGTCTTGCACACCTGCAAACCTAGATCTTACACTCGAAAAGAACCCTTGTCCTTGCATTTTCAAGTCCTTATGATTCTCCAAATTACAATACAGCCCCATGGGTCTCTTAAATAGATCTCATACAAACAATAATTAGACTTTCCAATTACAATAATTAGAAACACAGACTCAAGACTAAAATTAGTCTTTTACATGCAAACTAATTGTCCATCTAAAATTAGACCAGTTCTGGAACGCACAGGCGACCGATGTTGGTTCCTGTCTGTCTAGAGATGATCAACATTGGCCGATCCATGACCGATGTCGACAGATTCCTGTCTACACCTGACTGATGTCAGTTGGCCTGACCGACGTCGATTACTGTGACACTCAGCAACCTCCTCCATGTTTGCATACCTATGAAGCTTTTAGCTCCACAACCTAACACCTTGGGTCCATACCACATGGAACTCCATTTCATGCCTTGAACCAAGCCTTTTAGCCTACTTACCAATTAGGCCTTTATACACATAAAACACTGTCTTCTAGAAATGAAGCATATAACTAATTTTATCACAAAAACTTATGAAAAAATCACATTCATATTTCCCCCATTACCTAAAAAACATCACCAAATTCATTTTCTAACATCACACAAGCCAAACAACTTCAAACTAGCTCCCTCAAGATTACCATTCAGACTGGTCACACTCAGTCAAAGTATAGTCATATAAAATATCATCTCTTCCACATGAAAGGATGATTTAAAAACTCCTAATTCACATTATAATATTCTATTATTATTCTATATAAACCTCCAAAGGTTAGTTCTCATTTTATAGCAACATTCATTAGTCTTACAGACCAATCACTTAGAGCTTTATTTCATAGTCTCAACACAACTAGACAAGCCCTTGTGTCTTGCATGGTTCAACTCATTAACCTATCTCTCCATCTTTAAAAATATTTAATAGATCAATTAGGTCTTCAAAAACATCAATAAGTCCATTTAATGCATCACCATTTTTCATACAACCTTAAACACTTCACTTCCCTCAGCATGCCTGTAACAGTCATCTTGACTCAAAACATAGTCATGATGAACAAGATTCCTAACACCTATATGTTCAATACCTTAACCTCAAAATCTATTCATGATATCCTTATACACCTTAATATAAAATACAATTACTAATATATGGATGTCTAATGGTAAACAAGGAACATATGGATCATTTTAAGAGACATACACCTTCACTATCTTCATTACTCAGACATGCCACTTTGAAGGCTTCTTCTTTCATGTGTATAGGCATAAACATCACTTTCCAATTAATTTAATTTGAGGAATAGTTCTTTAAATAATACTCCAAAACACTCAATTCATCCATGTACACTTGGAACACTTCCCTAAACACATATTCACTTTGCCTAGTTATTGCTCACTGTTTTCATCATTTGGATTTTAGTGACTAGAAAACTTGGATCACCAAAATTATTGACAAATAAGATGAAAATTTCCAATTTATCTCCATGAAATTCAATAACAAATCCTAGCCTTCAAGTTCCAACAACTTGCATGCGTTGACCTAGTCAACTCTACCTATAATACTAAAATCTTTAGAAACAAGCATATTCTTGTACCTTATGCTCACTACCCTGAAAAAACACTTCCACCTATATATTATTAGAGGATTATTATACACCTTAAAATATTCAAAATAGGTTAACCAATTCATTTTTGGCCATATCCAATAATCTTTCTCCAATTGGGTTACTATAAGGGTTTTTATGAGGGTTTTGACCAGTTTACATTCTTAAAAAATGTTCATAAAGCTATGTTCCTCAATCCACTAAAAAACACTTGTAAACCCTACTTATTTACATTTTACACCTCTCCCAAAAGGCTCAGGTCACCATGCAAAGTCTACACGTGCCAATGAACATCACAAACTTCTTCTCAGGCTTGGAAACCTTCATTCTACATGCATAGGTGCCCTTCTAACGTTGTTTCTTACTTTCTCTTCCTCATCAGGACCTAAAAATTGGTAAAAACCTTTGACCAACCTATCACACCTCATTCCATTCTTACAATATCTTTTCCAACTTGACAACTTACTTTGACACTTCATTTCGACCTCGCTAGGTCTTTATGCACACTAGGTCTAGGATTACAAGTCAAACTTGGATATAAAAAACACTTGGAAAATTCTTGTACTAGTCTCAAATCATCATAAAAATGTAATATTCACTCATGAAATTCTCCATATCTATCAAACTTCTTCTCCCTATTCTTGACATACTCAACATGCTAGGCTATCAAGCCTATGTCACTATGCAGGGCTACCAAGCCTATGCCAACACACTTGTTCACAAACTTGTCTTCTTTCCTTGACCTAAAAAAACACCAAAATTCTAGATGAAACATGAAAATCATAAAATAATTATTACCACAATGACATCACCACTTTGTCATTACCTTTGACATCAATGCACATATATAATCATCCTTTGACATCCATGACAACACACTTGCCAATAATGTCCCCCTTTATCATTGATGGTAAACTCTTCTTCTCCTTATCCACCTTTGACATTAAGACAAAGTGGACATATACTCATATCAAGTTCATCTACATAATCCTTTTATCCTAGGACCTGACCACTTACAAGGCTCCCCCTTTGTCCATGCATGGAGATTCAATACATTGTCAAAATAAATGACTAGGTTTGCTAAAGTCATCATACAAACCCCTTGAATTAAAAACTATAGAAAACATCTACACATATTCATCATGATTGGAACATCTCACATGTGTTCCCCCTCATATCATGCACATCTCATTAAGCCTTTCAAACTATCTGAGTTAGCTCTCCCTAAATCCAAGCTTTACCTAGATCATGACATCTTCAACAAGTCTCCTTTAGGTCTGCAAACAACTCTTTCAAACACTCTATCTTATTGGATACAAAATAACATACAAGAAACAACTTTTACAAACTTCGTATGCCTTCAAGCATATTTCTCTCCAAGATCCGTAAGCCATCAAGGCTCCAAACAACACAAGGCAACTTATTAGATAACACATAGTCAAAACCTTGGTTGAGATGACTCAAATTATGTCATATTCATAAAAATGATCATCTTCATATTATTATCAACATGACAACACATCCCCTTATGAAATTATGAGGTTACCATGTCGTCAATGAATACTCAACACAATGAAATAACTCTAATGGAGTACTATAGCAAACTCCTTCATGGAAGTATACATAAAAAACATAATGCTATAGGAAACTATTCAACTTTAGAATACTATGAACTCCTTCATGGTTTATTTAGGGCATATATAACATGAAATCAAGCAATACATTATCCTTGGTTATTTCTAGTTCTCACCAAGACATCTTCATCTTCATGACAAGGAACATAAACAACTCTGCCAACTCCAACTCTATCTTCATACAAACTCATAATGAGACACTCAGAACTTGATATCACCTTTAGAATACTTGGGAACATCTCCATGATAATATCAACATGTAAATACATCCTATAAGACCTTATGAGGTCACCAAGACAACAATAAAACATCTTAAACCATGACCAAGCCTTGAAGAACACTAAAACAACCATATTTCAAAATTACTTAGCATCTTATCAAGCTACAAGACAATGAGCATTTCCAGAATATTGAGAACACTTTCAAGGCACATAAATCATGTTTCTCATTCTTTGAATCATATCTAGATCTCTAAACATGATATGAACAACTTTATATCATCAAAGACATTAATCTTCAAAGACCAATCAATAATTCTTACATCCCTGGTCTGACTTTGCCTTTTAGGACACCATCATGAGCTTGAATCATGCATTACAAGCATGAATACCAATGTAGGAAACCTTGTATATTCTTCACCAAAATATCATTTAGCTTTATAATTCATGACAAGCCCATCTTCACCAAGAACACTCTGCTTAGGGTTTGTTTAAACCAAACTCTCGTTTCACTGTCTTCCACTTTTAGAACTTTGATCAACTTTTTAAGCATTGAACTGATCATATAGAGAACATATATAGGATCTACAAGATATCAGGAGCATCTTCAGACATTTTTACTAATCACCTTGATCTTCTAAGAGCACCAAACAACTTACCCTGTCACACAAAATTTCCAAGGATAAGAACCTTCAAGCATAGTCAACTTTTCAAGTTGACTTTCTTACACAAAAACATACATTCAAATCAGCTACAAAACACAAGGATATCCTTCAAAGGGCAAGGAACATCATCCAATAGTTATTTCATCCCTTAATGTGATCTAGATCACTCAACGAACCTCTATAATATAAACAACTCCTTATCTTCTAAAAACAAACCTATAACTTTGAATTTTAGCTCACCATTAATGCACTTGTATAAATACCTGGATCAAACCACCACATGGAGGGTCTTCTACATGGATTCAAAAACAACTTTTCTTTTTACTACAACCACATTTGACCATAAAAAATACTTCTATAAGCCAAACAATCCTCTCAAGTTTCCTTTGTAAAATTAAAAAATTCAAATTCCAATGGTCACTTTTTAATATAAAAATGGCTAAGTATGGGAAGGAGATAAAGTAACATGGGAGACCAATTGTGAACTATCATATCTTTTGATACATATCAATTCAAGACCTGAAACTTGGACCACATGATCTCCTCTAATAGGGTAATCCATCCATATACCAAACTACTGTTGAGACCTTCACATGTTTGAATGCTAATGTCATCAATATGCCTACTCATCCTAATTTGACAAGAGAATAAAGATGAACTAGGCAAACACAAAATCAATCCAAATTATTCCTATCATATCCACAAGTATATCAAACACTCTTGACACCTCTTATGACCTCTACAATAGGGACATGACATCAACAAAATTATCTATCATCCCAAAGACCTATGGTCCTCACACAGCTTCTCTTGCTTAATGACCAACCAATCCTTCATTTGTAGACCTCTGCCTTTCTACACATACTTGGATTCATCATGTTAGATGATCAAGAGAGCTCCTTCAATAGGTTATATCATCCAAATTAGGTTTTATCTTAGACTTAGCCTTAGTATAGTCCTTCTTCTTCAACCTTGCTAGTGCCAATATGTATAGTACTATGCAAACATCAACCATGATCTTTAAAAACTTATCCATCATTTCAAGTAGATGTATATTGTCCTCATCACATCTAATTCTAGTTAGGATCACCTATAGGCTATCATGCCTCCTCCAAAGGTCTAGCTCTGATACCAATTGTTGGAAGTAGCTACTAAGAGGGGAGGGGCGTGAATCAATAGATAAAAATGTACATTTAATTCCATTTATCATTCCATGAAGCATACATTCACATAAGATCAAACAATTCCATTATTGAGGATCCATATCTCTAGAGTGAATCATATAATTTGCCATTTTCTTCAAAGTATGAATCTACCACTCTGCAACACCATTTTTTTAAGGGGTGTATGGAAATGTGAAGTAATGCAATATGCCTTGTATTGTACAAAAGTAATGAAATTCATTAGAGACACACATCCCCCCTCCCATTTTTTATGTGTAGTTGTTTGATTGGAAGAGATGACTACTTCTCTAAAAAATCCTTAAAATATTTAAATTTCTCAAATATTTCACTCTTATAGTTGATAAAATACACCCAAGTTTTTATAGAATAATCATCGATGAACGTTAGTACATATTTTGCTCTAGAGAAAAAGAAAATGGGAAAGATCATGAGATCATTGTGAACTATCCCAAGATAATTTTTAGCTTGATATGCCTTACCCTTTAGAAAAG
Organism: Torreya grandis; assembly: GCA_037957365.1. Lineage (NCBI taxonomy): Eukaryota > Viridiplantae > Streptophyta > Pinopsida > Cupressales > Taxaceae > Torreya > Torreya grandis. Next base: position 2,094,753 of record JARHVA010001739.1, read on the forward strand.
GATCCTAGTGTTGTTTGCCTAGAATATAACTAGGAAAAACTCCATTAATATAGGAGTCCTTTGGAAGGATAATCACTATATTATTTGTATTCATCTATTGTAGGTATCTATAATTAAGATGCCTAAAATGTTCATGCACAATTTACTGAGTGGATTGGAATGATAAATAAAAAATATCAAATAGAAGGTTAAAATCTCTTAATGGTATAGAAATGTGAATTGTGATCTACATCAGGTGTAACAACTATGTCCTATGAAGTTGAAAATTATCAGATTACAACATGTTGTGGAGTAAACCCAAAATATTTTTAGTATCTGAGTTCAAAAATTGATACACAAACAATACATTTGTGGATAATTTTAGAACATATAGTACATTATTGATAGAATCATCATGTTCCTCTATAGTACTAGATCCCAACACATCAACTCTAGAAGAGTTACCCACTTCAATATGGGAAGTGATATATTCTGAGAAATAAGAAAGAAGATCATGAGAACATGTAAGGTGATGAGAAGCATCAAACCATCTCATGATGTTGTGATTACCTTAGTGGTGAGTGATTTCTCTTTTCCTATTAGAGGTACTGAAGAAAGAGTTAGAAAAAGCAATTATGCTATTTGATGACTTCTAAAGCTTCCATCTTCTGTAAACATCTTGATTTAGTCTGATTGCCCCCAAAATAAAAGTTACACATACCATAAGTATTCTTAGGTTTAGACTACTATCTAGGTTTAGAGGTCTTAGAGGCCTTAATATACTCAACAAGTTTAGAAGACTTAGAATACTGACTACCTTGAGAGGGAGATTCTGTTGGTTTTGTGGAAGGTAAAATCTTTAGCTTCGACTTGGATTTTCCTTTGGAGGAGCTAACAACTAATGCATGACTAGATCTAGGAATAACATCAAGAGTCATTAGTTTGGTTTTCTCCCGAGTGAGTCAATCACAAAATAGCTCAAAAGTGGGCCACTAAAATTGGTCACCCAAGGCATCCATAGTGGAGTAAAAAATAGAGGCAAAGACATTAAAAATACCATTTAGCTTAGAGAAAAGGAGAAATATGGCCTCTTTATCAATATTTTCTTTCCTAGTGACATACAATTGGGAGCTAATGAGTTTGAATATTTTCAAAAATTATTCAATATTGGGGAAGTCAAAGGGAAAAGGTGAATAGAGTTATGCATCAAGATGTAGTAGCTTGAATTCATTAACTTTACCAAAGAGTGTATTAAACATATCCCATGTTTCCTTGGGGGTTTTAGTATCAAGAATGTGAAAGAGAAGGGTGTCAGAGACATTGAGGACAATCAAACCAAGTGCATCATCTTGTTTCATGAAAATAGTGGTCCTTCTATTAAATGAACGGCAAAATAATGTTAAAAATAACATGTCATAGGCCTTTTGACTATAAGAGCTCCTACATATTTAGTTTCCACATGGTTTAGTTTGAAGTCATGAGTGGCTTTAATAGTCATGGAACTATGGTGGAGGAGGCAAACATGAAAAAGTACATGTAAGGTCAAACTTGATGGACATCAGGTACCATAGATAATACACCCATGATTTTATAAAGAATGCCTTCAGGACGTTGGGAACCACCAATAATGCATCCAAGGATTTTACAAATGTGCCTAAAAGACCTCTAAAGAAACCATAAAAGACTATAATTTACTCATATTCAAAATTGTATATTTTGATAATTTTAATGACTAAGACAATTTTAATTTGTACAAAGGTGCTTATTCACACTAACCCCTACCCCCCATAAAATATTAAATAACTCCTCATTTTGTAAAGCACACCCCCCAAAAACATAATAAATGACAAATTTAAATTTATAAAAAATAGGAATGACTTTTTATTTCCTTGGCTTAAACTAAATTAGAATTAGAGTTTTCTTTTTGTGTTAGATTTTTGTGAAGCCCAAAAAAACCATACTAAATCCACTACTTGTGACTTGATTTTGTAATTCTCCCCAAATTTATTTGTGAATAGTTATATAAAATCTTGACTTGGAAAATCAAATCAATCTCTTGCCTTCAAATTGTTGATTTTGAGACAACCTCAACCAAAGCTCCAAGTTACCAAGGACTAGGACTAGGACCCAGACTCAAATACAACTATGGATATAACTCTGCGTGCACGCGCGCGCGCGCGCACACACACACACACACACACATGATGGTCCCATATGTAGTCTACTACACGTTAAATAAATTGATCAACATGGTTTCCTAGTGGAAATTTTAAAACAACTATTAGATTGCATCTACCTATTGAATGGAGGAATTTTGATACAAAGGGTTTTTTGGCTAAAGCATAGTTTCATGTTATCTACTAGGGTGGTGCCCTCATCAATCTTATGCAATAGGTTATGGTTAATAGCCTGAGATATTTCCTAAAGAGACTTGTAACTAAGGAAAGATTCTTTGATTGAAGCAACATGAATGTTCTCACACTATAGGAATCAAATAACCTCAAAGACATCATAAGCTACACTTGGCCTAGATTCTCAAAAGATTAAATTCTAATGAAAATCTTCTACCTTGTAAGGTTTCTAATGTAGTTTTTTCACCAAAGAAAAAGATGCATACATTATTTATCTTCCCTTAATGATTGTATTGCATGAAGACCTTGACTCAAATCCTAGTAGCCTCACTAAACTATAATAATAAGAAACAAAAGCAAACCAACCTACGTGAAGAATAATTCATTGATGTAAGTTGGAAGTTTTATACTTACTACTGGGAGAATCACTTTATCATCATTTGGTCCAAATGCAACTAATAATACACCATTAACCTCGACAGTTTTCCACATGGAATCCACAAGCCACAAGTAAAAAAAATTATTGCTTTTATATATATATTTTTTATGAATAATGGATTAATTAATAATAACTTATTCAAAACAAAATGCAAGTGATGATCAGTAAAACGTAAATACCCAAGTGTGGCCAAAATTCCCCAAAAAATAAGACTTGAGTTCAATAGAAAAATTCAAGCCAAGAGTAATCACTACGTGTTCAAAGCATCCAAAGTTCAAAAAATTAGGAGCAAGATACTAAAACAAACCTTTGCCTCATCTATGTCAAATAAAGATCCATCCAAGTGGAAGTGTGGAGCTATTGATGTTAGATTTTAGACACGTTCCTACACTATGATACCATAAACAAACATAAAAAGGAAACATAGATCCTTGAGATTAATCTAAAAGACGAGTTCCATGAAATAATATATTAAATTCCAATGACTACAATCAATTAAGACAAGGCAATAATAATAATAATAATAATAATAATAATAATAATAATAATAATTATTATTATTATTGTTGTTGATTGAGAAGTACATACGATCTCTCTATCTATTCTTGTTATCACACACAAGTACACAAGTGCTCCTTGAGAGAGAGAGAGAGAGAGAGAGAGAGAGAGAGAGAGAGAGAGAGAGAGAGAGAGAGAGAGAGAGAGAGAGAGAGAGAGAGAGAGAGAGAGTAAAATAATTTAGCCCTCGAAAGATCTTGTGACAAGTGTTACACTTAAACCATTCTAAATCTAGAACTTAAAATTAATAATCATTATCACTTAGACCATTTTAAGTTTGGCTTGTGAAAAGTATGATACAAGTAATAAATACATATATTTATTTTATGCATGCAATATTCATTTTTAAATAGTAAATGTTTCCTAATTAGAGCTTAGAACAATTAAAGTCTAATAATCTAATAAGATAGTGAGACACAACATCAATGATATAGTTATCCCATGGAAGGTGTTGGCATCCCAACAACCCACTTGTTTAACCAAATTCACTCACAACCCTTGGAGGAAGGCTCAATGCTCATTCCCCTTTGCATGTGACCAATCACGGGATCCATTGAAGCCACAATCCCAAAGAGCCTCATTAAAACCTTCACAACTTTCATTACTACTACTGATTACGCCATATTTCTATTTAAGTTAGCTTAAGGGGATGCAACTTGACAAAGGAGTGGCTTGAGATCAATGGAGGGGAAGCTTTACCCAAGAAGGAAATTTCTAGAGGTGAAAAAACCTTGCATCTTCTCGACAAAGTCCAATGAAAGGAAAAACTATCATAACCCCAAAATTTTGAGTTTTTAAAACTTTTCCTTTAAAGTAAATTATGTTTTCATAACCTGAATACAAGTTAGATTAGTGACTAAAGCATATGCATAAATATCTTTCACAATGTAAGATAAATTAGAGTCTAACGTAAGAAAAATTATAAATGGAAGCAACTAGGAACACTATAACACAAAGTGTGATTATTGTACGAAACTTTGAAATATAATAACATTTAATTAACCTTGAATCATAGGAAGATAATCTTTTACCATGTTTAAACTCCATGTTAGTTTATTTTAAGTGTGAACACTTATTGAACTTATGTGAGGTTAACAGTGCCATATGTGGCTATAACCACAACTAAAATGATTTTCTCACTTGTTTGACCATAGACATGCACTCAATAAAACTTATAAGTCACCATATAGATCAAAAAACATACTATTTCCTTTTAAAACATAACATCAAATAACATTCTAAACTAAATACATTCATTTACACAAGCACACTTGAAACATCCGTAAACATGGTACTCAGTGTGATCGTATGCCATATTAGAAGCACTTATACATCTTAAATGTCATCCAAAAAATAGTATTAGGTCATCAGAACACTTATATATCTTTGAGACTTAAACATATGTTTAAAAATTTAAAACAATCCATATAAGTAACTACATCAAAAAACTGCCTAATGAATATAAGTGGAACCCAATAGAACCATTCATTATGTTATCATGACCTCATTGAATTCCATATAGACCTCTGGTGTAGTTAACAATGATTTTTATGAGTTTATAAAGTTATACATCAGTTCTTAATTATAACATAACAAAAACAACTTAAATAATATAGTATTTATTGTACACTTAGGCATACCCTTGTACCAATATTAATAACAAACATGACTTATACTTTAGATGTTTATTATGTCAACATCTATTTAATCATGAGATTAAATATCACAGGGGATCACAACTTGATATAATAGAACCATTACAAAACCATTAATGACCCATAAATTAACCAAGGCCTTCTAGTCATGTGCTTAAATGTACTATCCAAACTTAACATAATTGTTCACTTGACTAAAATGCAAATTCAAACATTTAATCATTTCTTCTCAACTTCTTTATTTATATTTCAAAAGAGACATGAGAAAAAATTAAACTATGAGTTCGTAAAGCTTACATCATCTCAATATTTACCAAGTACATTATGAGCATAATATTATTACACCAAGATTATCAATTAACTTTAAGAACTAATCAATACACGAGAACCAACAATATTCGAATAAATGCTTCGAAGAAGGAAAAATGTTCCCTGGAATACTAGTCTATAGTCAAACACAAATCATATATTATATGAAGTTGAATTTACATTTGAACAATAATCTGGGAGAATCCAAGTTTTTACAATTGCTCAACATTATTAATTGACTTAGTGATTCCCCTTTTATCTCATATATTGCTAAAGCAATATGAAACAAGAATGTTGGGTCCTTATCACCAATTGAGTTCTTGAAGTATTACTTACATGAACTTTTTATGAAATCAATAATGATAAGTCATTATTCAAATTTTATAATAAGTAAATCACATAGACATATCTGAATACAAATAACTGATAGCATCAAATGTAATCACTTCATACATATGCATGTACATTTGAAAAGATAGCTTGTAAGTAATAAATATAACTTATTTCAAATATAATACATCTTACATTTGCATCTTAAATTAATAAACTCAGAAACCTTTCTATAAATGCCTTTGAAACAATCATCAAGTATAACCATGTTACCTTCCATAATAATTTAAGAATTAATATTCAAACTTATTTAACAATTATAATCAATGTTAAAATCATCAATATTTACTTGTTGTTAATGAAACAAAGGTAAATAATTCACATTTGAACATTAACAACAATTTTCCAAACAATAACCAATCAATAAATTCACAAGTGAATTACCCTATCGACTTATCATACACAACTTTATAATGTACAATAAAATAATTTTAATAACATTATAATAAACATACAACTTTGTATTCATGTTTTATTTCATATGAAACCCACATTTGAGTCTTACTCCATATTATGCCTTGAATCAAAAGACTCTTAATTACCTTTTGAAGTGCATATACATATAACAAATAGTTAGCAAGCTATTACTCTAAAAAATGCCAATATCAAAGACAACAATAACCACCTACAAAACAACGTTCACAATTTTATACATCACAAACCTACAGGAGGTAATTGTTTGAATGATACAATTAAAAGAAGACATATTCATATTTTTTAGTATGCATGAAAATTCAACGATGCCCAAAAGCCTCTTTTCCACTAAATATCCAAAAATAACAACTTGAAACCAAGTCACAATACCATTGGTTAAGATCTAATACTTCACATATTGCCAATTTTGACCTTACCACTATACAAAAACCTAGTCCTATGAAAATTATAAGAATGAATGTCACTATTCATTTACATAAGCAAATACAAAAACCAAAAAATTAATCTATGTAATGAATAACAATGACTTATTTATAATGAAATTGCAAACCCGGAATTTTTGATATGAGTAATCCAATTTCAAGAGTTATTTATAAATTGACTATCCTCTTTTCATTTAAGTCCAATAAATACTAATACACAAAATAATAACTTGATGAATGTTTCCCACTAGTCGTGAATCAAACCAAGTAAGGAAAATAATATATAAATATTAGCCAACAAACATCTACTCAAATCTGAATACTATTCAATAATCATTTTAAAACCATATTGAAATACAACAGTCATAAATCCTTTAATTTACCAAAACATTTCTTCACTGTTACATTAATGATTGTATTCAATAAAATAAGTTGAAATAATAATACAATAGAAACCTGTTTACTCTTTAAAATCACAATATTACCATAATGGAGAAACCCTATAGTTAAATACATGCACATTATCAATATAGTCAAATAAATCCTTACCAAATGGCATCTTCATGGAAATACAAAAATGTGCTACAAAATATATGTACATATAATCTATTTGCCAATGTCTAAGTCCAATAAGAGTGATCAAGCATACAACCCATACTCATGTGAAAGATAAGCCCAACCATCAGTAGGTATCCCTACCCACCCTAACCATCGATTGGTGGTGAAAGTAGGTACACAAATATAAGACTTGTAGCACCCAAAGAATCCAACAACATGATGCAATGGTGTCACAAGTTTAAAAAAGGGTTTCAAAGCAAATACAAAATATGAACCAACAAGTCCATCATAAGATTAACTTGACACACACACACATCTGTTATATAAAATACCAGCATAAGATTAACTTGACACACACATATCCGATATATAAACTATGAAATAAACATCTAATAGAAATTAGGGTTCAAAATCCAAAACACTAAAAAATCATCCAAAAGAGCCAAACACTAAACCAACACAACAAAGCAACCAATGAGTCTTTTTAACAATTGAGATTGCCCATATACCATCTATGGACGAGGTATTCTCTTGGTCTCACCCTTTAGGGTTTCTTTGACCAATTTGTTTTACAAACAATAAATAAATTTAGGCCTATTCAGGAGCTTATATGATTTGAAACCTTAAATCATCAATTTATTTAAAGTAAGAAAGCACCTAGTAACACATTGATTTGTAAAAAAAGTTTCAAAATGCACTTACTTGGTATTAATAGGCAATGTGATACCAAAAAGGCTTATCTCAAATCCTATTGCTTCTTCTTTTCCATCATAGTCATCCTCTCTTATTTCTTTCTTTTTTATTTTTTTGTTCTTTATACTACATTTTTATATTGTCAAAATTTTAGCTAGTTGATTCCTCATTCCACCAGATGTAATTCCCACCTCAAAAATTACATGCTTAAATTCTACAGTCATGAAGTCGAGTTAAAAAACCTCAACTTCCTATATGCATCCCCTAGAAACTGCCATGCACTATGTCCACTAAGCCATCAAAATAAAATGATGAAATGAGAACCCTAATTAGTATGCCCAAAGTTAACCATGGAATCCTTTTTTGGTTGGGGTTATTTAACCATGGTGAAACATAACATACCATTAACCGAAGTCTCTATGACTTATAGTTACATTATAACTAATTCCATCACCTTAGACTTTCAAAGCACAACTATTTCTTGGCTTAATATTCATTCTTTGTTAGTCCTTTCATCGACTATTAAAAAATATACAATAGTTTAGTTGTTTTAAAAACTCTAGATTAGTCAGTTACCTCAGTCCAATCATGGACTTGTAAGATTACGGTGCCAACCCTTTCTAGTAAAAACTTGCCATTGTAACTTCGACTTGAACTAATTTTACAATACAAAATCATAGAAGTTATCAAATATATTATGACCTTCAACAATATTTCATTTGTATTTAGATGCTATCTACATCCCACCTTTTCAAAAAAAATTTACATTGATGTTAGAACAAAAATGTTCTCATCCCAATGTGTATTTGGTTACTCAAAATGACAATAATAAAGAAAAATGGTAACTAAAATAACAAAGGAATTCAATCGACACAAGATTGATAATAAAAGTGAACTAACACAGCTCAAGATTAATAATAAAAATACTTAATTCAGATAGTAATGCCACTGCATTATGTTTTAACATTCACTACATACTTCACCTTTGTCATTGCACACCAAGGATAATCTAAAGAGGGGACCCCTAAGAGCTTACTATAAAATTTTGGTGAATCTTTGATTTTAGGTATAATTTCATTGGTGAATCTTTAGCAAAGTCACTACATTGATATAAATTGACTCGTGATTTCTATTAGTTCTTTCAAAAAAACTTATAAATAGTTGGTGAATCAAGCGTCATATTCAAATCAAAAAATAATGGTGAAAAAATCAATAAAACAAGAGGGTAGAGGATGATAAATCTAAAGTCAAGATCTTATTTACGGTTCCTTATTTTTAATGATTAAATTTTTTATTTATTTTTTAAGATTAAATTTGTCTTCTAAAATTACTAAATTTGATGGCCATATGACTAAGTATAAATCGAATACATACCTATTTAAGTCTCTCGAAAGACCAACCAGATAATATAATAAACTAAGTGTAGCAAAAGTTGTGAGAAAAAATCAGAGTATATCATATAAACCAACTATGGGCCATAAGGAAAGACAACTATGAAAAGTGAGGATGACAAAATTGAAAAAAATATTCAAAACATTTTCATAGTTTCAAAATTATAAATTATATAATGTGGTCTGTCAAAATATCTTAACCACATCCATATTAGCCTTTCAAATATTTCTTTATTTTAGTTAACAAACCATGACAACTAGAATATAATTATTATCTTAAATATTTAAAAACAAAATAAAGTATGATCATCAGGCTTTGTTGTGTTTATTTAGTTTGTTCTTTGTACATTGTTTAAAACAAGTATCTTGCATGTCATTATTTCTTAGAAGAAATCAATTTCTTGTTTGTTTAAAATAAGTATGTGGTAAAGATCAATTAAATAGTATAATAAATTGAATATAGCAAAAATATAATGAATAAATATAATGATAAGTTTCCTAAAAAGTATTTCTTTAAATATATTTACTCAAAACACTATCTTTCAAATGTCTTAACCATATTTATAATCAATAATGGCCTTTCAAATATTTTTTTATTTCAATTAACAAACAATGCCAATTAGAATATAATTATTGCTTTAAATATTTAAAAACAAAATATGGTAGGATCATGAGGCTCTATTACATTTATTCAATTTATTTTTTGTATATTTTTAAAAAAAAGTATCATGCATGTCATTATTTTTTAGAAGAAATTAATTTCTTGTTTGTTTAAAATAGGTATGTGGTAAAGACCAATCAGATAATATAATAAACTGAGTATAGCAAAAATAGTGACAAAAAATGTAAATAAAACCAACTATGGGGCCATAAGGCAAGACAACTATAAAAAATGAAGATGACATAACTGACAAAAGTATTCAAAACATTTTCAGAGTTTTAAAATTATAAACTATATAATAAGGTATGCCAAAATGTCTTAACCACATCCATATTGGCCTTTCAAATATTTTTTATTTCAATTAATAAAATATGTCAATCCGAATATAATTATTATCTTAAACATTTAAAAACAAAATATAATATGATCATGAGGCTCCAAGACTCTCTTTATGCAGTATATATGATAAGATCATGTGTAGTATTTAGTATAAATTGAGCACATACCACAACTCAAACTTTTGACACTGTTGGTCGATCTAATAGACTCAAATAAGTTCTTGTTACAAGAGATCAATTATTTGAGGTTGTATCCTTTGTAAGTTATACCTTGAAAAATATTGAAAAATATTTATCTTTAGAGATTAGATATAATTTTCTTTGAGATGAACTATTAGAATCCATGGTTGTGATGTACCCTCAATATTGGAAAAATGTTAGCTCATCAGATTTTTACAATAAAATCAAAACAATGGCCTAACACTTCTGCAAGAATGTATAATTGAGTGGTGAGCAAACCTAAGGTATTTTAGATTTGCCAAAGCTGAAAGAGTGGTTTGTTCAATTTTTCACAATAAGTTTTAGATTATGCTTTTGAAGATGGCTCTATCACTAGACTATGGACTACCTTAAGTTTGAGTGAAATATAATATGATATGGTATCTCAAAATATTTTAATCTTGATAATCTATGCTAAACAATGATTTTGGGCTCAATGGAAGATGAGAGAATTTTTAGTGCATTGTCATTTTAAAGTCAAAGTTAAGAAATAAGCTTGACAAAAATTAGAGCCCTGCTTGAAGCTCTATGCAACTAGATACAATGTCCTCAAAATTTTAATTTAATAGAGCTCTAACAATTTGGTAGTCAACATCTGAAAGAATAGAAAAAATTAATAATTTTTCAAACACACTACAATTTTACAATACTAGATCTGAGTCCAACAACTTTTAAAGAGAATGCAAATAATAATTATCAAGAATAAAATGAAGAAAATTGGCATGTTGAAATTTAGAATTTAGGTATATGAAATCTGAGGTTGATCGAGGAAGAATAACAAATTTTATGATTGATTTTGAGATTTATTTTTATGAGTATTTTGAAAAAATTTGTTGAAGATAATGCATAGTATATAAATGATTAAGAGGTAATCTATTTAGTTTTATTTATGTTTGATTAAGAGAACATGTCTATAATAGTTATAAACTCTATCATAGAGAAACACAAGTATATCGTGATGTTTCCTTATTATTTTATACCAAGTAGGTGTATTTTTGTGTTATGCTCGATTAAGATAACATGTTTATAATAATTTCAAACTCTATTATAGAGATGCATAAATATTTTTTGGTGTTCCATTGTTATTTTATATCAAAATTATTTGAGGTATCTATAGTGTAATGAAATGTAAATATTTATATTGAACCAATAGCTTCATTTATGTCGATAGCTTGCATAAATGACTAGAAAGTTTGAGAAAACTATCACATATGTATTCAAGCAACTTCCATTAATCCCATGGGTGATGTGTTGGATCAACATTAAATTTTTCCTTGAGACCCCTCAATATGTTAGCATGAATTAAATAAAAAATGAGATAAAATCTAAACCTTGATCTCTGTAGCTTTAATTCTACTTACATCCCATTCAATGATAGAAATAAAATAAACATTAGGTTTGAAAATTATTTATTATTAATTTTTTTAATCATTAAAACCATATAGAAGGAAGAGCACGTTGGTTTACTCAATTTTATAAATGTGTTAAGGACCACTTGTAACTTTGGACATAATAATCTTAAGATAATAATTACATTTTGGTTGGCATAGTTTGTTAATTGAAATAAAAAATATTTGAAAAACCATTATTAATTATAGATATGGTTAAGGTATTTTGGTAGACCTTATCATTATTGATTATAGATATGATTAAGACATTGTCATTATATTTATTCATTTCAAGATAGACGATTGTGCATACAAATAATTACTCTTTTTCTTCAAAGTAAAAGAAAAACAAATCCATACCTTACAATCACAAGGAAACCAGCTTAAAAATTGTTTGTACCTTTATTTCCAACCTCTCATCCCAATATTTAAACTACTAAAACTTTGTTTATGTTAATATCTTGCATCAATGACAAGAAAAATCAAGAAACTGTCACATATATATTTGAGCAACGTATCTATACTTGAATACATATGCATCACTATAATAGAGTTTAAAATTGTTATAAACATATTCTCTTAATCAAATGAAAGATTGAGAGGATTTATTTATATGCACAATTATCTATTTTGAAATGAATAAATATAATGATAAGTTCCCTAAAAACTATTTCTTTAAAGATATTGGCTTGCTATCCTCGTTTTCTATAGTTATGTTGCCCTAAAGCCCCATAGTCAGTTTAAGACAATAATAATCTATTGGTTGGCGTGACTTGTTAATTAAAATAAAAAATATATGAAAGGCCATTATTTATTATGGATATAGTTAATATATTTTGGTAGACCTTATTTTATAGTTTATATCTCAATTATCAAATATATGTATATGTGATCAGATTTCAAATATTATAATCTAATCTATCCAGCAGAGTAAAGCTTATAGAAGAGGAAATATCTTGAAAGAAATATTTATGATTATATCAAAGTGTTTTATCAATCTCTTGATGTCTCTTTTATATCTTTATAGCTGAAAAGAGGAAAAAAAGAAATAAAATTAAAATAACCAAAAGAGAAAAAGACTCAATGTATACTTATAGTTAGTCTTTTATATATCAATCTCTTGATATCCCTTTTATATCATAGATTAGTCTTTTGAAATACTTATAAAGATTTGAACTTAATTTATACTAAGTACTGCACATGATCTTACTATATGTAGTACACAAAAAGAGCCCTTAAGAACTACAATTTTAGGACATGAAGGATAATAAAAAAATATTGATTTCAACCTCTCCCTTTAGAAATAATTTATTTTAGGACATACATTTATTTATTGATTTTGGCAAGGCTAAAACATGATCAATATGTAGAAACAATTTTTAAAATTAATACAAAACATTAAAATCCATGTGTTTTCTATAGTTGTTCAGTAAAGAATAAACTATTCAAACATATTTTTCTGTAGGAAATAAAATACTGCTAGTTATATATCAAAATTGTCAAAAACAATATCAACATACTCAAAAATATTAGGACAATATTTAATACTAAGTATGAAAAGAAATTTCAACACAAGAATTTAAGTTTTAATTAGTGTACCAAAAACCAAATCTATTAAAGGGACAACTTTATCAGTCAAGTACTCAGTATACTCCATATAAATAATGAGAATTTTCATCAAGTGAGTTGAGGTCATTTAAGAATCGTCTACTTTTAATTTAACCTTTTTTAACATTTTGACCTCCATAGGTTGTGTTGTAGGGCTACTAGCACATTTCCTGCCAGAAAGAGTAGGGTTTTTAGGTTCAAGGGGTGGAATATTAGTGTTAAGTGGAACAATTTCATTGAGAAGTAATTCTACAATTAATTCAATAATATTTCCAAGTTGATGTGGCTCAAACAATGGAACATTATGCTCATTAGATTGAATGGCAACATGCATGTGTCGAGGGGGATCATTTGGAATGCCTCATCCATGAAGAAAATTCCTCCAATGTGCTCCCTCCATCCTCTATTTCCACAAAAATTCAAAGAGTTAGTAGGCAAAGAGTTGATAACATTCCAAAAGGTAGGGTCATTGGCATCAAAATGCAAGGAATCATGGGTTCCCCAATTAAATGGCCTAACAAATGTGTTAGTAGCCCTTCAACCATAAAAGAATAATCCACCTCGAGAGCTACACCGTGAAGGATTAACCTCACTACATTGATCATCATCACGACTCCAAACATTTCTACCTAAATCATTTGAACTTAAATTCTAGTCTGACATCTAATACAGTATGCTAAAATAAACATTTTATACAATTGAGCTCAAATACTTCCTATTTTTTATTATCTAAAAAATATAATGCATCAAATTATTTAATTTAAAACAAAATGCAAATAATACTTAGATAATCATCATTGTGCATAAAAATTAATCATTCCATCATCTATATAACCATACTAAAATAACAACTACCAACCTAAAAAAATCATGTATTATTCTAATCTGATATCTAATAAAGTATGTTAAATAAGCATTTTATACAATTGAGCTCAAATACTTCCTAATTTTTATTATCTTAAAAATACAATGCATCAAATTATTTAATTTAAAACAAAATACAAATAATACTTATATAATCATCATTGTGCATAAAAATTAATCATTCTATCATCTTTATAACCATACTAAAATAACAACTACCAACCTAAAAAAATCATGTATTATTCTTTCACAATCCTCATGCCACTTTCAATAAAATGGTAAATAGACCATAATCAAATACACGAAACCCTTGATGTTTAATTTGTGTGTGTGTGTGTGTGTGTGTGTGTGTTAAGGACCACTCAAAACATAATCAACTTAAAGTAATAATTATATTTGGGTTTAGGGTTTTGAAGTTGAATTAAAAAAATATTGGAAAGGCCAATATGGATATGGTTAAGATATTTTGACAGATCTTATTATATAGTTTTTAATTTTAAAACTATAAAATTGTTTTGAATATTCTTTCACAACTATGAAAAGCAAGGATGACATAATTGAAAAAATATTTAAAATATTTTCATAATTTTAAAATTATAAACTATATAAAAAGGTTTGTCAAAATGTCTTAACGACTCCATATTCGCTTTTCAAATATTTTGTATTTCAATTAACAAACCATTCCAACCATAATATAATTATTATCTTAAACATTTAAAAATAAAATATAATATAATTGTGAGGTTCTATGACTCTTTCTATGCAATACATATGGTAAGAACATGTGTAATACTTAATATAAATTGAGTATAGACCACAACTCACACTTCAAACATTTTGACAAACTTTATTATATAATTTTTAATTTTAAAACTATGAAAATATTTTGAATATTCTTCGATGTGACATCATTTTCTTTTATATGGTTTTAATAACTAAATAACTTAATAATAAATAATTTTTAAACCTAATATTTATTTTATTGCTGGCATTTAATGTGATGCCGTTGAAATTAAAGCTATGGGGATCGAGGTTTAAATTTTGCCCCATTTTTTATTTCACAATCCTCATGCCACTTTCAAAAAAATAGTAAATAGACCATAATCAAATATATAAAAACTCAAATTCATACAAATTTCTAACCCTATGGATTTCATATATATATGCAACTATATCTTCAAAAATCTGAAATCAATATTTCTAATTTTGACTATGCCAAATAATCAAATACTCATTTTGAACAAAATTTCTTGAAACATTTTAATATTTTTTTAATAAAGACAAACCCCTATGTCAAAATTGATCATTTATATACTTTGCATAATTCTCAACAAGATTTCTCAATTTTTAAAACTCCAATGTTCAATTTCATATACATAATGAACACTTAAGACGTAATAAACTTAAAGTTTCAGTTATGTCATTCTCATTTTTCATAGAAGTATCATGCATGTCATTATTTCTCAGAAAAAACAATTGCTTGTTTGTTTAAAAGAAGTATATGGTAAAGACCAATCAAAAACTATTTTAAACCAAGTATAGCAAAAATTATGATAAAAAATTAGAGTATAGAATATAAATAATAAACTGACTATGAGACTATAATATATATATATCCTAATTTTTTATTCAGTTTAATATATTATTTGGTTGGTCTTTAGTTTTACCACCCTAAACCCTTAACAAATAATAAATTATTTTTTTTAAAGAAATATTGGCATGCAAGATACTTCTTTTAAACAATACGTAAAGAACAAAATAAATTATATTATGTGGTTGATCTTTACCACATACTTCTTTTAAATAAACAAGAAACCTATTCCTTCTGAGAAAGAATGACATGCAAGATACTTCTTTTAAACAATGTACAAAGAATAAAATAAATTATATCAAGTAGTTTTTCTTTACCACATATTTATTTTAAACAAATAAGAAACTCATTTCCTTTGAGAAATAATGACATGCAAGATACTTCTTTTAAATAATGTACAAAGAACAAAATAAATTATATTAGGTAGTTTCTCTTTACCACATATTTTTTTTAAACAAACAATAAACTCATTTCCTCTGAGAAATAATGATATGCAAGATACTTCTTTTAAACAATGTACAAAAAATAAAATAAATTATATTAAGTAGTTGTTTTTCACCACATATTTATTTTAAACAAACAAGAAACTCATTTCCTCTAAAAAATAATAACATGCAAGATATTTCTTTTAATCAAAATGAATAAATATATCAGAGCCTCGTGATCATTTCAACCATTTTTTACACTAATCCAAAGTTACCAATTTCACAAATTTTGAGTTAAGAAAAAAATAGATATACATGAAATTTATAAGAAAACTACATGCACAATATTTTTGGTAAATATATTTAAATAAATATTTTTTAAGAAATTATTCTTATAGTTATTCATTTCAAGACAAACGATTGTACATGCAAACAATTGCTCTCAGTCTTTGAAACTTAAAAAATATAATTTTATACCTTTCAATCATAAGGAAACCAATTTAGAATTTGTCTGTGTCTTCGTTTCCAACCTCTCATCTTAATCTTCTAACTACCAAAGCTTCACTTTCACCAAGAAATTGCATAAATGATAAGAAAAATTGAGAAACCATCACATATGTATTTAAGCAACTTCCATTAATCCCATGGGTGACGTGTTGGACTTTTTATCCCTAAAAAATATCACTCATTTTTGGGACAACATTTGAACTATTTTGGTCCTACAGACCAAAATTGTCTCTTCCCTTTTCAAAACTTGTCTTGGGCATTCAAATTCCTTATTTTTCAAGCTTCTTAGAAATCTACGGACTCTGCAGGCTTAAATCTATAGACTCTACAGGCTTAAATCTACGGACTCAGTAGGAAGAGAAAATCTACGGACTTTGCAGGGCAAGTTCAATGAGCTTTACAGGATAAAATATATGGACTCTTTCAAGGTTAGAGAAAACTACGAACTTGATTTCTACGGACTCTGCAGGTAGGTTCAATTCTACAAGTCCAAAAGCTTCTGCAGGTGGGTTCAACCAAAAGAATCAATTTGTAACACTTGGTCATTTTCAAAATTGTTTCAATACCTTGGTTCAAACAAAAATCTCCATCGATAAGCATCAACAACAGGTTCAACGTTTGGTTCATCCTTTGGTTCAATGTCAAAAGGTTCATCAGTCGGTTCAAGGCTTTGTTTGAACCGTTGAACCAAAACTTGGTTCAACGGTTGGTTCAATGTCTTTTGGTTCAACGATTAGTTCATCGCTTTGGTGCATTCAATTGAACCATCAGCTTGAACCATTTTGGTTCAAAGCTTGGTTCAACCAATTGGTTCAACGAAGAGGTTCAACGGTTGGTTCAAACAAAGGGTTTGTCGGCTTGAACCATTTTGGTTCAATGAAGTGGTTCAATGTTTGGTTCAACCGAGCGGTTCAATCAAACGGTTCAACAGATGGTTCAAAGCCTTGGTTCAACGTTTGGTTCAATCAAACAGTTCAACAACTTGGTTCAAAGGAGCAGTTCAAAATGCAAAAGTTCAAAGTGCCTCCCAAATGACAAGTGCCCTTGCGAAGGGCACTTGGTCAACAAAAATACCTTTTGGAAGGGTCATATTCAAAAAAGACTAAGGCAAGTCTAAGGCAAAATTCCTTTGGATAAAAAGTCTGAAAGAATTCTGAGAAGTCATGGGAGTAAATCCCGAAGGAATTCATGTATATGGCAAATGAAACAATTTTCGTAGACAATTTGTCCGCGAGAATTTGTGAAAGGCCGCCGAAGGACCCCGAAGGGCAGGTGCCCTTGCGGGGGACTCTTAGCTGCCAATTTGAAGAATACTTCCTCGAAGCTGAAGGGTCACCCGAAGAATCTGAAAGGCACATTCAAAGACCACCCGAAGGGTAGATACCTTTGTGGGAGGCTCTTCCCGACCCAAAGTGGGTCATTTCTTAAGGCCCGAAAGGGCAAGTTCAATCTAGAAAGCGCCAAATAGAAAAGCCGAAAGAGGACCAATGGGTGACGTGCCCAAAGACGTCAAATTCAACACAACGAACTAGCCATTGATCCTTTGAACCTACAGACCCAAATACATTCACAGGATTTAAAGCCAAGACTAGTAGAAAACAAGGAAAGAAGAGAACAACAAATTGAATCCAGGACCCGATTCAATTAACCAGGAAAGGAGGAACGATGAAGGTAGGATCAGATCACCAGGTGGACATTGAAAGTTGCAAACTTTCAATAAGTGTGACTTGTTTCCTTGCATTGATAAAATCAAATGGGTAAAACACCCCTAAGTTCCAGCTTGTCTTCTTAACAGATTCCAATGCAACATGATGTGTTACTGTTCCCGAGTCCTTCTTGAAATGGCTATATAAGGGACTATCTTCTATTGTAAAGTATCTCTCTTTTGACAATCAAAATGAAACTTTGCCCAAATTGAAAGACACTTATGAGACTTTGAGCTCAGTTTGTTTATCATATTTTGTTATTGGAATAAGAAAGCAAGTGGTTTTTCAGACTTTGTGATGTAATATCTTTGTTGTTGAGGAAACTGTTCTTATGTCTTTTTCCTTAATATATCTTCTGTTCCTTTAATTCAACAAGCAAAATTAGTGACAGTAGTCGGAAAGGTGTCCTGAAGAGTCAAGTGTGGAGAGAATTTGTGCCTCCATAATTGCCTTTAGTGTGTTTTCTTTTCATTTCTGTGTAAAGGATATTTGGATGACTTTGTGCCCTCATTGTCCTTCGTATCTTACTCTTGAGCAATTCAAGTGAAGACTTTGTGTTGCATCTCAATTTACTGGTTATTACATCCTTTGCTACATTTTGCATTTACTACTAGGAGTACTCTTGTGGCTGGCTGAATAGTACTTCTGAAAGAAGAGGAGTGTTGTCTGTCATTTCCTTTGAGTTTTTCCTTTGATCCTCACACATCATCTCTAAAAAAGGAGAGATGGATGGTTTGTCCTACCCCTGAGTATTATTTTCTATTTATATATATATATATATATATATATATATATATATAGCTTATCTATAAGGAACCTCCCCTTGATGAGAGGAGAGATCAGTCCCCTTCTAATGTGTTAAAACTACACATTTGGATGACTAATATTCCTACTTTGACTGATCAGACCTATTTTGTTTATCAGTACGCTAATTGACAAAATATTCAACCAACAATTTTTGGCAACTCCACTGGGGATATAAAATCCATTATCCATTTATAATCTATCAATTCACCTCCACAGCTAACGAAAAAGAACGCACAGTTTAAAGCCTTAAGCTGCAAACTGAAGCAAGGTCAATTCTTTTCCCATTTTTGTCTCACAATCTGCCAGATTCAAGGTATACACGAAGCCAAAGGGCTAAAGAGATTGTTGAACCTGTATTCGAGTTGGTACAACAAAGTGATTTTGATCTATTTCCTTCACCACCTCGTCTCCAATGAACCAAGAGCTTTCCTCCCACTAAAGTCAGATCTCTATTGCCAAACAAAGTATCTACTTCTGTTGTTGATAAAGCTTTACCAATAATCACTCCTCTGAGATTTGTTATCCCTCTTTTTCATAATCTTACAATGGCAGTTCAAGGGCCCTGGGGTAATACTTTTGGTCCTCTCAATCTTACTCCACCTCTACATGAGCTTCCACGCAATTCAAGGAAGAACTTCCCCAAGTTTTATGGTGATGAGAAAGTTCACCCTGATGAGCACATTGTAGCTTTCAGCATAGCTTGTAGAGTAATCAGAGTAAAATTTGAAGATGTAGTAGTCAGGCTTTTTGTAGAGACACTACAAGGTGCTGCTACAGATTGGTTTTATCATTTACAGGCTCATTCAGTGACTGATTGGAATACTCTCAAAGATAAGTTTGAAGCCAGATTCAAACCTATAGAAGATGCACATGCACTTCTGGCTTAACTTACACAGATGAAGAAAGAGCCTCATGAGCCTATGAGGGATTTCATAGCTAAATTTGACAAACTGAGGAATAAAATTCTTGTAATTGCTCGACCTACAACTAAGAATCTCAAATGCTTTTTCATTAATTCTTAGCTACCTGAAATAATTCTTTTCTTAAGACGTGCTAGTCAAATAGATCTTGTTGTAGCCCAACTTTTGGCCACTGAGGTAAAAGATGATCTCATCTTAGCAGGAAAGATAAGAAGAGATCCAAATATAAATAGAGCTTCATCATCTTTTGAATATGCATCTAAAGGCACCACTGATCCAATGGTGCAAAAACTAGCAAATGAAGTACTAGCCTTGAAAAAGCAAATGGCGCAAAGAATGTCTTCTACTCCTTCATACAGAAGGACATTCCCAAATCAGTCATATCAAGGAATTACTACCAGGAATCAAGGGCAACAAAATCACCTTCCTCCTCCACAAGGGAAACTTGCCCTGGAAGCTCCTCCAACCAATTCAACAATGGACTATCTTGAAACAGAATCTGAGTTCTCTTTCTAGCCTGAATTGAATCAAGAAAATGACGTTGATTTCCTTGAAGACAATCAAGAAGAATCAGCTGGCGACTCCCACATTAGTTTCCTAAACTACCAGGATGAACCCAAAAGCAAAGGAAAAACTTTTGATGGATCATATGTAGTGTTTACCAGGTCAAAGAACCAATCAGTCTAGCAAGCTGATAAAGGGAAGACAAAAGAGCAACAACAGCCAACAGTCACGATTGCTAAGCGTGAAACCATTATGCCTTTTTAGTCAAAAGATATGGTAATCACCCAAAATGTAAGTACATCAATTTCACCTTCACCTTCTACTCCCATTTCACAAACCAGCCCTCCTCCCATCCCTCCTAAAACCCAAAAAGTTGAAATGCTTTCCTTTGTTCCTAGTCTAATTCAGCCATTTGACATAATTGATAATGTCAAAAAGACTAAAATACAAATGTCTAAATTTGAATACTTGCAGTCCAATCCTAATCAATTGGATAAGTTGGTCCAATGTGTCAAGAACCAGACCATCCCTACAAGACAAGAGGTTAAGAAAATAATTCTTGATTCCCCAAAGAACATGGCCATTCCAAATAATCTTGTCTTTACTCCTCCAGCTGCCCCTAGGAAAATAGAACTTTTCTATGTTTCTTTGTTAATAAATGGTTATCATCTCAACAATTGCATCATTGATTTTGAGGCATCTGACAATGTCATGCCTGTTAAAGTAGCTGAGTCTCTTGGTCTCACATTGACCAAGACATTTGGGAGATGTTTCTCCATGGAGAACAAGAAAGTACCATTGCTGGGGCAAATCAAAGATGCCCAATTTGTATTTGCAGCCTTTCTAGACAAGAGAATCAAGATGACTGTCTTGGTCATTGACGTCCCAACATCCTATGGCATTTTTCTTAGACAAAATTTTTGCAAAGACGTGGGAGGAGAACTAAGCATGGACTTGTCTGAAGCAAGGATCCCTGTCCAAGACGTAATTAAGAGATTGCTCCCTAAAAAGGAGGCAAAATACATGGTCATCCAAACATCAGCCCCTACAACACAAATTTTGTTTGAGTCTTCAATCAGGGGTAATTATTTCTTTACCACAGAGGATGTTCATGTTTCAACAGATGAAAACCTGTAATTGACATTTCAGGAATTGATCCAAACAAGACTTTAGGGGAATTAGTAGGACACAGTACAAGTAAGGAAGGATCTTCCATCTCTAATGAAGAGAAATTTGATAGAAGATCAGCTTCTGATGATGACAACAATTCTTCCACCAATGATAAAGTTGGAAGTGTGTTGATATCTCCTCAAGGAGATATTCTTCCTTCAAGGAAATTGCAAGTCAGCAACACCAACAATATAGTTGGATGCAAATCTTTGTTGCTCAGATTGAAGAGTGTTCCAGATAAAGAAATCAACTCCTTCACATCAAAGGAGATACTAAGTTGATAATTTGTCAGGAGTTTGATATGGACAATCCAATCATATGCTGGACTGAACCAAAAGAACAACCAATTATGGTAATGGACCATGCTGCTGCAAATCAAAATCAGGCAAAGGAACCCTTCGCCAAGAAAGCAAAGAGTTATGGTTTCCAGTTTGAAGACCACATCCTATCTTGGAACAAGAAGAAGAAAAGGCCAAGAGGAAGACATAGTAAATTGGTTTCCTGGTGGAGAGCACCATTCGCTCATCAACGTTTATGGGGGAAAAATGTTTTCTTGCTGGTTTACAAAGATGGCACACTATTTTCATGGTCTACTAGGATAAAGAAGCATCTAAAATACTTCAATTCTTGAAGTGTCAGATCATTCCATCTGTATATATGTACATTTATATAGTTTTTAATTATGTTTTATTTTGTTTGTTTCTATTTTTTATGCCTTTCATTTCTGGGTAGCATGACTCCATAACCCAATGGTACACATGAAGACACTGGAGATTCTGAATTCTACTCCCTTCAATTCTTTTTGCAATCGATAGAAGTTCCCCAACTGGAGCCAGCTGTTGTCCCCCAAAAATATCACTCATTTTTGGGACAACATTTTAACTATTTTGGTCCTACAGACCAAAATTGTCTCTTCCCTTTTCAAAACTTGTCTTGGGCATTCAAATTCCTCTTTTTTCAAGCTTCTCAGAAATCTACGGACTCTACAGGCTTCAATCTACGGACTCAACAAGAAGAGAAAATCTATGGACTTTGTAGGCCAAGTTCAATGAGCTTTACAGGTTAAAATATATGAACTCTTTCAAGGTTAGAGAAAACTACGAACTTGGTTTCTACAGACTCTATAGGCAAGTTCAATTCTACAGGTTCAAAGGCTTCTGCAGGCGGGTTCAACCAAAAGAATCAGTTTCTAACACTTGGTCATTTTCAAAATTGTTTTAGTACTTTGGTTCAAACAAAAATCTCCATCGACAAGCATCAGCAGCAGGTTCAACATTTGGTTCATCCTTTGGTTCAACGTCAAAAGGTTCGTCAGTCGGTTCAAGGCTTTGTTTGAACCGTTGAACCAAAACTTGGTTCAACGTCTTTTGGTTCAACGTCCTTTGGTTCAACGGTTAGTTTATCACTTTGGTTCATTCAATTGAACCATCGGCTTGAACCATTTTGGTTCAAATCTTGGTTCAACCGATTGGTTCAACGAAGAGGTTCAACATTTGGTTCAAATAAAGGGTTCATCAGCTTGAACCATTTTGGTTCAACGAAGTGGTTCAACATTTGGTTCAACCAAGTGGTTCAATCAAATGGTTCAACAGATGGTTCAAAGCCTTGGTTCAATGTTTGGTTCAATCAAACAGTTCAACAACTTGGTTCAAAGGAGCAGTTCAAAATGCAAAAGTTCAAAGGGCCTCCCGAAGGACAAGTGCCCTTGCGGAGGGCACTTGGTCAACGAAAATACCCTTCGAAAGGGTTCAAAAAAGACTAAGGCAAGTCTAAGGCAAAATTCCTTTGGACAAAAAGTTTGAAAGAATTCTGAGAAGTTGTGGGAGTAAATCCCGAAGGAATTCATGTATATGGCAAACGGAACAATTTTTGCAGACAATTTGTCCGCAGGAATTTGTGAAAGGCCACCGAAGGACCCCAAAGGGTAGGTGCCCTTGCGAGGGACTCTCGACTGCCAATTTGAAGAATACTTCCCCGAAGCCGAAGGGTCACCCGAAGAAGCCCAAAGGCACATTCAAAGACCGCCCGAAGGGTAGATACCCTTGCGAGAGGCTCTTCCCGACCCAAAGCGGGTCATTTCTTAAGGCCCAAAAGGGCAAGTTCAATCTGGAAAGTGCCAAACAAAAAAGCCTAAAGAGGACCAAGGGGTGACACGCTTGAAGACGTCAAATTCAACACAAAGAACTAGTCGTTGATCCTTTGAACCTACAGACCCAAATGCATTCATAGGCTTTAAAGCCAAGACTAGTAGAAAACAAGGAAAGAACAGAACAACAAATTGAATCCAGGACCCGATTCAATTAACCAGGAAAGGAGGAACGATGAAGGTAGGATCAGATCACCAGGTGGACATTGAAAGTTGCAAACTTTCAATAAGTGTGACTTGTTTCCCTGCATTGATAAAATCAAATGGGTAAAACACCCCTAAGTTTTAGCCTGTCTTCTTAACAGATTCCAACGCAACATGATGTGTTACTGTTCTCGAGTCCTTGAAATGGCTATATAAGGGACTATCTTCTATTGTAAAGTATCTCTTTTTTGACAATCAGAACGAAACTCTACCCAAATTAAAAGACACTTCTGAGACTTTGAGCTCAATTTATTTATCATATTTTGTTATTGGAATAAGAAAGCAAGTGGTTTTTCAGACTTTGTGCTGTAATATCTTTGTTGTTGAAGAAACTGTTCTTATGTCTTTTTCCTTAATATATCTTCTGTTCCTTTAATTCAACAAGCAGAATTAGTGACAGTAGTCGAAAAGGTGTCCTAAAGAGTCAAGTGTGGAGAGACTTTGTGCCCCCATAATTGCCTTTAGTGTGTTTTCTTTTCATTTCTGTGTAAAGGACCTTGGGATGACTTTGTGCCCTCATTGTCCTTTGTATCTTACTCTTGAGCAATTCAGGTGAAGACTTTGTGCTGCATCTCAATTTGTTGGTTATTACATCCTTTGCTACATTTTGCATTTACTACCAGGAGTACTCTTGTGGCTAGCTGAATAGTACTTGTGAAAGAAGAGGAGTGTTGTCTGTCATTTCCTTTGAGTTTTTCCTTTGATCCGCATGCATCATCTCTGAAAAAAGAGAGATGGATGGTTTGTCCTACCCCTGAGTATTATTTTCTGTTTATATATATAGGGAACCTCCCCTTGATGAGAGGAGAGATCAGTGCCCTTCTAATGTGGTAAAACTACACATTTGGATGACTAATCTTCCTACTTTGGCTAATCAGACCTATTTTGTTTATCAGTACGCTGATCGACAAAATATTCAACCATAAATTTTGTCTTGAGCCCACTCAATATACTGGTGCCAATTCACTAAAAACTAAGGCAAAATCTAAACTTCAATCCCCATAGTTTTAATTCCACCTGCACTACATTCAATGTTAGAAATAGAATAAACATTAGTTTTAAAAATTATTTATTATATAATTTTTTAGTTATTAAAAACCATATAGAAGGAAGAGCATGTGGCACCAAAGACTATTCAAAATATTTGCATAGTAAAATATAATTATTATCTTAAGCTTATTGTGTCTTAGGTGGTCCTTATTACACACACACCCACCTGACGATTCTAGACTAAATTTTACATATCTCGGATAATTTATTGGTGAATTAGACCCATACATGTATAATAACTCTACAATATCTGTCTCAAAATAAGATCGAATATAATCTATAAGGCGAATCTGTATCCTTGACTATTAAATTGTATAAAAGTGTGGCTATTTGACCTATGTATATATTCACAAATTTAGTCATTTTAAAAACTAAAAAACTTACTTATAACCATTTGACTATAAATAGCAACTAAAACCAACCTACACTTATCTGTAATAAACATGCAACCAAACTCATAAAGGCATCAACGATATCTAATTATCATCTACAATTATACAAGTACATAATATAATGTTGTATAAAGATCAATTTAAAACTAAATTAAATATTCTAAAATGAATCATAATATCCATAATCCACAAATCATAATAATATCAATAAACAATCAATAATTAATGTACTCAACAAGTGTGGTCATGATAAAAACCTAACGCCCCAGATCCATGAAAGTCATTGTTAAGAAAAGACCCATGTATTCTAATTCAAAGATTGGTAGTGCCCTTGGTTACATGATATTTATTATTTCTAAAGCTTTGGCTAAGCCTCCATGAAACATAGCCCTCATAAAATGCTTTTTGGGTGACTTTATAACTTCCTTAACAGTGAAAAAAACCAAGAGTTTGATAACAAACATGCATGCAATTTCAGAATGTATTCTTCTCATTTCCAATTCCACATAGTAAATGCTCAATATTGCTTTAATAACCTACAAAATCTCCTATATTTGAATGAAAAACATCTTTTTGAGCCACTCGTTAGAGATAGGGGAACACAATCCATCTCTATTTTCTCCCCCCATAATAAAAAATGAGGCTCCATTGTTAGTGGAATGCAATGATGACAAAAACCCAAGGAGAAGTGGAGAAATGCCAATGAACGGCAAGAGAAACTTAAGAAATAGAGGAAACAAGATGATTTAATAGTATTTCATTACCAATCACTACAACAAGGCATTGTCATTAGGTGAGGATGATGGTTGTTTATATCCATCCACTAAGGTAAAAATCTCTAGAGATACCCAATACAAATAGTCAAGCAATTAAGGCCAAGATCACCAAGATCATACCCTGAGTGATTTCGATAGTGTGGATACCCATTACTTGTGATTGCTTAGTTTAAGGATCTCACTGATTTAAATGTATGCTTACTCAACATTATAAATCAATTATATATTTATTTCCGAAATATGAACGAAAAAATTGACATTCTATATAATTCAATAATTCCATATAATACTATTGAACATATCAAAAAAATTTAATAATCATATAATCATATTTATACATTTTAAAATTTTCATAATTAAAAAATATCAATGTGAAATTCAATCCCTAAAAACAATGGAAATGATCTAATCCAAGGAGCCACTTTGCAATTCTCAATGATCTATTATTAGTTCAGTAAACATTCTCAAACAAATAATTGTCCTTTTAACTGAATTTGAATTTCAGGGAAAAATAATATGATCAAATTGATCTTTCTTTGAACGACGCGCCATTTACCAAGCATCCTCAACTACCCATCCATCAAAGATTCTCCAATATTCAAGTTGCCGCATGATTTAGTAATAAAAAAATTCTATTTACTTTTACTTCGAAAAGTTGAAAGCGACATCGATGCAACTATAACGTTTTAGAGTTGTCAGATGGCATTTCAATTCACTAATTATAAAGGTTGTCATGGAAATCAATGAAGGAGGAAGTTGGTTTAAAAATCAAAAATAAAACATAAATCAAACAAAATTGATTCATATACACTGAATCAATTTAACAGTGGTGTGCAAAGAAACTAAAATTCAATTTTGATGCATACGATGATACACTGAATCGTCAACAGGAGGAAGGGCATTTGAAGTCAGGGGTTAAATTTGACGATCATTTTTATTCGTCAAGATTTTTTGTGACAGTTTTTGAACTAATATTACCTTATGTATGATGTTCATTTCTCATTTTTGACTTTCATAATTTCTATATAAATACAAAAATATATATTTTCATAATCACACATAACAAAAATATATAAAAACATATATATATTTAAAATATCTTGGTTGTCCCAAATCGATTGTCACACACATCCTGCACTTCTTCTTAGCCTTCTGTTTTTATGCAGTGGTGGACCTTGGGGTACTAGAACTCTTAATATACAGTTTTGGTTTTTCTTTCTGCATACATATTACAATAGTCAAGAAAGAACACGCTTCATTTGATAGTGAACCTCAACAAACAAACCTTAACATTTCATCTTCAATATATATAACATTGCAATATACCTTTTTCCTTGCTAGCATCATTCAATCAAATTGCAGCTGAAATTTATCATTAGCATTGCATGAGAATGTTTCAGTCTGTTGATTTACAAGTGCAACAAGAAGAGATCAAAAATCAGTAGCGCTTCAACCGTTTCTAAATCTAAAAAAAAGCTCTGAGGTATTCGTGGATCGTTTCTCACATCCATTCTGATTTCTATAATTCAGTCACTTGTTTTACTTCTTGTGAGCAGTGAATGCAGTTGCTTTGATATTTTTGTAAAAATACATTTGCCAGATTTGATTTTTTTTTTAAAACTAGGATGATTGGTCTTGCGAATTTTGTTTTTAAAAGCTTGTTGGGATGATCAGATCTCGTAGACAATTTCCACTATCATGTATACTTAAATCATTTGATAGATTCCATGTTGTTGATCTATTATGGATGCTTCAATATTTAATGATTGTTTTTTTGTCGAAGATTCATGGCAGATTGCTTTTGTCATGTTTGAGATTACACGAACATCTGTGTTTAACAATTTTATGCTCCTTTGTTTCATGATTCTGTTCTTCTGTCGCGGGTTTTAACCATGAGAAGTGCACGTCTGTGTCAAAAAAACCACTCAGGTTAAATGGATGCCTTTTACTTTGTATAAGAAATATATTTTTTGGAAGTTTTAATTATAGTGGGTGCAATCGAAAGTAGTAGTATTCAATTGTATCTTTGTATTATTATTAGTTTTTTAACTGTCACCATACATCATTGGTGTTTAACTTTAATGAGTGCATTTTTATAGTTTTAACCAATTTCTTTGCGCAATTATGCATTGGAGAGAAAATGATGTTATTATATATTGAAGAAAATAGGTATACATATGGATAGCCCAAGGTTGGATGTGGTGTTTACCATGCCAGAATCTCTCATTTTATTCTCTGGTTACATATTTATACACACGTATGGTTATGGTGGTAAAACTTCCTGATGACTGACCATAAGCTTAATTGTTATTTTGGTCCAATGACCAACAAATTTTTATTTTTATTTATTTTTATTTATTTTTTTTCTTTTTGCCTAATTTCATGTTGTATTTTTAACACCCATTTTAATGTGAAACTGTAATTCTGATTTTCACGCCCTGTTAGTACATAACTATTTTTTTCAAAAATTGGTGATAACAATACGATATGCGATGACATGAAAAATGCATATTGGTACACCACCATACATTGGCACACTCGACCAACTAGCTGCAGTGCTCAATGATGATCTAGGAATGGCCTGGATACATCCTTATAACATCATTTTTCACAAAATTTATTCCTGGTTAGTTGTTGGCTTCAGCAGTTCCCATTCTCACCATAAAAAATTAAGAAAATGAGTTCTTAACGGACCCACATAAACGTGATACTAATGATTATTGCTGAAGCTTATAATCATTTAGCATTGTAATAGTACCCTCTTTGAATTTCTTTGTCCCAAAGCAATTGTAGTGCTGGGTGCAGCAATATATCTGGACCCTCCCTCTCGTTTGCCATCCTTCAACAACAGATCCTTCCTTTGAATAAGATACTCAGATACTCTGATACTTCCTTAGTCCATAACTTCTTTTCTTGAGGAGCCAAAATTCATTCGAGTTAAATTAATGTCCTCCATCATCAATGGGAGGCAAGGTGTTTGAAGCTTTGACTTTTTTACCTGCCGCCTTCTTAAGGTGTGAGACATGGAACTGGAAGGTATTATTATCATGCAATCAAGTTTTGGCTGGAAGCTTAAAAGCATATACGCAACCTTTCCTACACATGCAAAAATCTAAAAAAATTAACCAAATGTGAATCACACATTACTTCTTAGTCGCGATTCGTGACTACCTTGCTCATGTGATCAACCACCTCTTCAATGTATGAAGACTGGCGGTTGCAATCGAGGCGGATGACATGGCTAAGCTTTTTCCCCCTCGACTGAATCTCCTCATTATCCATTACCAAACGCACGGCTTTAATCACATCTTCCATGCAAAATGACCCCTCCTCCGTCCCTCATTCCACTTCAATTCCGCTGACATAAACGACTCGCTTCCTAAGGACACAAACGCTGCTTGTCTCAGCGTGTTGATGAGCACCGCGCAGAACGATATGGTGTTGAAACTTAGATGTGACCAATAATAGTTGTCAATGGTCATTGGTGATACAATGATACATTATTACAGTCTGATCGCTAATACTGAATATGCATTTATGATAAGATATGAGAATCCTCCTTGTTTAATCGCTAATAATGAATATGCATTTATAAGAAGATATGAAAATCCCTCTCGTTTAATTTAATTGCTAATAATGAATATGCATTTATGAGAAGATATGAAAATCCCCCTTGTTTAATCGCTAATAATGAATATGCATTTATGAGAATGAGAAGATATGAAAATCCCCCTTGTTTAATCGCTAATAATGAATATGCATTTATGAGAAGATATGAAAATCCCCCTGGAATCCTCGGGGAAGGTATTGGTCATTGGTTTAATTTGGTGTACCAAGTAGGTTATAGGCTGTCATGGGCACGGTACACCTGCCTTATAATATAAAATGGGCATAATGACAGTTTCAATTAAATTTTACCCATCTATTAATACGTTTCAAATTATTTTTTACCTTTCAAATTATTTTTCAATTGTTTTTAACCGGTAAATTTGTCAAAAACGTCTAAAATACTGTCAAATTTAACCCTCATAAATAACCAAAATTTTACAATCAACGGAAAGACTCACGTGCTTCACACTTCAAGGCTTTCGGGAGACACGGCTCGCGTCAGCGTGGTCCCGCAGCCAAGCGTTCCTCCCCGCCGATGTCATTTGAATTTTAGCCCCATTAATGAACGGCTGTCGTTCATTGCTCTCTGCAAATGCGCACGTGGTTAATTAAAAATGCATCGTTGGCTTTTAACGACGGAAGTTTGATGCTACTGTGTTTCAGGCTTTGCAAGCTCATCAAATAGGCCTTTATAAGCAACTTCCAACTGACCTGCTCTGCCCATCAGACTTTTTAGAGAATTCAATAGATAAAATTGGCCATGGAAATCAAAAGCGAGGCAGGCTGTCCCAAGGAATGGGTAAGGAGAGCCATTATTGGTGCTGGAGCATTCGGCACTGTTAGCGTTGCCATCAACAAGTCGAACGGAGAGCTGATCCCAGTGAAATCCATTGCAGGCAATTGTATTTCATATTTAGAAAACGAATACAGTTTTCTCAGGGCCTTAGATTCTCCCTACATTGTGCGATGTTTGGGAAAGGAGTACAGCATTGAGAATGGCGTGGATACGTGTCATTTGATGATGGAATACATGCCTGGTGGCAGCGTAGCGGGCTTGCTGAGTAAATTTGGGGGACAGTTAGATGAATCGGTGATCAGGGCCTATACTACAAACACGGACGACAAGGGATTTAAGTCTTCAACACTTGAGGGGCACTCCATTGTGGATGGCTCCTGAAGTAGTCAACCAGCTGGAGCAGAGGCCGCCTTCCGATATTTGGTCTCTGGGCTGCACTGTGGTGGAGATGGCCACCGGCAGGCCGCCTTGGGGCAACGTTTCGAATACCCTGGCAGTCATGTACCGCATCGGTTGTACAGACGAACTGCCAGACTTGCCCATGTGTCTTTCGCCTCAAGCTTGGGATTTTCCAGAGAAATGCTTCCGTAGAGATCCCAAGAAGAGGTGGACCGCTGAACAGTTCCTGGACCATCCTTTCCTCAAGGAGAACGACTGCTGCTCTGCCACGGGGTGAAAAGGGCTCCTGGATCTCCTACCAGTACTTTGGATTGTGAGAGGCCTGATTGGGATTCTTCTTCTTTTAGTTTGTCTTGTATTGTACCAATTTTGTCCAGGTCTTGTGGGAAAGCTGATGCAGGGGAGGGAGAGGAATCAATTAAGAGGCCGTCATCGAGGGACAGACTAGCGGCATTGGCTGCAGGGGTTGAGAGGCCCGATTGGTACGCAAGTTCCCCTACTGGCCAATGGGTGGTTGTGAGATCCAAGCCCCTATTGTCATATACTTATCTGCGAACTGTTAGTTTTATGATCAGATTTGAAATAATTAGAAAATGCAACACAATGAACAATGAACACAACAATATAATTAGGGAAAACCCTCCAATTTGAAGGGAAAAACCAGCAACACTATATCTCTTATATATTGAATAATAAGAACAGCACTCTCTTTTACAATGAATTATCTTTCTTATCCTTCTTGAACAATGAGAAATCACTCTATATATATACAAGTGAAAGGAAAGAGACGCATCTCTTCAATTTCCCTGTTGGCGTCCACCAAACAAATTATGTCTTAAATAATACAATAAGTTGTGGTGGAAGTGGGAGCCCGACGCTGCTCCTTCAACATCAACACTCCCTCTCAGCGAGAGAGGATACTTCCCGTTGCATAAGACATATCACCTCATTGTGAGGTCAACCACAATGGCTACAACAATACATAGTATGTACAATTGTTCATCACTTTATATGATATCCACCATGGTTCTTCTAGAGGGTGGAACGAAGGGATTTCACCTCGAACTTCTCTCACAAAGAAGAACTTGTTATCAAGGGATTTTACTTCGAGCTTCTCTCATAAAGAAGAACTCGTTATCAAGGGATTTCACCTCGAACTTCTCTCACAAAGAACTCGTTATCATAACTTTGGCGGCTTTTACAATAGATCTGTTCGTCTTTTCTGTAACACCATTCTGTTGAAGATTGTAAGGGACACAAAACTCCCTCTTAATTCCTGCTTCAATGCAAAAGTTATGGAATTCTTCAGAGGTGTACTCACCTCTGTTGTCGGATCTCAGAACTTTGATTCTCTTCCCAGATAAGTTCTCTACCTGAGCTTTAAACTCTTTGAACCTCTCAAGTACTTCTTTAGATTCCATGGCACAACCTTTGCAGGGACCTTCATGCCCCTGGGTGAATTTTGGAAGACCCGTGACCATCTTCTCCATGATAGGTAGAGCCCGAAAGTGTAGGTGAGCCAACCTTCGATGCCAAAGATCACACAAGCTTGAAGAATCATGTACAAATAACTGAAGTGGCTTTTTTTTTTTTTTTTTTTTAATTATTTATTTTTATAGTCCCACAGATAAAGGAATAACACAAATGGCAATTGTGAATTCCTTAAACTCAGCATACTCGTTTGGCATGTGCATGTTAGGTCAAGCTGATTTGGCTTTTTTTTCTGCATATCTTGAATGAATCTAGTGATGTTTGTAAAAGAACCTCCCGCCATCACTGCCTTGGTTGCCGCGTCCTTCAGCGCAATTACGTTGTTCTGCAGCTCCTCACTCTGCATCATTCTCTTCACTGCACTCTCCACCTCTTCCCTTCTGACCAACTTGTTGTCGTCCACATCCATGTCCTTAAAATCCAAACCAACCTTCCATATCTCTTTGGCGAATCTGCAATTAAGGAACTGATAGCCGTAATAAGGCCAACCTAACAGGGGCACTCCCATGCTAATACTCTCCAATGTAGAATTTCATCCGCTGTAAGGAATCCCCCCATCGAAGGATGCATAAGCACCTTCAGTTGTGGCGTCCACCTCATAGTCAATGCCCGATCTCTGGTTCAGTCTTCAAAAACCTCAAGCAAAATAGCAGTTTCTCCTTCAGCGATCTCTGAGCGGAGAACCCACAAGAATGTGTGCCCGCTCCCTTCCAACCCAAATAACAGCGCTTCTAACTGCTCTTGGGATTTCATCGCCAAGCTGCCAAATGAAACATATAACACAGAACCTAACCGTTGCTTGTCTAGCCATTCCACAAAGCTTTCGTCTTCATCCCATATACTGCTCTGGTTTGAGATGTCCTTCCCTTGTAAAACGTTTGGAAGAAATACAAGACCTATTGCCACAGATGGACATCCATTAATGGAAAATGCCATTGTGGCCTCTTTTCCTTCCAATTCCTCAAAAGTGTTGACAAGAACGTAGTCCCCTTTATTCGACATCTGCGATTTATGTAACGCCGATTTGTAGACAAGCTTAGAGTCATGCCGTTTGCGGTAGAAGGATATCAGCTTGGTTGGCCATATATTTGGTATATACAATATAGTATTGCTGCAATGACAAATCTGATCACAATCTTCTTCAAACTTGGCTCTGATACCATGTTAGTTTTATGATCATATTTGAAACAATCAGAGAATGCAACACAATGAACAATGAACACAACAATATACTCTGGGAAAACCCTCCAACCTGAAGGGAAAAACCCAGCAACAATATATCTCTTATATATTGAATAATAAGAACAACAATCTGCGTTACAATGAATTATCTTTCTTATCCTTCTTGAACAATGAAAAATCACTCTATATACAAATGAAAAGAAAGAGACGCATCTCTTCAATTTCCCTGTCAACCTCCACCAAACAAATTATGTCTTAAGTAATACAATAAATTGGGCTGGTAGTGGGAGCCCGAAGCTGCTCCTTCAACATCAACAATTGTTCCTCCTCAGTGGAGGCAGAAAGCAATTACAGCTTGGAAAGCAGTGATCGGGAAAAGCAACAATTCATAAGTGGCGGATCAGCTGCAAAGGTTTCTGGAGAAGAGGAAATCGGTGAGGGGTCATCAAGGCCAATAACAGAGGTTATGATAGTTGATCAGGCTCAAGAATTGTACAAAAATTCCTCTGAGCACATTGCTGAATTTCACAACAGAGCACTAAGAAGAGACATCCTGTGTGTTTCGTCCTCTCAGAGCAGCCAAATTTGGAGTCTCTGCTGTGTTGTGTGTATCGAGCAACGTTGCCCCAATAAGTTTATGAACTGTCAACTGTATATTGGTTCCACAGCAAACACACCTCCTAATTGTATCTCTCAATTAATTTTAATTCGTATGATTTGGCTACAATTTTTGTTTACTTTGTCTGATGTTTTTAATTGTTAGCTCTTTTTTGTTTCGGTTCCGTGGATAAAAATTTAAGAAGGGGCAACGAAATTCAACACCAGCATCAACGGTACAAAGCCGTTAGCACTTTTTAAAATTACGATAGCAAAAATATGCCAGGAAAATCATGATCTAAAATGGACATAGTTAGCATAGGGAGCACCAGACTATTTTATCCATTAAATTGTGGCGTTGATGAACCAAACTAAACAACGCAATTGCTTGCTTCAGGGACAATGTATTGAATATATTACTGTCCAATAATAACCATATACCAGCTTTGTAGTACTGTGGGACTACAAGAAAAGTGCATATTAGCTGAGAAGTTTAAAGAGAAAAATGAGATAAGATATAAGGATTACGTAATGAATCAATTTCTATTTTCGAAATTGAGGTAAAAGAAAAGTTTGAAGTTGAGCCCTAAAGAGTTGTGTTGACTATTTGTAAGGAGGCAAACTTTATACTAGTTCATCTTTCATATCAATCGAGTGAATTATTTTTTATGTTTATAATGCATAAAATTTCATAAGCATTATTGATTTCTTTTAAAGAGAGTAAAACTTACTATAGGTTTTATATGCTTTTTTTATTTTTATTTATATTATAAAATTTATATATGAATTAAAATAAAAAAATAATATTTTCATACAATGTTAATAAAAATATATTTATAATTGAATCTTTAAAAAAATTAAAAATAAGTTTCTTGTATTAAATTTTATGTTAACAAATATTTTCAGAAAAAAATCTTGAAACTATATGAGGGAAATAAAATTTTAAATTGAAAACTTTGGCCCACTCTTTTAACGGTCGTTTGCAGGGTCTAGCAAGGTTAAAATCTTCAAGGTTCTTCTCAGGTTCGGAGGGCGACTTTGAGACAGATTTTGAAATCCGTCGTCCTTAGAGCATGTCACTGAAGTTGGTCCTCGTCTCTCGGCTTCCATTTCGCCTCTTTGTAGGAAGGACCCTTCCTCTTCTATTTCCCTCTTAGGTGGTGGCTTTGGGCTTCAAATTTTTTTCTTTTTCCTTTGGATTCTCAGTTCCCTTCTTTGAACATTGTTTCAGGGCCTAATAACGTTCAATATGAGATTTCGACTCAACGCGTGTTTTCTCCCTCTCTTCTTCGGTCTTCTATTTTTCCACCTCTTTCATTTTCCCTTCAGATTTGATGGATCTGTTCCCTCCTTGGTGCAAGTTGAAGCTGACAGATGGGATTCTTCCTCCCCTATTTCTAACTCGGCTTCCCCTTCATTTTCCTTTAGGGATATCCCAGTTTTCGTTTGCTACGGATATTTCGGAGGTGGAGTTCTCTAATTTGGATATTCAGCATTTAGAATTAGATGTTGGCTGCAGGAGTTTGTTCAGCAACGTGTAGACTCTCCAATGTTATACTCTGATCTTGTTAATTGGGCTACCTTTGTTTGGAGGTTTTTTGGGAAGCTCCTCCTTTCAGTTTGCTTAGTTAGGGATTATTCTAAGTCATCTTTCACAATGTTGTTGATTGGGATTTTGTGTGGACATTAAGTCCTTGGTTTTATGGAAAATTCAGGATCTTTCTTTTTTGATTCGGGTTTTATGGACACTTTTTTTTTAATTTGAAAACGTGAGGGTTTTCATTGCTCCCCTTTGGACCAAATTGTACGTCCTTACTACTTAAAGAAAAGAGGAACACATCCATAGGTTGGTCAACCAGGGGTTTTTTTTTTGTGAAATTGGATGAAGGATTTGTGGATAAATGGTTTGTGAGAGCTTGTGCAATTATACATCTTTTGAAGCCTCTTTATCACTTGGCAAACTTTGCTTTTCTTGTGGCTCGTGGATTCAATTTATCATTTTTAAAGGGCTTCTTTCAGGGGTTTCTATTGTAACTGTTGACCAATTTTCATCCACAGGGCAAAATCGTTCACCTTCTTTCTTCGCTATTCAAAAACAGTCATTTCCAAGTTGCACAGTTCAATGCCAGTGGTTCTCTGATTGGTTCAACATGATTGTTTCAGTCTTTTGGTTCAACTGGTTGGTTTATCAGCATTTGTTCCATCTTCTTCAAGTCCAACGACCTTGTTCTTGATCAGTCTAGCACTTGTTTCTTCAAAGTTCAAGCGCCTAGTGGAGGGCCGGCACTTCAAATGAAGAAGACTCGAGTAAATTTCAAGCTGGTTCGAAGTCCAAGTTCAAATTTTGTTTGAAAAAGTCTTCTAGGTCCCGAATTCCTTCGGGCACGACTTAGTGACCATCAAAGGGAAAGATCCAAGTGCGGCTCAAAAGAAATGCCAAGGGCCGGGTCGGGCATATATACAAGTAAAGGCAAAGGTAGGTGGAATTTTCGCGAACTTTTTGTCTGCGGGAAATGTCCGTGGACAAAAGTCCACGGGATATACACAACAGGCAAAATGCAGATGAATTTCCGCAGACTTTTTGTCCCCGGGAAACATGTAAAGCCCTGAACAAAAGTCTGCAGGATTTTTAAAGCCCGATGCAAAACATTTAGAGGCCCGACAACAATCCACGGAGCAGCCAAGGTGCCCGCCGAAGTGTATACAAGGTGGGGGAGTGACCGAAAGCTGCTAAGACTTGAGCAAGTCCGCGAAAAACAAAGGGGCGTTCGAAACATTCAATGGGACCATCCGAGGACTTTTCCAAAGGACCCGTCGAAATAACAAAGGAAAGGAAGGCCGCAGAGAGGCCAGTAAAGACTGACGATGGCTGCGTGGCCGTCAAAGTTTCACAAATAAGATAGCCGTTTGTTTTTAAAAACAAAGAGACGCTGACCAAAAAGAGCCAGAAAGTGAAGCGACCTGCCAGAAAGATATTCGCCCCAAGGGCCAAGTAAGCAGATAAGACAAAAGCAGAAAAGGGACAAGCGACCAACATGGTTCTAGCAGGCCTCTTCTAGAAGGATGATGCACCAACAGTGTTTTTCTTCTTCCCAATGAAGACGCGATAGGCCACTTGCAAGCAAAGCGCAAAAGGAGCCTCCTTGTCTTTTTCCATATATGTTGCGAATTGGTTCATTTTGTAATGGATCTTTTGACAATTTTACAAGGCGCAACCCTGCTAAAATTTTCACATGAATCAAATAAAGACAGCTTTTTACCTCTTCTTGGATGGATATTTTGTGTATGTTCTGAGTGTTTGATTTGTATTCAGTCATTGTCTTCTAATGCTCTCACAGGTTCAAGCACCAACACACCAGCTATCCACAAGGCACCATTTTTTGCAACTGACAGAAGGAGAGCTCTATTTGGAAATATAGAACAGAGGAAGTCATTCACAGTATGTATTTCACAGCATCTTGGTGAGTCCCTGTTCCTGTGTTTTCATAAGAACCTCCCTGCCAATTTCTTGCCCCCTGGTCTTTCTGCCAAGTCTGAGTGTATGTATGTATTTGTCTGATTCAAGAGTGGGTGTGAGAAGGTCATCTTGTTTTGGTGTATCACCTCTTTAGAGTAGGTTTGTTTTCTTGTATATTTCTCTCTTTTCATTCCTTCAGTTTATATCCACATATATACCTGTATTTTGCACTTGCTGGAACAAACAACGATACATTAGAGGGAGCTAGCCCTTACTTAGAGACTCTCCCCTCCAGCTTCACCGTCCTACAGGTGAGAGGGGAGTTTGCATGTTGCGGGGAGAGAGCAGGGGCTTGTTTTCCTGCCACTGGGTGCACTTTCCTGCATCAACAGTAACCTCATTGGGCATCACGTTGCAGGGTGTACCCTTTAAGAACCTTCAGGGTCTGATTCATCCTTCAAAATTTGTTTGGAGGAAAAAAGAAGGGATTTTAGACCAAGATCTCATCTGGGGTAATCATGAGATCTTCTATCATTTGTTTCGGTCACTTCAACATTTGTCTAAAATCTATTCTCATCTGAGTTAGTCTCCTTCGATGGCCTAATTTATTGATCCTCTACTTTGTTTCTAAGCAAATTGTTAATCTTTTGTATCTTTGGTTGTCGTCATCTTGTAGGATGGGTTGTGTTCGTACTAGTTGTTAACCGTCCTTTTATGGTTTACAAAGTTATTTCTAATTAAAAGATTGATGTTTTATAAATAATTTAAGGTTATTTCTAATTGAAAGATTGATATTTAATAAATAATTTGATTAAATTTTCACTGTTATTATGAATGTTGTTTCCTTGGATTGTTGAAGCTTTGTTGGTATGTTGGTTGTCCAAATATTTGTAAGCGATTTTGTCCGTTTTAATTGATTGTTTGATAGCCTTTGTAACAAATCTTATGGACCCCGTCAAAAACTTCCCTCTCATCCCCTTTTTTTGAAGTCTCTAATACTCGAAAATAATAACATGTCTATCTTTTTAAAAGACTTTAAATCAAATCGAAGGTGGTTGTGAGTAAGTGATATAAAGGTAACTCCACAATGATGACACATACATGCTTGCAGTGGCTATTTCTCACCCAAAGCAAATCAATTGCTATTGGACTTACCTACATTGTTTCTCCACTAAAATGATCATATTTGAGAAGATATTGGGTGCATCTTCAAAACAAATGCTTCGTGAACTGATGTTGACACAATTTTGTAACGATTGTATGTTTTGTAGGTCGGTGTACAGAGTTATCTTCTACGATAAGGAAGTCTGAGAGCTAAAGAATTAGTTTCATTAAAACTTGTGGGACTACACATAATAAAAGGGGATTTAAAGGATTGGATGACAGAGAAAGGTCACCACTCCCATCACAGTTTACTCCATCTTCAAATTGGTGCACCATAAAATTTAAATCGGTTTTGCAATATTTGATAACGATTGAGAGAGATTATTATTATTTTAATCACTTTGTTACTTGCTTACACTCATGGAATTCGAGTCTTGTAACGTTGAAGGGATATCCGTCATCAAAATAAATTACATGAAATGTAGGGTCATTATTCAAATTTATTTACTAGGTTCAATCATGCTTACTTTGCAAGACAATTTAATAGTGATAAAGAGTTATTGCTACTTACAAATGTTATTGTTACTTTTCATAGATAGAATTTGATAATGATATTATTATATCTTGGATTATAAAGGAGTGGTTATCTCGATGGTGTAAGGAATGTTAGAAGAGATGTAGATTTTTTATTTTTAGGGGATAATATTGGCAATATAGATGAATAGAAGAAACAACCAATGTCTTGTCTTTATATTAGCAATATTTCATTATTGATTCAATCCACACATGAGACGCAGATCTATGTTTCAATCAAATCATCTCTCATGACATCCTTGTTCACCCTCAACAATAGAAAATGACAAATTAAAGATGTCGCCACCATGTAAACTATAAACCTCTTTGCAATTGGTGATGTAGGCCATACAAATCTAACCACTACCCTAAACCTAGGTTGGTGTACAATGTGGGCCATCTGGGATATAGTTTCACCTGAAATACCATGTCATCACGACTCACCGTCACTGTCCAATGTACATTGAAATCTTGGAGAAAGCCATCATTATGCTATGAGGGTTCAGACTACCATAGTACTTGGAGAGAGCATGTAGAAATTGGTGGGGATTTGAACCCTCATCCAACAAACTACCCAAAATTGTATTCAGTTAGATTATATAATAAGTCTCTTTCATTGAAGAAGCCTTTTCTATTTTTCGTCTAGTTAATTTTAGAGACGTCTAATCATGTTTTATATAGTTAAAACAATTATAATTTCTGTCAATTTAGTTTTAGATTTAAATAGACACGTGGTGCATTCTCTGTGTTTTTAAAAGTCATTAGATATTTGACATTTTTTTCAATCGTGTATTAGATAATTGAAATAATATTGAAGATTGCATTTTCAAATGTGACTTGTCATTGTATTTTCCCAGCTTCTTTGAGTCTCTCATTGAAATACCCTATCATTGCCCCTCATCATCACCACCCAGCGCACCTTGATACCTTTCATCACTTGCATTTTTTGTATGGGCTTACCCTTCCCCATTAATTCACCATTGCTCAAGTTTATAGTAAAACAAAATGTCTCCTTCCTACATTGTGCATTGTCATACCATACGAAGAAACACACAACCTCATTTTTCAGTACCACCTTCACAAAAAATATCATATTTATATTTCTTAACGCTTTGTGAATAAAATGTGAGATGGGGTCAACGGTCATGAGTTTCGAGTGTGATACGACTGCCAATTTACACTCTTTCACTTTACAAATACCCACTCTACTATTATATTATTATATAATATTATAATAAATTATATATTATTTATATCATTTATATTTATATATTGCTATTTATATTATAACTAGTAGTATCAATATATTATTAATAATATAAATATATTAATACTATATAATATATTATAATATTATATATTGTTAGGACCCTTCGTCCTAACCATCTTTTTGTAGTTTATTTATTTAATAAAAGGCTACAGACGCCATTCCTAAATCCCATTGTAATTGTAGACACTAGAAAACTACACACTTGCAGTTTTCGATGATTAAATATCTCAAGACCCCCTAAAGACCCCCTAAACCTTTTTAAACCTTAATAAACCCTTCTTAACCTAACCAAATCACTATTCTTCTAGTCACACAATATTATTCAAAATCACTATTTAAAAGTACTATTCACCATCACTATTCACTGTGGGACCTACTATCACTGTTCATGATGACATGGGATGTGACATGACAAAGTGACATGGCAAGTGACCTAACATGTGACATGTCAAGTGACATGGCTTGATGTGAGACACTATATGAGACACTATACCCCACTTGGGACCCTTTCCCAAATTGCCTAATGACCTCATTTCAACATCACAAAGTCCCTCCCTTGAAATGTGGTGAATTTCCCTTTAAAGGGTCATCATTAAACATATATTTTGTCTTCCCACATGAAATTATATTTTAAAATAGATACCTACCTCTTTAAGACTTTGGGAAAGACAAAGGGAACCTATTTTTGACTTCTTATCCCAAATTAGAGACTCTCCAACCCAAATGGGAATCCCCACCAACCTCACCTTAGACTTTTCATCCCCCACATGGAAAATGGTGCCACATTTGGTGTGCCACCCCTTTAAGTGCTTGTGTGAAAGCAAAAAAAATGGGGAAAAGTCTTTAAGCCTCATTCAAACCCATGTGCATAATTCCCCATTCAAAGTTGAACTTATGGGCAAAGAGGAAGACTTCTCAACCCAAATGAAATCTTTCACAACCTCATATTGGACCTTTCATCCCCCCACATGAAAAATGGCACCATATTTCACTATTCCACTCTTTTTGCATGTTTCCCAACATCAAATGTTATTAATATCCCCCTCCTTCACCAAAGGTTAAGTTGGAAGTTAGTCTTATGTTATCAATATTTTGTTGCAAGTTTGTGAAGAAGGTTATCATTTTTTAGGTCATCATCATCTTGGAAAGAAAAGAATTCAAAGCAATGAAGCTCTACCATAATTATTGCAAGATTCCATCTTTATCAACCATCATCAACATCAACACTCTTCTTCAAGCTTGGAAGGTAATCTTTCCTTTTGTCTATTTTAGTTATTTGATTTAAATTATTTTCTTCTCTTTGATCTCTTCTTTTTTGACATCTAAATCTTATCCCTTAACGTCTTCTTTTCTCTTTTCCCTTTATCCTTTTATCTCCTTACCTTCTTTGTTAGCTTCATCTCATTTACCATCTTTTACCCCTTTCCACCTTCACCCCATTTACCATATTCTTCCTTTGTCATCTTTGCTCCATTTACCCATCTATCTCTTTGTCTATGTGTACCCTTAACCATTTACCAAACCCAACTAAACTATCCCTTTGACTCTTGCTATTTTACCAAACTAGAAACCACCATTTTGACTAGACCAATTTTCAACATTAGTATTATCTCAACTAATTGCTTCATTTTGGTCATCTTAGAAAAGAATTTAATTTTATTAATTAATTTGTTATTATTTATTTTTATTAGTTTCAGTTTGCTACCATTTCATGAAAATTATATCATTGTTATTCATCAAACTTAAGTGTTTAAAGCAAGTGAATTGAAAGCCTCCTAGAAAGCTTTCACTTCTATGATCTAGCACACGCTAGGTAATCCACCTATCTACTTGTCTAACAAACAAGTTTTTTTTAGTGTTTTTTTTATTTGTAGGTTATCCTCCCTAGCCAAAGAGGATCTCTCCACAATCATCTGGATTCAACACGTACACATTCAATAGGTTTTTCTACACACCCTATTCCTAGTTTCTTTTTTTTCAAAAAAATTAAGAAAAGCAAAAAAATTGACATAAACATGTTAGCACGCCTAGTGGGACCTATTATGGGTTCATTTTTTTAGGCATATAGTTACATTTAGTGAAATTTCAATGCTCTTGATTTTTTTTTATTTCTAAATTATGAAAAAGAAAAAATAATTTCCTTTCTTCTTTTCCAAAAAAAAAAAGTTTCCATCTTAGGGATAGGTTGCATTTTACACCATGCATTTAAGTGCATTTAGTTATTCCTTGTTTGCATGAAAAGACACCAAACTCTTATTTTGGGTTAAAATTGAGTGCATTCATAGTATTGCTTGCTTAATGATTAGCTCACCTAGATTAGTTAAACACATTATGAATTAATCGTAGCACACATATGTTACACTACCAAACCACACACACAAATTAAACATCAAAAATTATTTGAGATAAGACCCATTAAAATTTCATCACCTTTTAAATCACCTTACCCTACCTAACGATCTCACTTAAATTTCATCACCAAGGGGAGGAGTCACTCAATTATCTGATGGAGTATAAACTCTAGATAAATGATATATATTGGCTAAGCACCCGCACTGACTACAGGATCATGAAGTGAAGGGAGCAAGCCCCTAGTATCGCGTCATGTACTTAGTCTAGTACATATTATTTGAGTACCAAAATTCAACCCAAAACCATCCTTAGATGACTTTTCTAGTAACTGACTTACAAACCAATTTTTCCTTTTACATTCTTTAAGGCATAAACCAAAAATGATTTAAAATAAATCTTAGGATTAAATGTGCTTTTAGTGTGTACTTTGTTTGCTTTGGATTTTTATTTGTTTGCTTATTGTGTGATGAAAGAGGTTCTTTATCCATTTCTAAATTTCTTATATAGTCTTAACCAAACAACAAGTGAAAAACTAAAACAACCCACCACCATCTTCTTTTTCATCCTCATCCATGGATTATACCTCATACATTGATAGATCGCCCCATGCTTCACCGGACCATTCTCCCCTACTTGTGGTGCCTACAATAGTCCTTGAAGGCGATTCATATTTTTCCCCATTTTTGGAGAAAAATTTGATTGATTTATAACACTATCTTAATACCTTAGCCTACCATACTTTGATGGATTTGGTTCCTCCCTTGGATCTACCCTATGGTATGCCACACCACCTTATGGTTGGTATTTCATCATCCCACCCTTATATTAGCCAAGTTTCATCTTTTACCATTGGTCCATCTACCACCACCACCCAAACACCTGTTACCCCAACAATACCTCTAACGTTGGTTCAACTTTACCCTTTGTCACTTCTACCCTTTTTGCCGACACGGTGTCCTCTACATCCATTTCCACCACTCCCTTTAGCTTAACCAATATACCAACCTCAACCCATTTCAAAACTTGGTACTCTCCATACCACAAACACTTCCCCTTATAAGCACTTTGG
The DNA here is from genome assembly GCA_037957365.1 of Torreya grandis. Classification (NCBI taxonomy): domain Eukaryota; kingdom Viridiplantae; phylum Streptophyta; class Pinopsida; order Cupressales; family Taxaceae; genus Torreya; species Torreya grandis. The sequence goes on from JARHVA010001739.1 coordinate 2,139,108, forward strand.
TCACTACCCACCTTCAACCAACTAACCCACTAATCACTTCGATGCCATACATAAACCCCCCAACATCAAACCTCCAACACATACCCATGACATCCTATCAATATATTCCTAACACACTAGTATACATACCTTCACCTTCTACCCAATCTTACTTAACCTCACACACACACGTGACATCATCCCAACCATCCACTAGTTATTCTCATGTCACCAAGTCCCAACAAAACGTGTCATATACGTATCCAACCCAACAACCCCAAATGGACTTGGTCAAGATGCTAATGGAGAAAATGACTACCCTTGAATCATCCATCTCAAGATCACATAGCCTTATTTCTTATGACTAAATTTGCAATGAACCCATGCATCCATATGTCCCTCTTCGACCATATCCTCCATAATGAGAATTGCATAAATTCTCTAAATTTCAAAGTAAGGAGGACCCCCAAAAACATATAGGCACGCATGTTAATTGATTGCCCAAGATGGTTCTCTTCTCCTCTGTACCCTTCCTATGTCCTTATCTAGACTAGAATTATATTTGTGTAGTGCCATCCCAAAACACTCCATATTCTCCTTCGTCTAACTAGCCCAAAATTTTTTGGATCACTTTTTGATCAATATATCTAAGAAAGTTTCTATTACCGACCTCTACTCCATTCATCAATTCAAGGATGAATCTATTATTGATTTTATGGCTCATTGGAGGAGCCTAATAAACCAACTTTCCTTTTCATTGCTTCAACTTAAGCTTATAGAGATCTTTGCCCGAGTATGCATAAAACATATTTCATCTACATTGCGTGTCCAAAGCTTCCAGACATTCGATGAAGATTTTACCATGGCTTGCAAACTAAAGAATAGAGCCATTGATGAGAAAAGATTAAATTTGAAGAATAAGAACCCAACTTACATACCCAATGAGCCCTCTTCTTCCAAACTAAACAACCCAACCAATACCAATTTCAAGAGCAAAGCCAGCACCAATGCTATTATTCTCAAAACCGCACCTCCACTATCTACCAACCAACATAATCAAAGGAACCAAACCTCCAACCCCTTCAACTATCCAAACCAAAACTAAAGGAACCAAACTTGGAATAACCATGAGCCATTAACTCCACTAGGGGAGCCTTATCCTTATATTTTGGAGAAGTTATTAAAACCCAATATCATCCAACTTCCACCAATTAAACCACCCCAATAGTTTGATGCTTCTCGTGTTGTGCCTGATTGGTATAATGAGAATAATCATTATGCTTTTCATCGAGTCATAAGACATGACGTCAATAGGTGCAATACCTTTAAATACCTTGTCTAATCCCTCATTAACAAGGGGGAGCTCACATTGGATAATCCTAATGCACCACTGAACCAAGCCCTCGACATATTTTGTAATCCTTTCCCTAATCATGCTCCTTCTACCACTCATCATGAAAATAAACCTAAATTATCTCATGAGGCACATACTATTAATGTGGTTACTAGTGAACCCATTGATGAAGGAAATATTACCTTAACCGCTTCTTTCTCCATTTCCTGAATGGAAGAAAAAAGATTGTCTTCTATTCCTTTAAACACTCAAACAAAGGAAACAACCATAACCACACCTCCATTGGAGGATACCACAACTACCTCCTCTAACGCAGAACCATCCACCCCCTCTTTGGAACTATCTCACAAGAGAAGATGACTCCATCCACCCAGCCTCTAATTACAAAAACTTCTATTAGAGGTCAAGATAAAGGTAAGGGAATCAAACTGGAACTTCTAACCCCTTCTTTGGTAAACCAACCTACCCCTTCTAAACCAACTAAAACCTCCACCCAAACAACCAAAACCTCCTCCAAATTTATTGACCCTAAAACACCTAAACCCACCAAGACAATTAAAGTGACCAAATCCCCTCCAAAATCAATAACTAAAACAACAAAAGAGGTAAAATTAACAAAGGGCCCAAAACCCTGTTGGGGATCAACCAACAATGTTGATTACAATGTGAAAGCAATAAATGCAAAATTAAACCAGAAAGATAAGTAAGTAGAATCAGATAATAGCAAACAATAAGAGATACAAAAAACCACCCTAAAACCTTGTATTAAACTCTTTACAGAAGGAATACAATTGAAGAAACTTCTTTTCTTCCACACCTCTCTCAGATGTACAGATCTCTTTCTAGATCTCTTTCCCTCAAGAGCTCTCTCTCTCAATTACAACAACTCCAACAACCTGGATTGATACACATATACAATTGTACTGTCTAATTCAACATTACACACACTAAGCTATGAAGAATTATCCCTATTATATAGAATTAGGGATCATGAGCAATGCAATTACAACCAATAGATGCACCTCCTAATCAAGGGCTCTAAATAGTCTTACTAAAAATAGAGATGCATACTTAAGACTAACACTTAATCCTATCATGCAAACATTATGTTCTGTCCACGAAAATAGCATTCTGGACGCACAGGTCACCGACGTCGGTCCCTGCCTGTCTGCCTGTGACTGACGTCGGCCAAACATAACCGATGCCGGCATCTCCCAGTCGACTCCTGACCGACGTCGGTTGCTCCTGACCGACGCCGGTGACTGTGTAAATCTTGCAACTTTCAAACTCGCTCATTTGGTGAAGCTTTTAGCTCCACACCTCAACAATCTCCCACTTGAAGATAAACAGCTGCACCAGTACCTGTACAACAACATATTCTAGCTCCTCCATCTTCAAACTCAATCATGAAGACCAACAAAAGTTGAATGAAGATTCAACTTCTCCTTTGTTACTGGCTTGGTTAACATATCAGCAGGGTTCTTATTTGTATGGATCTTCTCCAGCTTTAACTCACCATCCTCCAATACCTGTCTAATGAAGTGGTACCTCAACTATATATGCTTTGTTCTTGAATGAAAGGCTGAATTCTTAGCCAAATGAATTGCACTCTGACTATCACTGTATAATCTGCAACTCTCTTGCTCCTTTCCTAGCTCTTCCATGAACCGTGTCATCCATATCATTTCTTTGCTAGCCTCTGTGACTGCAATATATTCTGCTTCTGTAGTTGACAAGGCAACAACCTTCTGCAACTTTGATATCTAGCTAACCGCCGTTCCACCAACAGTGAAAACATATCCTGTGGTGCTCCTTCTGCCATCCAAATCACCTGCCATATCTGAATCTACATAACCATGTAGAGAAGTATCTGAACCTCCATAGCACAAATGCCTACTGCTGGTCCCTCTTAGATATCTGAGGATCCACTGAACTGCTTTCCAGAGTTCCTTTCCTAGATTGGCCATATACTTACTAACAACTCCCACTGCTTGGGCAATATTCGGTCTAGTACAAACCATTGCATACATTAAAATCCCTACTGTGGAAGCATATGGAACTTTACTCATGTACTCTACCTCATCATGTGAATTAGGACACTGTTCTTTATTCAATTTAAAATGTCCAGCCAAAGGTGTGCTTACTGGTTTTGCATCCTGCATATTGAACCATTTCAACACCTTGTTCACATAATCCTCTTGAGACAAAATCAACCTGTTATTTTTCCTATCTCTCTTAATGCTCATGCCAAGGATTTTCTTTGCTGCTCCCAAATCCTTCATGGCAAATGTGTGAGCTAATTTCACCTTAAGCTCAGAGATATCCTGCATCTGTGGTCCTGAAACCAGTATATCATCTACATACAACAACAGAATAATATATCTACCATTATCCAATCTCTTAAAATAAACACAATGGTCAGATTGACACCTACTGTAGCCATGCTCAGTCATAAACCTGTCAAATCTCAAATACCATTGTCTAGGAGCTTGCTTGAGGCCATACAAGCTTTTCTTCAATTTGCACACTAGCTTCTCCTTACCTTTGACCTCAAATCCTTCCAGCTGATCCATATATATTTCTTCATCCAAATCTCCATGAAGAAACGCTGTCTTAACATCAAGCTGCTCAAGATGCAAATCCTCAATAGCAACTAAAGACAATACAGTCCATATAGAAGTCATTTTAACAACAGGAGAAAAAATATCACCAAAATCAATACTTGGTTTCTGTGCAAATCCTTTCACTACCAACTTGGCCTTATATCTCATATGTCCATTCTCACCTTCCTTCAATCTATAGATCCATCTGTTCTTTAGTGTCTTCTTTCCCGCTGACAACTCAACCAAATCCCATGTTTGATTCTCTCTCAAGGAATCAATCTCCTCATTCATGCCTAGCTCCCACTGATTCTTGGATTCCACCTGTATTGCTTCATCAAAACTCTCTAGTTCTCCACCATCAATAAGCAATAAATAGAATAATGAAGGGGAATATCGAATTGGAGGTTTACTTACCCTTTCTGACCTCTTGATGGGCGTCTGAGACTCATTCACAACATGTTGTCCGCCCAAATTCTCTGACAGTGACCGACCTCGGTCACTTCCAGGCCTGTAACTAGCCGACGTCGATTCTCCCTGACTGATGTCAAGTCCTACCTGGCCGACGTCAATCACTGTTTGACCGACATCGGTTCTTGTATTGCCAACGTCGATTCTTGCCTAACTGACGTTGATCTCTGTGTTTTCTTGTCTGTGATTATTCTTTCTTGTGAGCTCATTTTGGACCGTCACCTCATCCAATTCTCCATTGCTCTACCCAAATTGATTCAGCTTCTTGATTTGATCACTATACATCACTTTTTCATTGAAAACAACATCACGGTTCCTAATTATCTTGTTAGTTCCTAGATTCCAAAACCTGAATCCGAAATCATCAGAGCCATAGCCAATAAATGTGCACCTCATAGACTTAGCATCCAGCTTCTTTCTATTTTCCTTATCAACGTGCACAAAGGCTTCACAACCAAAAACTTTGAGAAATGAGAGATCTACCTTTTTACCTATCCATGCCTCTTCTATAATTCCACCATCCAGAGCTGTAGAGGGTCCTCTGTTAATCAGGTACACTGCAGTATCAATAGCTTCTACCCAAAACTCTAAGGGCAAATCAGCATGCAATCTCATACACCTTGCACGCTCCATTAATGTTCTGTTCATCCTTTCAGCAACTCCATTTTGCTGAGGTGTCCTTGGAACCGTCTTTTGCCTGCAGATTCCATGCATATAACAATACCAGTTGAACTTGTGGCTGCAGAACTCATCACCATTGTTAGATCTTAGGCACTTCAATCTTCTGCCTGTTTCATTCTCAACCATAGCTTTCCAAATCTTAAAAGTGTCAAAAACATCATATTTCTTCCTTATGCAATAGACCCATACCTTTCTTGTAGCATCATCAATGAAAGAGACAAAGTACTATGATCCTCCAATAGAAGCAACCTGAGCTGGTCCCCACATGTCTGTGTGAACAAGCTGCAATTTGTGCTTCTTCTTTATTGATACAGTCTTGAGAAAACTCACTCTCTTCTGTTTCCCAAAAACACAGTGCTCACAAAAATCAAGATCTATGCTTTTCAAATATGAAAGCTTACCTTTTGACTTAAGAATGGACATTCCCTTCTCACTCATGTGGCCGAGCCTAGAGTGCCACAACTTTGCATCCACATCTGAAGTAGATAATACAGAAAGAGAATTATCAGTAATACAATTACATAAATAGAGAGTACCTACTCTCTTACCTCTGGCCAATACAAGTGCTCCCTTGGTCACCTTCCAAGATTCAGCTGTGAGAGTTACTGTACAACCCTCATCCCCTAACTTTCCTGTAGAAATCAAATTCCTCTTCAAGCTGGGAACATGCATGACATCTCTCAACACCCATGTGTTGCCATTCTGCATTTTTAGCTGTACTTTTCCTTTGCCAACAATTTTACAAGGCTCATCATCCCCTAAATACACTATTCCAAAATCTGCATGGACATAGTCACTAAAATATTCTCTATTAGGGGTAGCATGAAAAGAGGCACCAGAATTTAAAACCCAAGATTCTATATTATTATGCAAAGAGAATATAAGAGCATCTTGTGCAATACCTGAAACTTTTGCTTCTTCTTTACCTTCATGCTGATTGTCCTCTTTAGGTTTTGACCAACACTCTTTGCTTATGTGCCCTATCTTTCCACAATTCCAGCATTGTGGCTTCCTACCATTTCTGGATTTGGATCTACCTCTCACCTTTGACTTAATCCTTGATCTCCCTTTCTTGCTCTTCTCTTTTTGCCTTCCCCTGCTCTCAAAAATTAAAGTGTTCCCTGATGTTTCCTCTGTACTTTTCCTGTGAATTTCTTCATTTAAGATTACACTAACAACACCTCTACTTTTAAAATATTTGAAGCAGATGCAATATTACTAACTGCCATTACCAAGCTATGCCAGCTTTCAGGCAAAGAACATAATATTAAAAGAGCCTTAATTTCATCATCAAACACTATTTTGACTAAATTTAATTGATTTACAATTCCATGGAAATCATTTATATGATTAGATACAGATCCACCTTCCTGCATTTGCAAATTAAATAACTGCTTCATAAGATATACCTTATTTGAAGCTGAAGGTTTTTCATATAAATTTGTTAAAGTAATCATCAACTCTACCGTTGTCTTTGCCTGTGATAAATTAGATATCATAGTAGATGCCAGACTCAATCTTATAGATCCAAGAGCCTTTCTATCAAGAACTTCCCATTCTTCATCATCCATGTCTTTGGGCTTCTTTGAAACTCCACCTAACAGTAAGTATAGATCTTTCTGATATAGATAATCCTCTATCTGCATTCTCCAATGTTGATAATTCTTGCCATTGAACTTCTCCATTCTCAGTTTACTTTCTTCTGCCATTGCTTCTCCCACTCAAACAAAAATCCCTGTGAGTAACCTGTAATCAATACACACTAACCAGATCTGAAACACCTGTTAGTCAACCTGAGCTCTGATACCACTTGTTGGGGATCAACCAACAATGTTGATTACAATGTGAAAGCAATAAATGCAGAATTAAACTAGAAAGATAAGTAACTAGAATTAGATAATAGCAAACAATAAGAGATACAAGAAACCACCCTAAAAACTTGTATTAAACTCTTTACAGAAGGAATACAATTGAAGAAACTTCTTTTCTTCCACACCTCTCTCAGATGTACAGATCTCTTTCTAGATCTCTTTCCCTCAAGAGCTCCCTCTCTCTCAATTAAAATCAACTCCAACAACCTGGATTGATACACATATACAATTGTACTATCCAATTCAACATTACACACACTAAGTCATGCAATTACAACAAATAGATGCACCTCCTAATCAAGGGCTTTAAACAGTCTTACTAAAGATAGAGATGCGGACTTAAGACTAACACTTAATCCTATCATGCAAACATTTTGTTCTATCCATGAAAATAGCATTCTAGATGCACAGGTGAACGACGTCGGCCAAACATAACCGACGCCGGCATCTCCCAATCGACTCCTGACCGACGCCGGTGACTATGTAAATCCTTCAACTTTCAAACTCGCTCATTTGGTGAAGCTTTTAGCTCCACACCTCAACAACCAAAACCTCCTCCAAATTTATTGACCCTAAAACACCTAAACCCACCAAGACAATTAAAGTGACCAAATCCCCTCCAAAATCAATAACTAAAACAACAAAAGAGGTAAAATTAACAAAGGGCCCAAAACCCTAGATTTTACCTCCCTCAACTTTGCCCTCCATTATGGGTCCCCATCCCTCTAACCTTAAACACAAAGTCCATCATTTTTACTAAAACCCCTCCACCTTTATTGGTCACACCTTCATACTTTCTTTTTAAAGCACCTTTCCCCACTACACCAATAATTCTTAAGTTACCTACCTTTCCCTCCTCTGCCACCAGCTCGTCAAACATCCTGCCTAAACTAAAACCGTCTACTAAGCATATTACTTTATCCACCAAACCTACATCCACACAACCTCCCACTTTGACACCCAAAGCAAAAACCACTAAACATATACCACATTTAGCCAAATCTTACTTAACCATTCTCTAACGGTTATTGCAAACTTCTTCCTTGATCAAACCCTTTGAATATTCATGTACCAAACCCTCTTGTTTTAATGATAACTTGATATGTGCATATCATAGGGCACCAGGACATGACATCGATAACTCTAAAGCTATCCAAGTGCTTGTTCACAACTTGTATGAAGATGATGATCTGTTATCAGACAAACCTCCTTCATCCCCATTTCCAATGCAACCACTAACTCAACCCATTTGATCTTCGATCTCACCCAAAAGTGAAGAGGAGGAACCAAAGAAACCATCCAATCTAGAGAACCCCCTTATCCCCACTATTCACATGATTACCCGATCTTAGGCCCAATAGAAGGATAAAAGGAAGACTAAGGCATCCATTCCTTGGACTTACCCCTCCCCAAACTCCCAAGCTAATAATACCCAACCTTCTTCATCTTCAAACAAACCCAAGTTTTCTATCTTAGGTGCCTCCCCATCTAACCCTCCATACCCTATCCCATATGCAATATCCATCTAAAAATCTATCCTCAAACAACTTCACCAAACTCCAACAAAGATGAGCTTGTATGAGTTAGTCTCTACCTCTCCCCATCACTGTCAAGTACTCATAGAGGATCTAAAATCCATCAAGGTCTAACCTGATGATCCTCAGCCTCTAGTCACTTATATTGGTACCCTTAAGCCTTCCAACATTATCACCTTTAATAATTCAGAAATACCTTATGTTCATTTAGAGGATCTTGATACCCCCTCTTCATTACAATAAACATCAATCAAACCTACATCAAAAGGGTGATGATCGATGGGGAAGCTAGCATCAATATTATGTCTTCCCATGCTTATGACCAGCTGCAGTTACCTAAAAACATCATGTCTAAAAACTCATCGGTCCTTCATTCTTTCAATGATACTATGGCTACCACCTTAAGCATAATTATCCTCCACATCTATGTAGGGCCTCGTACTATTCCCAAACTTTTTTATATCGTAGAAGGAGAGTTTTAATACAACATTTTACTCAAATGCCCTTGGATTCGTGCCATGAGTTGTGTCCTTTCTACCCTACATCGATGTGTCAAGTTTGAATACGAAGGACAAGTTATGACTATCCGACTTGACCCTAGTCCTTTTACATCTTACAATATGACATATTGTCCCAATGATTATCTTCTTCCTCTTTTACCCATCGCACAACCATATGTCAACAACATAAAATCACCAGCCAAAACCCATAGCATTTCCACATCTAAAGTTGATGAATCTTCCATTAGCTCATATATCCCCTCTTCCTAGATTCTTGTAGAATACCCCATGACAATCACATTCCAACATCTTTCTTTTGGTAATTATAGACTCTTAGCCTTAGATACCTTCCTTACCCCCCAAGAATATGGGAATCTCAGACATGACCCTTGTTATGACCCTAACATTCAAACCATCATCCCTGTTGGTCTCCCTAACCATCAAATGAATTTCATTTATGGGGGACTTGATCAGCCACTTCCAACCCCTACCACTACATCATCCATCCAACCATTTACCTCTAACTTTTTATATCTTAGAAAACTAGAGTTCGCTAAGTTATATCTTCATAGTTGTGCTTGAAAAGGATTTGGCCTCAATCTCTATGAACAAGGGCCTCATGAGTTACCCCATCTCAAAAAAATTCAACCTCATGAGTCATTTGGCCTTGGGTATGAACCCTATCAAGAACCCACCAATTCACCCAAACCCATTGCCACCATAGAGGAAGATATCCCATCCTTGCCAACCAAATCACTTTCTCCACCTGAAGACCCTGATATCATCCCTCCTAACTTTTTTTTAATCAATACTATAAGTTTAGGCCCACTCATCTACCACAAAAGTGGCCAAACCAAATTCCTTCCACTCATACATCCTGAAATGGTAGAAAATGACTCTCCCACCATCAACACCATCCGACATCAAGATGATGATTCCATTCTTACCTACCTCGATGCAGGGGATTCTTCTATCTATAAATCCTTTCCTCTTGTGCCCTCGACTATGTTGAATGAATCTACCATCGATATCAACTTGGGTACTTCAAATAACCTCCATATTGTCAAATTGGGCCAATCATTAAATTCCAAAAAAATTAAAGATTTTTCTTCTTTCCTCCAAGATCACATCATAGCATTTGCTTGGTCTTACAATGATATGCCTAAGATTGACCCCACTATTCTTACCCATAACATAGTCACTCATCATGATGCCAAGCTTGTTAAACATAAACTTTGACACATGCATCCTCGTAAATCCCTTCTCGTCAAATAAGAGCGTCAACATCTCCTATCTGTAAACTTAATTCAGCCCATTGACTACCCCTAATGGATATCAAGCATTGTACTTATCACTAAATTCACTGGGGGTCTATGCATTTGTGTGGACTTTCATGACCTTAACCTCTCCTACCTGAAGGATGACTTCCCTCTACCTAGCATTGACCAGCTTGTTGATCTTACAACTAGCCACGAGATGTTATATCTCATGGATGGGTTTTAGGGTTATAATCAAATCTTGATTACTCCTGAAGATCAACATAAAACTACGTTTACGATCCCTTGGGGAACTTTTTGCTATAGAGTCATGCCTTTTTGGTTTAAGAATGCTAGTGTAACCTACCAACGTGACATGACTTATATTTTCCATGATATCATCCATAAGATTATAGAAGACTATGTGGATGACCTTTTTAGAAAATCCAAACTTTGAACAACTTACTTTATTGTTCTTACAATCATATTTGAACGCTTCATCCGTTATCATGTTCACCTTAATCCTAAGAAATGCATTTTTGGCGTCCTTTCAGGAAAACATCTTGGCTTTATCATCACTCTTCATGAAATCAAAGTAGAACCTACTAAAGTTAGAGAAATTGTTGATATGCCTCCTCCAACCAACCTTAAGTAGCTCCGTAGCCTATATGGAAAACTATAATCCATTCATCATTTCATTTTTCAACTTTTAGATCGGTGCAAACCTTTCCATCACCTTCTAAAGAAGGATGTCTCTTTCAAATGGAATAGTGATTGTCAAATGGCCTTTGATTCACTCAAACAGTACCTTTTGTCACCACCTATCCTCAACCCTCCTAAGGATGATGATCCCTTTTACCTATATATATCTCTTCTACCGACTATTCCCTAGGGGCAATGTTGGCTCACCGAGATGAATAACATAAAGAGCAAGTTGTATACTATATTAATTGTATGTTTTTAGAATACAAGACTAGATATTCACACACTGAGAAACTCTGCTTAGCATTGACCTTCATGGCCACCAAACTCTGCCACTACCTTCTTAACCATAAAACCTATGTCATCACTAATACCAACTTACTTAAATACATGCACTCTAAACCATACTAAAATAAATGTATGGCTAAGTGGTTCATGTTCCTAGCTAAACTTGACCTTGAATTCTTCCAATAAAATTTGATTAAAGGTCAGGTCATTATCGATTAGTTGGCTGAAGCTCCTTTAGCAAACAACCAACCACCTCATCTTGCTTTTTTGAATGAGTCTATCACGACTCTTTTTTAAGAAGATGACATAACCTACCAAATAACCATGTTCTTTGATGGCTTAAAATGTCAACAAGGAGGGGGTGTCAGATTTATTCTCATTCCTCTTGATGGTGAACCCCTTCCTCTCTCCTTCAAACTTGACTTTGAATGCACAAATAATTTGACCGAGTATGAAGCCCTAGTGACAGGTCTTTGAACTGCTTAAAGCTTGGGAATTAAGACAATCCATGTCTTTGATGATTCCTAGTTTGTGTTCAACCAAGTCAATGGATCCTATGAATGTAAGAATGATGTCTTGCAAAAATATAAACTTTTAGTTGAAAAATTATTTAAATTATTTGAACATTACCTAGTCCAATCCATTCCCTAATCTACCAATAAATTTGTAGATACAATGGCTTGCCTTGCTTCTCAAATCCCTTTTTAGTCTTCTAATTCCAAAAATTTTGTCACCGTTCATCATTTTACTACACCCTCTTATGGCCAATCTTACCTCCCTACCATTTGTAATGTAGAGGAATCCCCATTTGACATTTAGTATGACCAAACTTTCAACTACCTCAACCTAGGCATTGTTCATTCCAACCTCTCTAAGAATTCCCAAAGAGATTTTATTTAAAGTACCTCTCATTACACCATACTAGGGGGAATCCTTTACAAATGTGGTTTTAATGGTCTCCTTCTCTGTTGCCTATGTAGCCATGAAGCTTCCCATGCCATCAAGGAAACACATGATGGGATATGTGGGGGACATTTTAGCAACCTAGCAGTTGCTAAATGTATCCTTCACCTTGGTTACTATTGGCCCACCCTTAACCAAGATTGTTTTGATTATGTAAAAAAGTGTGTTAAATGTCAAAAAAATGCTAATTTACATCATGCACTAGCCAATAAGCTCCAAGTATCTAAGGAATTTTGGCCTTTTTCTCAATGGGGGCTTGATCTCATTGGAAAAATTAACCACCATTCTTGGCAGTGACATAACTCTATCACAGCCATTGAGTACTTCACCAAGAGAGTGGAAGTCATTCCTCTAATCTCTACCAAAGCAGAAAAGATTATCGACTTTATCAACCACCATATCATTTGTTGCTTTGGTGTTCCTCATAAGATCATCATCGATAATGATAAATCCTTCAAGAATAATCAAGTCTAAGGTTTATGTGATGCATTTGGCATTGATTTAAGCTTTTCCTTGCCTTACCAACTGTAAGAAAATGGATAAGTGGAAGCCTCTAATAAAACCCTCACCAAAATATTAACTAAAGTTGTCAGTGCTTCAGGTCACGATTGACACTTACACATCCCATTCACGTTATGGGCCTATCGTACTAGCATTCAAACCTCTATGGGTGCTACTCCTTTCTCTGTAGTTTTTAGAGTAGAGGCAGTCTTGCCTCTTGAAGTTCAAATCCCCTCTCTTCACATATCTTTTAAGGAACTAATTTCTGAGGAAGATTTTTATTAGCATCATTTATCTCAACTTGAAATACTCGACAAGCATCATTTAGCATCCCTCACCCACCTTTGTATCTATCAAGAACGTATCACATGTGCTTATAACAAGCACCTCAAATAACAAGAATTCAATATCAGAGATCTCATCCTAAAAGAAAACCAACATGGAGAAGAGTAAACGAGGCAAGTTTGATTTCAATTAGCTTGGACCCTACATCATCACCCATAAGTATATATTAAGAGCTTATCGTTTGTCCCCTCTCGAAGGCAAATCATAACTTGAGCCTTTCAATGCTTCACATCTACGTCTATTTTTCTATTAAATAAGGATCAAGATCACCTGTTTGTCTAACTTAAGCTCATCCCTTGGTTATGAGTTTTTAACCTTCACCCACCTTCCTCCTCCCTTTTTGAGGACAATTGATTAAAACACAGAACCATGTGATTAATCATCACAGTCGTGGCCTAATCCTAAATATGGGTATCATAGCTCTACCCATAGCATGGTTCTCATGGATACTTTTCATCTCTAATAAGATGGAATCCCATGGTCATTGTCTCTCAAAACCACACCCTTTCACATATCATTGACCTTCTTGTGTAAAGTTTTTCCCTCATAAAGGTAAACCTCTAAACCTAATTAGATTGGTCCATGTCTAAACACATTTCATCTTGCAACAATTAGTTGGGTCAATATCTTCAACATTGCAGACTGGTCCCTCAAAGGGCAGTTTCCCAGAAGCAAAATAAACATTTCCAAATGTAAGGTAGATTGCTCCCTTGAAGGAAAACTATCAAGAACTTTAAAAAAAACCAATAAGCTTAGACCACTCCTTTGAAGGATGGATAAGTTAACTTTATCAAAAGCAAAGCAATTTTTTGGAAGCTTCTTGCATCGATCAGCTTCTCATATACAATAATAAAGCAAAAGACCTACTATCACAACAAATTCTAAAGCCATAATCAACTCTCAAGCAACATAATAAGTTGGAAGCCACAACCAGCTTTCCCATGTAGACTTCCTGCACTGATCAGTCTGCATATAGCATATGATATGGACTTGTCTATTACCATTCTTAAGCCACCTATAGATGGGGAAACCTAATTCACATGAGGTTATCATACATATCACCCATTACCCTTCACACCACATATCACCCATCTTCTCTTTAGACTATCTGTAAATCAAGGGATTTAGAGCTTACTTGATACCTTATGATCAAGAATTTTTTTATCAACTAACGACCACTCATGCATAGCATTTGAAGGGCTTATATTCATTAAGCTGATCCCACTTCAGATTTGTTTTTAGTCCTTATCAAAAACAAAGCATTGTGCCCTATTCCTCTCTTAATGTGCTTGGTTGATGTTTTCATCATGACTTTTACCATCCAATATTGCACTAATAATAATCATTCTTTTTATATTAAGATTAAAACAACCATAACCATACCTATCATAACCATAACCATAACATTCATAAGTATCCACACAACCTTAAGCATAATAACATTCAACCAATGATATCCAACACATTTTGTACATGTTTACAGTAAGTTATGCAATATTTTATTTCAGGTGTGAGGAGTCGCAAGACACATACAAAGTTATTAGACTATCCACGCTTCACCTAAATCCCCTACATACATTATTTCCTACCTAAGCACTAGGCTGATTATCTGGTGACTCTAGATTTGTGTTCATCGATCCTTCTACTTGATTACTCCCTGAGCTCACATCCATAATATTCCCTATCTCAGTGGTTGCTAAGGGGCATACTTTGTTCTCCTCTTCCACATTCATCCCCATAGGTAGATAAACATATTCCACTTTGGGTCTTTCACCATGCTTGCCTATCAAAACTATGGCATCCCTCTACTCTGGTTTTTTTTCTTGCAGCGATACCGCTAGTTGTTGCCTCAGTGTACATCCCCTTGGATAGTGCAAGTTCCTTCCATAGACAGGCCAATGGTCATGTTCTCTAGCCCTACATCTTATGCAATAAAATTTTGGCCTTCTTCATTATTTCATAGGTAAAATTTCACGCTCAAGCTCAGGCCATGGGTGCTTTTCCTCTTGTTGATCTAGCAGTACTTCTATTATCTCCATTACATGTAATATTTGGTAGATCCACACATTCACCATAGCAATTATTTTAGGTCATGGAGATTTCTGGTTATCTCCACCATTGTTCCCATTGTTTGCCATCTTCAACCTTATGTAGTTCTATGTGCTCTCTATAACATGTAAAAATAAATGACTCAATGATAGACATTTGTCCTTATCATGATTCTTTAATTAGAATACTTGACCATTCTCCCTTGCCAACATGATTCACCATTCCACCAATAGGGAAGGCCATATGATGTCATTAACTCTTTTGAATAGTCCTCCCACTTGAAATGGTCATGTTTACTTACATTTTCATGTGGACATGTCACCTTCAATCTAATTGGTCACCTCAATAAATACATTATGCACCATCAGGATATATTTTTGTTTACCTTATCACCTGATCTACATTGATGTGTTTTCTTTTTTTGTCATCTTGTGATCCTTGTGGGTTTGGTGTTCATTAGCATCATTATCACCATTACCTCAGTTGATGTAAATTGGCTTCCAACCATGGGTCATTGTAATGATCATGCCTTCAAAACCACCACTATTGTTGGTGGTGGCTCCCAAATCCTTACTACTATAGACACTCTTTTATTAGAGGTAAGCTACCTTAAATTCACAGCAATACATTCACGTTCTTGCCCCTTTTACCTTCCTATTCCTACCAGCCCATTATCGCATGCTCTAAACATTAGACCCCAACCAATGGCAGTGTCTACTCGAACAAGGCAGTCTTTTCTTTGTTCCAGCTGAATGTTCATTCGTAGTAGGGGAAAAATCACCTTCTCTCACCCCCATAACTTTTTATTGGTTAAGCTTGACCTAGCAGAACCAATAAGTCATTGGTTCCACATAGCTGAGATAGAAGATGCATACATGGCCACTATTTGTCTAACCTACCCATGCGACTCTTGGGTCATGCAAGGTCTATCCTCTAACGTTCACCACGCTGCTAACTTCCTTACTTGTATAATCTACTTCACCATTAAATAAATTCTTTACAGGTCATCACTTCGGTACTGCCCTTAAAACTCGACTCTTAGTGGTGATGAACCTTGGCCACAGTGACTCTGTAGATCTGGATAGACCCCCACCTCTTAAAACTTACCTCGTAGTGGTGGACACTATATTCAAACTCCTACCCTCACATAATTTTAGAAGGTGTAACCTGCTAACAAAGGCACCTCTTCTTTGGATTAGCTCCATTGAAGATATTTTGTGGTACTTAGCATTATGTTCCCTTATAATTTATCCTACCTTTCCCATCCGTATTTCTCATCCTACTAAATGTGGGATTATTATGCTAACTATCTACCAATCTACACCATTCACTTTCACCGACACCTTCACCAAAACCCAAAACCTTTGTTTTAAAAAAGCCTTCTCCATTAGCCCAAACCAACCCATGTGATTCATCATATTGGGGCATCCAATTTGAGCACCATTTTAACCATTTTGAAATACATTGGCCTGATATCCACAAACTATGTAGGTGATGCTCCACTTTTAAGGGTAGCTTGACTACTAACAACTAATTCCTATCCCATTTTTCTTCTCACTCATTTCCACTACTAATAATGTCCTCTTACTTAGGGCATCCTACATCAAGGAAGATTTGAATTCTTTCTTAAGCATCTTTATGTTTTAACACCATCTAATACTTCCTCTTAAGTTTTTTCTCCATTGTTGGGAAAACTACATCGACCTGAGGTCTTTTTGGACTATGTAGGTAGCGTTCAGTTATTGAGGTTAGCTTAACTGCATCTTTTAATTTTTTTTCCCTTCTCATCTCATATCTTTTCCTCCACTTCTCTACCTATCTCCTAACCATCTCCCTACCTCCAGATTGTGAATCTCTTTTAACCACTTTTCCAGCTTGTCAATCTCTTTTAATACAAGGGTTAACAACCTTCCCCATTGGCCCCTCTTACCTCCCATAAATCCACCTCCTACTCTGCTTCGTTGGCCTCCCCATCATATTTCCTTGTGCATGATTCACAACTTGCTTCCCCACCCACCTTTTGCATTTTTTGAATCTCTTTCACTTTATTACCAACCTTACCCTTTATCCCCTTCAACCTCTTTCTCCATCTTTATCATCTCCCCTCACCCTTGGCAATTTATCGTACCCTCTTTATCACTCTCTTTTTCTCACACATTCCACATACTACTATGCATATTGCAAGCTTTCTGTTTCTTCTGTTGCTACACTTTTTATTTACATGTACCACCACTCTCTACCATTCTACCACTCTTCCCACCATACCCATTTTCCATTCTTCTTATTTGCTTTTTTCCATCCTTTTAACCTTCCTTTTTTTCCCTCCACAACTAGTTTCTCCCTAGGTATTCATCCTTTGAGAAGCCTTCCATAATTTCCTCTTTTCTTCTCCTCTTCTTGCCTTTTGCCCTGTACATTTCCCTTTTCCTCTTTTCATCTTGGTACTCAATTATCTTTACATCTGTATGAGTATCCATGCTTTATATCACTACTTCAATTCTTCCCTTTTGTCTTTATTATCCTTGATCTTCATCCCTTAGTTTCATCTCACTCCCTTTCATTGCATCCACCTATTTCTTCACCACCTCACTAGTTTTTGGCTTGACAATCTCTTCTAATCACCTCTTCAGCTTGTCAATCTCTTATAACAAGTTGATTGATGCCTACCTTCTCTCTTCACTTTTTTACCCACCCATCCTTTGCTTCTCTTATTTTTCTTAACCCCTTTCTCATTTTCCCATCCCATTCTCATCTCCAAAATCACCATCTGATTTGCTTCATTATCCATCATCATCAATGCTTACTTGGTCAAGATACCACCTACTTCTTCACTCTCCTATCAACCTTTTTGTGTCCTCGTTTCACTCCTTTTTCCTCCTTTTTTCTTTCTTCTATTTATTGCCTTATTTTTTTAATTTTTATCACCAAACTATTTTCTCCTTGGTCTATTTTTAGACTTATTTTCAAACCCTTCACGGCCTCCCATATTTACCATCCTCCCCTTACCCTTCACGATTGTTATACTTCTCTCCCCATCTTTTTCAATTCTCTAATCTGTCATTCTTTAGTGCATCTCTCAACCCCCATCTTCTACCTTTTATTTCATTTCATTTTTTTCATCTCTCTCGGTGCCCTTCCTTGTTTTTCCCGATTTATATGACCATGCCTGGCTTCTTCCATCCTTCTCCACATTCATCTTTATTTGTGACCTCATTATTTTCTCTTCATCCATATCCTAGTCCACCTTTACCTCATCCCTTGTTGGATCTCCCTTATTTTCTCCAATTTAACCTCCACCTCTTTAGAGTGCGGTCACCATTTGTACTACTTCTGCATACATCTCCTTGTTTACTTACTTGTATCCTCCATGCCCTGGCCTTAATGCATAAATTTTGGTTAGGTTTATTACTTTAGGAGCATCCCTTTCTTCCTTTAATTCCTCTGCATGTTGTGCTCAAACTCTCTTTTTTATCCCTGTCCAACTACTCCCTTCACCCTCCCTATCACCTTTTTTTTTAAACCCTCTGCCCATTTTGAACATGCTATGGCCCCCAAGGTCTTCCACTTAATTTTGGTTTATTGGGAGATAAATACCAATCCTACGGCTCTATAACATAATTGGCCAAGATTATGGGCTCATATCATGAACCAACAAGCCTGAGCGTTGTTAAGCCATCATGATGAAAATTCCTTCCCCACCTCTTCTGGTCTTTCCTATTTTCAACCCCTTTTAGTCTGACCTTTGAAGATGTTAGAATCAAAACTAAAACCACCTTCAAATGGAAGCTTTGGGATACCCACGTGGGGATGCTAGCTATACCCTCTCATGCACCCTACCTTCCAATATTTCCCCTTGATTCTCCCTTCCCAGACTACATCTTCTTACGCCTTGAAATAAACTTTGCTTTAATGCATGAAATCCACAACCTACTCCCTCATTTAATTAATATTATTATTATTCACCTCACTCCATATTCCAAAACCCCTTAGCGTCTTTTTCTGAATTCCCTCAAAAACTCAATGCTTACTTATTTTAGGGCCCATGACTCAAGAGTCAAGAGTTTGAATCTTTGTCACTTCTCATTTACCCACTTTGATACTTTGCTTCCTCGAACCATTGAAGAATAACCTTACATAGCCTGTTAAAGACATTGTTGTGGAATGTGCACAATGTCAACTTATTTGGATGGTGATGAAAGAACCCATCAGATCATCGTGAAAACTTAAGTAGTTCCAGATTTTCCAAATCTTGATAAAACATATTTCTCCCTTTTATTTTTTTAAAAAGGTGGCCATAATTTCATGCTTCAACCTACTTATCTATTGATACAGATTCCTTTTGCATAGTTGATGCAATCATCTAATTGAATCTTAGGTAATCTCATCCACCATTTATACCACACTCATCAGAAATGATTTGATAGCCATCTTTTCCACCATTTGGTCCTTCCCTTTCTCTAATTTCCTTCACCTAGACCTACCTACATGATATCAAATTGGGGCAACCAAGTTAACCAACACCCTTCACCTCAAAAGAACTACATTTGGCCTGACGTTATTTTTGGATTCCTATCCATGGAAATATGTAGGCAATGTCCACTTACTGTTTACATTTGGAATCAGCTCGGCCATCCCCTTCCAACCCATACCCAATCCACCCATGCTTTCACCACATTCATCTTGATGTCGATTGCTTTTGACCCAAAATATTGGTGTTTTTTACAATAACTTTTGACCACAATGACTAAATTTTTCATGTTAAACTTTTAAATGTTTGCACCACCTCATGAAAAACTAGAATATTTGTGTTCTCTAAGGAGTACTTCCTACCTTGGGTACCTGAGTCAACACTGACCCTATCTAGGAGTCTCTATAAGACTAACCTAATCAGCTATGACCAACACTAGGGACTAATTACCTTATCATTTATCTTATAACTCAACCTTTTTGTTATCAACATTAGCACCTTTAGTCTCTACATAATCTTGACTATTATGCTTAGTTGTATTTTGTGAACCCATTGGCATTTCACATACCCACCTACCTTGTGGCACCACCTAGTGCCTCCCATTCAACTGCTTATCAAACCTATACCTGATTCAGCCTTTTCTCATTGACTTTTGGTTTGAGGGGGAACACTTCCTCCCATACTCGAAGCACCTTGACCTTTGACCAAGTGATTCATTTTTATTTTTCAGTTTGTTAATTCAAAACCACATAACAAAAAGGGGTAAAATGTAGACACTAGAAAACTACACACTTGCAGTTTTTGATGACTAAATACCTCAAGACCCCCTAAAAAAATATTAAACCTTTTTAAGCCTTAACAAACCCCTCTTAACCTAAATAAATAATTATTTTTCTAGTCACATAATATTAATCAAAATCACTATTTGAAACTACTATTTAAAATTACTATTCACCATCATTATTCACTGTGTGACCCACTATCACTATTCATGATGACATGGAAAATGACATGGAAAGTGACATGGCAAAAAGACATGGCATGTGACATGGCAAGTGACCTGGCATGTGACATGGCAAGTGACATGGCTTGATGTGGGACACCATACCCTACTTGGGACCCTTTTTCAAAGTGCCTAATGAACTCATTTTAGCATCACAAAGTTCCCCCTTGAAATATAGTGAATTTCCCCTTAAAGGGTCATCATTCAACATATTTTTTGTCTTCCCACATTAAATTAGACTTTAAAAGAGATACCAACCTCTCTAAGACTTTGGGAAAGATAAAGGACACCCATTTTTGACTTCTTAGCCCAAATTAGAGACTCTCCAACCCAAATGAGAATCTCCACCAACCCCACCTTAGAATTTTCATCCTCCACATGTAAAATAGTACCACATTTGGTGTGCCACTCCTTTAAGTGCTTGTGTGAAAGCAAGAAAGGATGGGGAGAAGTCTTTAAGCCTCATTCAAACCCATGTGCATAATTCCCCATTCAAAGTTGGACTTATGGCCAAAGAGGAGGACTTATCAACCCAAATGGAATCTTCCACAACCTCATCTTGGACCTTTCATCCCCCCACATAAAAAATGGCACCATATTTCACTATTCCACTCTTTTTGCATGTTTTCCAACATCAAATGCTATAAATACCCCCCCTCTCCTTCACCAAAGGTTAAGTTGGAATTTAGTCTTTGGTTATCAATATTTTATTGCAGGTTTGTGAATAAGGTCATCATCTTGAAGGTCATCATCATTTTAGAGGTCATCATCATCTTGGAAAGAAAATAATTCCAAGTAACGAAGCTATGCCGAAATTGTTGTAGGATTCCATCTTCATCAACACTCTTCTTCAAGCTTAGAAGGTAATCTTTCCTTTTGTCTATTTTAGTTATTTGATTTTAATCCCTTTCTTCCCTTTGGCCTCTTCTCTCTTGATCTCTAAATTTTATCCCTTAACCTCTTCTTTTCTCTTTTCCCTTTATCCCTTTATCTCCTTACCCTCTTTGTTAGCTTCATATCATTTACCTTCTTTTACTCCTTTCCACCTTCACCCCATTTACCATATTCTCTCTTTGTCATATTTTCTCCATTTACCCATCTATCTCTTTGTCTATGTGCAGCCTTAACCATTTACCAAACCCAACTGATCTATCCCTTTGACTCTTGTCATTTTACCAAATTGAAAACCACCATTTTGAGTAGATCAATTTTTAACATTAGCATTATCCCAACTAATTGCTTCATTTTGGTCATCTTAATAAAGTATTTAATTTTTTTTTTAAATTTGATGTTATTTTTTATTATTAGTTTCATTTTGTTGCCATTTCATGAAAATTATATCATTGTTATTCATCAAACTTAAGTGTTTAAAGTAGATGGATTGATAACCTCCTAGAAAGCTTTCGCTTCTAAGATCTAGCTCACGCTAGGCAATCCACCCATCTACTTGTCTAAAAAACAAGATTCTTTTAGTATTTTCTTATTTTCAGGTCATCCTCTCAAGACAAAGAGGATCTCTCCACAATCATCTGAATTCAATGCGGGCACATTCAATAGGTTTTTCTACACACCCTATTCCTAGTTTTTTTTATTTTTAAAAAAATTAAGAAAAGCCAAAACAAATGAGAGAAACCGTAATAAATAGAATAGTAGAATGTAATAATTAAATAGTTTACTAATCTCACATTGATGGGGAGTCATAGTATAAGTTGAATATAGATCACAACTCACACTTCAAATATTTTAACAGGCCTTATTATATAGTTATAATTTTGAAACTATGAAAATGTTTTAAATATTCTTTAGCGCATGTTCTTCCTTTTATATAGTTTTAATAACTAAAAGATTTACTAATAAATAATTTACAAATTTAATGTTTATTTTATTTATGGCATTGAATACGGTGCATGTGAAATTTAAGCTACGAGAATTGGGGTTAAGATCTTTCCTCATTTTTTATTTCACAATCCTCGTGCCAATTTCAAGAAAATGATAAATAGATCATAATCAAATACATGAATCTCAAAACCATACAAATTCTTGGCCTTAAGAGTTTCATATGTGTGTGTGTACAACTGTATCTTCAAAAATCTGAAACCAATATTTCCAATTTTGATCATGTCAAATAATCAAATTCTTATTTTGAATTAAAGTTCCTTAAACATTTCAACAAATTTTTTAATTAAAAAAAACCACTATTTCAAAATTAATCATTTATATACTTTACATTATCTTCAACAAGATTTCTTAATTTAAAGGACCCTAATATTCAATTTATATATATATAAGGACCACTTAAGACATAATAAACTTAAGATAATAATTATATTTTTTCAGTAATGTCATCCTCGCTATTCATATAAATATATTACATGCCATTATTTCTAAGAGAAAATCAGTTGCTTGTTTGTTTAAAAGAAGTATGTGGTAAAGACCAGAGAAATAATATATTAAACTGAGTATGGTAAATATTATGATAAAAAATTAGTGTATAGAGTATAAATAATAAAACAACTATAAGACCATAGGGCAAGAATATATATATATATATATTACTCAATTATATATATATATATATATATATATATATATATATATATATATATATATATATATATATATATATATATATTTACTCAGTTTTATATATTATTTGGTTGGTCTTTAGTTTTACCACCCTAAACTCTAAACAAACAAGAAACTGATTTTCTCTAAGAATTAATGGCATGCAAGATACTTCTTTTAAACAATGTACAAAGAATAAAATGAATTATATTATGTGGTTGGTCTTTACCATATACTTTTTTTAAATTAAAAAAAAAAAAACGTATTTCTTTTGAGAAATAATGACATGTAAGATACTTCTTTTAAACAATGTACAAACAATAAAACAAATTATATTATGTGGTTGGTCTTTACCACATACTTCTTTTAAACAAACAAGAAATTCATTTCATTTGAGAAATAATGGCATGGAAGATACTTCTTATAAACAAAATGATTAAATGCAATAGAGCCTCATAATCATTTCAACCATATTTCTGACTAATCCAAAAATATCTATTTCACAAGTTTTGAGTTTAAGGAAAATATTTTTAGATATACATGAAATTTATAAGAAAATCAACATGCACAGTGTCTTTAGCAAATATAATTAAACAAATATTTTTAAGATAACCTATTATTATATTTATTCATTTCAAGATAGACATTTTTGCATGCAAACAACTACTCTCAGTCTTTAAAACTTAAAAAATACAAGTTCATATCTTTCAATCACAAGGAAACCAGCTTAGAATTTATCTACACTTTCATTTCTAACCTCTCGTTTCAATCTTTTGACTACTAGAGCTTCACTTTCGACTACCATAGCTTTGCTTCCACCAAGAACTTTCATAAATTATAAGAAAAAAATGAGAAACCGTCACATATGTATTCAATCAACTTTCATTAATCTTACGGGTGATGTGTTAAACCAACATTAAATTTTGCCTTGGGGCCCCTCAATATACCGATATCAATTCACTAAAAAATGGGGCAAAATTTAAACCTTGATCCTTGTAGCTTTAATTCCACCTCCACTACATTCAATGCTAAAAATAAAATAAACATTAGTTTTTAAAATTATTTATTATTAAAATTTTTAGTTATTAAAAATTATATAGAATAAAGAGCATGTGGCGTCAAAAAATATTCAAAACATTTTCATAGTAAAATATAATTATTTCATTAAATTTATTATGTCTTAGGTGGTCCTTATTATACACACACACACACACACACACCTAGTGATTTCAAACTAACTTACACATGTCTCATATTTCTCATATAATTTTTTAAAGAATCAGACATATACATGTATAATAACTTACACATGTCTCATATAATTTTTTAAAGAATCAGACATATACATGTATAATAACTCTAGCAAATTTGTGTCTCGAAATAAGATCGAGTATAATCTATAAGGAAAATTTGTATCCTGAGCTATTAAATTATATAAAATTGAGGCTACTTGATCTATGTATGTTTTCACAAAATTAAGTATTTTAAACATTGAAAAAACCAACTTAATCTCAAAATTATGGAAGTAAGTGGAAAATCATATGTCAGAAGGGGAAGGTTTTTCATTTTGCTAGGGTTTTCTCCATGCATGCCATTGAGTCAACCCTTGGTTCGTTGCTTGTCAAGCCTTATTTCATACCATGACCTTAAACACCTATGCAAATTAGCATTAATTGTTGTTTAGGGTTTCTCATCTTCAAACAAGGTCAGTCTTTATAATTTCCTCTCCCCCTTCTATCCTAGTTGTTTCAGTTGTAAAGAAGAACAGAAGAGTACCAAGCAATGGCCCCCTGTAAGCACCCAAGGAAGTTTGTCCTAAAAGTATACCATGAAGTAATGTTTCAAAACCTAATGTTATACTGCCTATTCCCAACTTTAATTATGCATGTCAATGGTTAGAATAATTTTGCTTAATAGGTTATTTTGTTGGGAGAATCCCCTATAAAATTATGCTACGCTCTTGGGTTCAAACTCACTAGGCATCTCACAACATCAAGTTGGAGAGAGTCTAGAACATGGCTAAGGGTCTTTTCCTCTTTTGATTCTCTGACTTGACCCATGTCAGAGGAATCCTCCATATGTCTACCACTTGGTATATCAGGAACTCACTCATGGCCCTTTACTCTGGACATGAGACTTTGTAGTCTCAAAGCAAACTAATCTTAAAGTCCCGATTTGGGTTGAATTCCAAGCCTTTTTCTCCCATACTGACACTTTATTCATCAAATAGAGCCCTCCATAGGCTGTGTGGTTTATCATCAACTAAATTGGTTCTACTCTGATAGACCACAAAAAAGGGTCAGTGTAAAAGTAGACCTATCTCAAGATCTTAGGGAGTGTGTGGAAATCCAAGTTGGGGATGTGAGGCACTCACAATGAGTCCTCTATATCAACTTGCCTAATACTTATTTTTGATACCAAGCCATAGACCATAAGATATGGGATTATCCCCTTCAGTTGGCCCATAATAATTAGGCCAGCCGCTCATCCTCGCCACCCAAGTCCTCCCCTGAGGCTAGCAAAAAACTAGTTGAAAATGGATGGACAACGATAGGGAAGAGGAATTCACATCCCAAAACATCTAACACAGATACTACCCCCAAAAGTGGCAAGCCATCCTCAAGCATTATCCTACAGGAGTACGCTCTTGTTAGAAAAGAGCCCACATTGGCTGAAGCCCCAAAATTGGTTAAAAAGCCTAGGGTGTTTAACACCCCTCTAGTTACAAACATTTTGTCTCAAGGTCTTGAGGCGTTTGTGCTCAGTTCTCTCAAATTTTGACACTCACAGGTCACCACTCTTCCACTTCCTTCTCGGTGAGATCCACTCAAACTCTCTTACAACCTTCCTAGGAGGAATGACGAGGTGAAGAAGGAGAGTTTTTGGTTGACCTTGACTTAAGGAAACAATATAAATTTTTGAATGCCAATAGTGAGCATTTTTTATGGAACTGGTATAATGCCTTGGAAGGGATAGATTTAGAGGACATGTCCTTTGACTCCCATCATCTATGAATTTCTTTTCATGAAAGGTTCAGGTTCTCATAGACCCAAAATGCAAGTTTCTCATGTGTGATTTCAAAAAGAAGTTTCTTGATATGGACATCCTTTGCTTATAGGAAGTCAAGGTGGTATATTTTTTATTGATGGCTATTAGTAATTTCATCTGGCATGACAATATCATTTTGCATAGTCACCATGCCTTAGGACATATAGGGGTGATCACATTCATTTCTCCAAGGTGGTGGTCACACCTTGTGCAATTTGGCATGAACCCCACCAATCGATTAGTACGAGCTCTTTTTAGAATTTAAAGCCATTCTTTTGGCTTTATTAATATTTATGCCTTGAATGATGTGTTGGAGCATACCCATTTATGGTATTGGATTGTGGATGATCTCCTCGATGCCCATTGGGTATTATGTGGTGACTTTAATATGTTGGGAACTCTCAAAGACAAAATTGGCCACTTGCCCATGAGGTGGGTAGCTAGCAAAAGGGAGGCATGGTTCTACATGTGCACCAAATGGGGTCTTTATGACTCTAATACTTTGCACCAACCTATATATGGAGTTTGGTACACCTGGAGTAACTTCAGGGAAGGCCCCACTTGAATTTTGAAGCATCTTGACAAGGTAATGATGTCTTCACAGCCATACTTCTCTTTTGATAATGGCTTCTTTCCTCTGATGTAGGCACTACCAATTATTGGGCTTTCTGACCACTCCCCCATTTGATTTCATGTGACGTGGCAATTCATAAAGCCTAAGGTCCATAAAATGCAATTTTTTCTCAACATCTCTCTGCTCAAGCATGAACCCATAGTGGCACACATTAGGAGAGTTTGGAATTTAGACCCACATCCTTCCTAAAAATCTAGTTGGATTCTTTGGTGGGATGATGGAATCCAAAGGACCACCCACTTTGTGCAGATCTATGGCCACCAGCTTACCAAAATTCAGAGACACTCCTACTATGCTACTTCCTTAGAATTGGGCCATACAGCCCTATCTCTAGAAAAATATCCCTTTAATGAGATCTTACAAGTGAGAGTTACTTCCTTGCAGCACCGCATCTAGATTACAGATAACTACAATGCTCAGGGAGCCCAAGTCAAAGTCAGGCTTCATTGGCTGAAGATTGGTGACAAAGCTTCTAAAGAATTCTTCCAAATTCTACAAGCCAAAAACTCAAAATAGCAAATTCAAGTTATTACTGACATTGGCAATAGACTCTCAAAAATGCCATAGATAGTTCAAGCATTTGTGTGTCATTATCAACAAGTGTTCCAAGATCAAGTCTCTTTGGCTGAATGAAAAACTACCCTTTAACAATGTCTTTCAGTTGTGCCTTGTAAACTCACTCTCGTTCAATGGTTGATTTGTGATAGGTCACTCACTGTAGATGATTTACATGAAGTAGTGATATAAATGGCTAATGATAAAGCCTTTAACATTGATGGCTTTTCTTGAAAATTCTATAAAACCCTTTGGGATCTTGTGGGTAACGATTTGATCAAGGTTTACCAAGAAGCATTTCACACACACTCACTGGGTAAAAATATAAATAAATGAAATATCAAATTCATACCTCAGTAGGGAAATCCAAAGTTGATATGCAATTGGTAACCCATCACCCTCCTTAATGTTTCCTATAAAATCATAGCCAAGGTGCTAGCGATATATTTGCACAATATGTTGCCTCTCATTGTGCATCCAAAACAAACAGGCTTTATCAAGAGCTGTTACATTCTAGACAACATCATTGTTGTCTAGGAAGGTATGCACTAGGCTAGATGATCCAAACAACAAGCCTTGTTCATCAAAATTGACTTTGAAAAAGCTTATGATTGCATTGAATGACCTTTTATCCTAGCCATGCTCTGTGCTTTGGGATTCATACCCATTTTCATTCAAATCATTTAAATGGTTTTCATAGATGCCTCAATTGTCCTCTCCATTAATGGAGTCACCTCTAAGCAATTTGGCTTATACCATTTCATTCACCAAGGGTGCCCCTTAATGCCAACCCTTTATGTGCTTGTTGAGGGTTTTGGATACCTTCTTAGCAAAGCACAATCTTGTGGCCTTCTTAAGGGAATTTATCTCTTGCCTGATACAACCAACCCTCATGAGGACATGCAATTGCTTAATGGCCATTTTATAGATGATTCCTTCCTTACCCTCATTAAAGATGAAGCCAACGTAGATAATGCCCTTTAGTGTCTTGACACCTTTTGTGTGGCCTTTGGCTCCAAAATCCAATGACAAAAAATTCATTGCTATAGACAGTCATACCTCCCTCCGCCTCCATGGATAGCAAAATTTGGTTGGAAATGGATCCAACATGACAAATTTCTTGGCATTCCTTTTACCATCGATGCTTCACCACCTTTGTTGTGGTAGTATGTTGTTGACAGAGTTGCTAAGAAGCTAGATTACTGGATGATCAAGTCTCTTTCATTAGCAGGGAAATTTCAAATCTGCTCAAAGATTCTTATGTCCACCCATGTGTACTACTTGTCATGCTAGGTTCCATTAAAAAAATCTTACCAAAAGTTGGAGAAATTGCTCAGAGATTTCCTTTGGGCCAATTCTCCCCAAGGTAAAGGTTTCCACAGGGTAACCTGGGAGTATTGATGCCTCCCACATGAATCTAGAGGGATGGGACTTATTGACATAACTAGGCAAGGATCTGCCTTATGTGCTAAATGGGTCATAAGGGCCATTGAGGGCTCAGAAGCTTGGAAGGTGTTATTTAGACACTGTATCTCCTCAGGCTTGCTTAAGGGCAAGAAAGCCTAGAAAGGTCTTAGATTCCCCAATTTGCTCTTCATCCAATCTCCCATTCAGATCATTGGGTCCTTCGTGGCCAAAAAATTGGAAAGTTTGGGAAAAGATCAAGCCATGGCTCCTTTGGAATGACTCTAGATTTTGCAATGGGATTTTTCCTAATTCCCACTCTCTTTCGTGGTCCCCCATCTTTTATCAAAATAGTGTGCCTTTGGCAGAGGTTCCCTGGATCAATGCCCTCAAGTTATATCATAGAGGAATCCACTTTGTCTAGGGTATATTCTGTAGATGCTCACGCACTTGGCTTCCCTGGGAGGATGTGAAAGCTAAATTTTGGATGGCCAATGCAGACTAAGAATCTTACTAGGAAATCCTCAATGTTGTCCTCGCTTCCATGCTCCATAAAATCTCAGTCAAATCTGTTAGATTGTGGTGGATGGACTAGAAATGGTATGTTGAAACCCTCTTTCACAATTACACACCTCAGCTTGGCTATAATTGGTTCACCCCACATTTTCCCATGGTTGTTAAGCTTAACAATCATTAGGGGTTGCACTCATCTGTGAAAACATGGAGCTTTCACTTCAACACTATTTGGGGAGCCTATGTGGAGCCCAAACTTGCCCATTTTGCTTGATGTATATTGCACCAAGGCTTACCTATTGGCAGAAGGCTAGTTCATCTTGGAGTCCAATTGCCTACCTGTCCCTTTTATGGACATCTTAAGACACTACCTCATCTCTTCTAGTACTGTCCCAAAGCTCAAAGGGTCTGGTCCTAGATCCATGATCTTTTCAGAATCCTTTTAGCTTGACTTCTTCCTTTGGTAGCAAATCATCCCAAGGGAGAAGCTCGCGATGCTCGTCAAAGTAGCTCAAGTCTGGCATACTTTCAGAGTGGAGATTCTCTTCTGAATTTGGAAAGAAAGAAATAATTATGTGTTTATTCATGTTTCTTCTGATTGTAATATTTATGGCTTGCACAAATCTTCCATTATCTCCAATGTTCTTTTGTAGATACAAGTCCAAGCCAACAAAGTGGCCATGGAGCTTGGGTATCTCCAAGACCTCCTGTCTCACTAGGGAGATGCTCCTTGTGCTATGGCTCGAGTTCTACCTTCTCCACCCAGGGATCACCAAATGGATGATAGTGTGCCTCAACGACCTCGTGGTGAACATCGTCGCAGCCATTCCAGGCATCGCTCTCACAACGGTACCCCATACCAACGTGTATCCCCACTTGGACAACAATGAGGGTGGCAGCCACCGCCTCCTTCCCCTATTGGGTAGGACAGTTGGGATGCGCCTCCTCTTCCCCCGTGCCCAGATGCATGGGGGACACCACTTAGAAGGCGTGCTGACATGTTGGACAAGTTTCCTAGGCTCTCGCTGGCTATCTCTCTCACTCGGACTCAAGTAGATGATGAAACAGACACGACTTAGGCTATTGGTTGGGAGCCTATTCTAGATGGCAATGACTTGCCAAGTTCGGGCTAGGGACTGGATGATATGGATCCTCTGCCTTCGAGCCTTGCTCTTGTTGCTTGGTAGTTTTGTTTTATGACTTGCTTCTAGGCGCTATCTAGATACAATACCTTTTTTCTAAGCTTTGTCTAGTATCGTGGCATGCTCTCATACCGCTTTATTTTCTTGTGAATTATTTGTATATTTCTGTTAAATTAATATATAGATATATTTCATATAAAAAAAAAATGAAAAAACTTACTTATAACCTTTTGATTATATATAAATATCAACATTCTATATAATTCAATAATTATATATAATACTTTCGAGCATATAATTTTTTTTTTTTTATAACCATATAACCATATTTACACTTTTAAAAAATTTCATGATAAAAAAATATAACTATCAAATTTAATCCTTAAAAATGATAGAAATAGTTTAATCCAAAGAACCTTCTTGCAATTCTCAATGATCTATTATTAATTCATTAAACATTCCCAAACAAATAATTGTCCTTTTAACTGAATTTGAATTTCAGGGAAAAATAATATGATCGAATTGATCTTTCTTTGAATGACGCGCCACCTACCAACCATTCTCAATTACCCATCCATCAAAGATTCTCCAATATTCAAGTTGCCGCATGATTTAGTCATTAAAAATTTCTATTTACTTTTACTTGGAATAGTTGAAAGCGATGTCGGTCGATGCAACCATAACGTCTTAGGGTTGTCATATGGCATTTCAAGTCACTAATTATAAAGATGGTCATGGAAAACAATGGAGGAAGTTGGTTTAAAACACAAATCAAACAAAATTGATTCCTATACACTGAATCAATTTAACAGTGGTGTGCAAAGAAACTAAAATTCAATTTTGATGCATCGGATGATACACTGAATCCTCAACAGGAGGAAGGGCGGTTGAACTGACCAACATTTTACGATCAACGGAAAGACTCACGTGTTTCACACTCCAAGGCTTTCGGGAGACACGGCTCGCGTCAGCGTGGTCCCGCAGCCAAGCTTTCCTCCCCGCCGATGTCATTTGAATTTCAGCTCGATTCATGAACGGCTGTCGTTCATGGTCTCTACAGATGCGCAAGTGCTAAATAAAAAATGCATCGTTGGCTTGTAACGACGGAAGTTTGATGCTACTGTGTTTCCTGCTTTCCAAGCTCATCAAATAGGCCTTTATAAGCAACTCCCAACTGCCCTGTTGCCCATCAGACTATTTAGAGAATTCAAAAGATAAAATTGGCCATGGAAATCAAAAGCGAGGCAGCCTGTCCAAAGGAATGGGTAAGGGGAGCCATTATTGGTGCTGGAGCATTCGGCACTGTTAGTCTTGCCATCGACAAGTCTAACGGCGAGCTGTTCGCAGTAAAATCCATGGCAGGCAATTCTATTTCTTATTTAGAAAACGAATACAGCATTCTCAGGGCCTTAGATTCTCCCTACATTGTGCGATGTTTAGGAAAGGAGTACAGCGTTGAGAATGGCGTGGATACGTGTAATTTGATGATGGAGTACATGCCTGGTGGCAGCGTGGCGGGCGTGCTGAGTAAATTTGGGGGACAGTTAGATGAATCGGTGATCAGGGCCTATACTGGCCGCATCCTCCGTGGATTAGATTACCTTCACAGGCAGGGGATTGTGCATTGCGATATCAAAGGCAACAATGTGCTTGTGGGAGCCGCTGGCATGGTCAAGCTTGGCGACTTTGGATCTGCTACAAACACGGACGACAAGGGAATAAGTCTTCAACATTTAAGGGGTACGCCATTGTGGATGGCTCCTGAAGTAGTCAACCAGGTGGAACAGGGGCCGCCTTCCGATATTTGGTCTCTGGGCTGCACTGTGGTGGAGATGGCCATCGGCAGGCCGCCTTGGGGCAACGTTTCGAATCCCTTCGCAGTCATGTACCGCATCGGTTGTACAGACGAACTGCCAGACTTGCCCATGTGTCTTTCGCCTCAAGCTCGGGATTTTCTAGAGAAATGCTTCCGTAGAGATCCCAAGAAGAGGTGGACCGCTGAACAGCTGCTGGACCATCCTTTCCTCAACGATAACGACTGCTGCGCTGCCATGGAGGTGAAAAGGGCTCGTGGATCTCCTACCAGTACTTTGGATTGTGCGAGGCCTGATTGGGATTCTTCTTCTTTTAGTTTGTCTGGTATTGTACCAATTTTGTCCAGGTCTTGTGTGAAAGATGAGGCAGGGGAGGGAGAGAAGTCAATTAAGAGGCCGTCATCGAGGGACAGACTGGCGGCATTGGCTGCAGGTGTTGAGAGGCCCGATTGGTGTGCAAGTCCACCTAGTAGCCAGTGGGTGGTTGTGAGATCCAACTGCTCATTGTCATATGCTCCTCTGCCAACTAACAACTGTTCCTCCTCGATGGGGGAAGATTGCAATTACAGCTTGGAAAGCAGTGATCGGGAAAAGCAACAATTCATAAGTGGCAGATCAGCTGCAGAGGTTTGTGTAGAAGAGGAAAGCAGTGAGGGGTCATCAAAGCCAGTAACAGAGGTTATGACAGCTGATCAGGCTCAAAAATTGTGCAAAAATTCCTCTGAGCACATTGCTGAATTTTATAACAGAGCACTAAGAAGAGAAATCCTGTGTGTTTCGGCCTTTCAGAGAAGCCATATTTGGAGTCTGTGCTATGATGTGTGTATTAAGCAACATTGCCCCAAAAAGTTTCTGAACTGTCGACTGTATATTGGTTCCACAGCAAACATACCCCCTACTTGTATCTACCAATTAATTTTAATTCGTATGATTTGGCTACAAGTTTTGTTTACCTTGTCTGATGATTTTAATTGTTAACACTTTTTGTTTGGGTTCCGTGGAGAAAAATTAAAAAAGGTGCAACGAAAATCAACACCAGCATCAACGGTACAAAGCCGTTGCACTTTTTAAAATCGCGATAGCAGAAATATGCCATGAAAATCATGATCTAAAAAGGACATAGTTAGCATAGGGAGCACCAGACTATTTTATCCATTAAATTGTGGGGTTGATGAACCAAACTATACAAGATAATTGCTTTCGTCAGGGACAATCTGTTGGATATATATTACTGTCCAATAATAACCACATACCAGGTTAGTAGGACCACCGTCGCATAAATCGTCTGAGAAAAAAGTGTTTTTTCAAAAGTGTTTTAAAAAAAAAAATTCACGATTAAACGGGGGGAAAGCGAGAAAAAATCGATTTTTTTAAAAAACCGTGGAAAATAAAAGGAAAACTGTTCTTTTTAAAATTTAAATGTAATTGTACGGTATCAAAAAGTGAACTGTTTTTTTTTTTCCTCCTAAATATTTGAATATCATTACATTTATAATTCAAAATGTATATTATTGTTATTTATAAGAGAGTACAATTAGTCAAACCCAACGTTTATATTACAATAAATAATTAAAAAGGTTTCGTGCTCTTTTCTTTGTTGAGATTTTAATATATCTATCATTATTTTTTGCGAGTGGTTTTTTTAAATGGTTAATATATATCATTTGTTGAATTTGTTGTAAAATCTCATCTCTCAAATTTTTTATTGAAAATCTGAATGTTCTTTTTGTTTGGTTTGTTTTGAAATTTTTTTCTTGAAATTTTTATGAAATTTGTTTGTGAAAATGATCGATTTTTTTTGTTTTTTATATAAAAATTAATAAATTGCAATCACAGTGAGATAGTGATTTAATTGCGATTTAAGCGCATTTAAACCGCATTTTTAAAAAAACATGATTTTTTCGTGATTTTGACTGGTTTTCAATGATTTTTTCCTTTGCAGGGGTTGACTGGTATAAAATTGTAATGTACTGGCCGAAAAAATCATTTTCTCTTGTGACACGTGATTAATTACGATTTTTTCCCGGTTTTTGCTTATATGAACTGTAGGACTGTAAGAAAAGTGCATATTAGGTGAAAAATTTAAAGAGAAAAATAGGATAAAATATAAAAATTAAATAATAAATTTATTTTTTTCTTTTGAAATTGAAGTGAAAAAAAATAGTGTGAAGTTGAATCATAAAAAATTGTGTTAACTATTCTTAAAGAGGCGAACTATATATCAATTCATTTTTCATATGAATAGAACTACATATTTTTTATGCTCATAATATATAAAATCTCATAAATATTATTGATTTCTTCTAAATAGAATAAAACCTATCATAGATTTTATGATAGACTAGAAATGTAAATACAAAACACTTGGCTAATTTTAATTCTTATTGCAAAGTTTATAAATGAACTAATATAAACAAGAAAGTAACTCTATATAATGTTAATGAAAGTATACCTATAATTAAACCAATCATAGATTTTATGATAGACTAGAAATGTAAATACAAAACACTTGGCTAATTTTAATTCTTATTGCAAAGTTTATAAATGAACTAATATAAACAAGAAAGTAACTCTATATAATGTTAATGAAAGTATACCTATAATTAAACCAAATAAAATATTTTAAAAATAAGTCTCTGGTACTAAATTTTATATTAACAAATCATTTCTAGCAAAACATCTTGAAGTGATGGAAGGATAATCAAAATTCAAAGTGAAAACCTTGGCCCACTTTTCTAACAGTCGTTTGCACCACCTAACAAGTTCAAAGGCTTCAGGGTTCTTCTCAAGGTCGGAGGGCGACTATGAGATAGATTCTGAAACAGAGGTGCCGTCCTCAGAGCATGTGGATGAAGCTGGTCCCCGTCTCTCGGCTTCCATTTCACCTTTTTGCAGGAAGGACCCTTGCTCTTCTCTTTCCCTCTTAGGTGGCGGCTCTGGTCTTTTATTTTTTTTCTTTTGCCTTCGGATTCTAAGTGCCCTTATTTTAATGTTGTTGTGAGCCCTAATAGCGTTCAATCTAAGATTTCAACTCAATACGTGCTTTCTCCATCTCCTCTTAGGTATTCTATTCTTCCGAAATTAGGTAGAGGATTGGTGTTGGGGTCGTGTTTCTTGTTGATGTTGCATTTTCTTACAATGGTTATGATGCCTTTTTTCCTTTGATGCCTCTATAGAATGCTTCACCTCTTTCAGCTCGATCTTAATTGTGTTCCTTGTTAATTGGGCTTCCTCTATTTAAAGTTTTTTGGAAGTTCTTTCTTTCACTTTGATCAGTAAGGGATTCTTCCAAGTCATTTTTCGTATCATTGCTGATTGGGATTTCGTGTGGATGTCAAGTCCTTGGTTTTACAAGAAAATCAAGGTCTTTCTTTGCCCTTGGACTCCCTTTTTTGAACCCAAAAAAGTGAGGGTTTTCGTTTTTCCCCTTTGAATCAAACTATATAACAACCCTCCCATTTTGTGAAAAGAGGAGCACATTCATATATTGGTCAACTTGGTTTTTTTTTTTTTTTTTTGATATTGGATGAAGGTTATGTG
Source organism: Torreya grandis (assembly GCA_037957365.1). NCBI lineage: Eukaryota > Viridiplantae > Streptophyta > Pinopsida > Cupressales > Taxaceae > Torreya > Torreya grandis. The sequence goes on from JARHVA010001739.1 coordinate 2,174,889, forward strand.
GGTAAACGGTTTGTGAGAGCTTGGGCAATTGTAGATCTTTTCAAGCCTCTCTGTCACTCGATCAAACTTTGCTCTTCTTATGGCTTGTGGATTCAATTTATCAATTTTAAAGGGCTTTCGTTTAGGTGTTTTCATTGCAACCTCATTGGGCATCATGTTGTAGGGTGTACCTTTAAGAACCTTCAGGTTCCGAGTCATCCTTTAAAGTTTGTTTGGAGGAAAAAAGAAGGGGCTTCGAACCAATACTTCATTTTGTGTGATCATGAGATCTTCTATCATCTATTAGGTCATTTAAGCATTTGTCTAAGATCTCTTTCCATTCAAGTGAACCTCTTTCGATGGCAGGACTTGACCCAGTTAGGCCTCCTGGTCCTCCCCTTTCTTTGGTGGTAGGCACTTCCTCTTCCCACTCTCCTTGGCTACTCATGGGAAGTCGATTGTTAAAAATAAAGGTAAGAGGATGGAATTTGACAGGGTTAGATATGATGTGGCATATTTGGTTGAGGATGGTAATCAATGGACTTTGCATGGCCTTCTTTCTTGCAGGGGAAGAAGAATCTCAACCATTGGATAATTTCTTTATCCTCTACTTTATTTCTGAACAAATTGTTGATGTTTTGCTTCTTTAGTTGTCATTGTCTTATAAGACATATTGTGTTCGCATTGTTTGTTAACCATTCTTATGTTGTTTATAGGCTTATTTCTCATTGATAGTTTGATGTTTTACTAATAATTTGATTAATTTTTCGCTATTGTTACAAATATTCTTTCTTTGAATTGCTAAAACCTTATTGGCGTGCTAGTTGTCTAAAGAAAATTTAAAAGATTGCGTGACAAAGAAAGGTCACCACTCCCATCACAGTTTACTCTATCTTCAAATTGTTGCACCTTAAAATTTAAATCAGTTTTGTAATATTTCATAATAATTTAGAGAGATTAGTTTTTGTTATTATATTTGTTTCAGTAATGATTGGTTTTAACAAGTTGCAATGTCAATCAATCTGGCTGATAAGTGTCATTTCAGTCAACATAAATACCAAAATTTGGAAGAATCAATCACAATTTTGAATGAAACCATTAGCTAACAGTTGCTAAAGTCTATTTTTTATTAAAAAAATATGGCTAAACCTGCACAGATTTGGTCAATTAGGTGCTAAAATTATGGCCGTGGGACCATTTCTTAAATAAAAAAACAGCAATGCGATTCGTGCCAAAGACCTCTAACTACATTGACACAGATAACATTTGTTTGCGCTTACAAAAACAGCCACCAAATGAACGTACACATTTAGCGGCACTATATTTCTCAATGAATGGTCACTAAAATTTGGCATGGAAAAAAATCAGATAATTTGGTGAATGAAATGGAGAAGATAAAAAGAAAAGGAAAGGAGCTTCTCTTTCTTATCCTTGACTTAGCCATCACCGACTTAACAATTACTAATTTACTTCACCAAATTACCCACATAAAATTTGAGTCGTGTAACGCCAATGATGCTTGCTTACATGAGAAAAAACTAACAGTTGCCTTAAATTTGAGTCGTGTAACGTCAATGATGCTTGCTTATACGAAAATAAACTAGCAGTTGCCTTAAGGGTGCAAGTAATATTGGGAGAATTTTTAAAAAAATTTAAGGGAGATTAGAGTGTATGTGGAAAGAGTTGGGATAGGCTTTTGAAAGGGCTATATACGTGCAGGAATATTATTGAGTATAATTATTGTTAAGTTTGATACGGGTATTTCATATTGTATATAGTGAAATATTTTTCTTGGCAATAGATTTCACAACAAAATATAATATTATGTATTAATGATCATAATTGTAATGGTGCAATAATTAAAAAGATAGATATACAAAGCAATTAATGTAATATTTGTATATAATCTCTACATTATGAAATTATGAATTGTTGTTTGCCTTGCATGGAGCTATTTGTTGAGAGAAAATAAGACTACTTTCTATTCAAACTCAAATCTTGGAAACTCAAGTGCAATCAATTTTAGCATCTGTAGATTACAAATATTGCTCGCATGTGGTTTAATTCAACTCTTGGTACTCATTACATACCCACATGCTAGTATGTGACCTTAGATGGTTAGATTTTTGCTTTGTTGATTGACCCCATTCGATTTTTTTTTTTGTTGTTGTTAGATGTGTTGGGGCCTTTAGGATGGATGTCAAGTTGAAGCTAACTCTACATAGGGGGCACATGTTGTGTTTGTATTTGTTATATACCCTATGCAACATGGGTCTACAACAGGGGTGTAACACGTTGCATGTCATCATTGATCATGGGAGCTTGTCCTGTCAATTCCTAATTGACAACTGAGCCACATGGAGATATTTTGCTTGTTGGCCGGACCCAGGTTAACATTCCTTGATAGTTAGCAGGTGCACATGGTTTTTCTTATTGGGTCCTAGTTTTGTAATTTGTGACAAGGTCGAGACTATAGGTCTTATCTCCCAGGTTAGGTGTAGCCTTGCTATTGATTGTAGGGACCCAGGCTGATAGTCCCTAACTATCAATGGGTCCACAAGGTGGTTCCCCATTGGGTCCTACCCTCCGAACTCTGTCGATGGAATTGTCAAGTGGTGGTGACTTCGAAGTTTTGAGATACAACCACTTATATACTATTGTGGTCAAAATGTCAATTGTTGCTTTATCAAGAATCATTCCCTCTGATTTATGTATGGTTATATACCATGGCATTTTGATAGGCATTTGTATTGCCCACCACGTGCATGGTTATAAATTGTTGCAAATGTTATGTATAGTCCTATTTCTTGCAAATGAAAATAGTATACTATGTACAAGTGTAACTATATGAAAGAGACTAATAAAGCCAAATGATCATATTTATATGGATATCAACATGAACAAGATGTGGCTCTAGGTGAATCGCAGTATGGGTGTAATCATATAATTGTAGGCAATTTTACAATCGTGTTTTCAATACAAAAATGAAGTGTACATTTTTTTAATTTATCATAATTATTGTTTTCAATATATTTTAAATAGCATACAATTTTATATATTTAAAATTATATAGATATAGATATATGTAAATATAGATATAGATGTAGATATAGATATGTTGAAAATAAACTAATACCATTTTTGTTAATATACATGTCAAATGGTTTCTGATATTACAATCTAAGATAAAAAGTTAAAAATCTCAAATTACTGTCTCATTCAGCGTCACCCTCATCAAATGTAAAATAATGTCTAATTGGGGAAAGTATAACTAATGATATAAACTGATTAGTTAAACCCCATATATTTATTTTTATTTTTTATTTTTTTTAATCTAGAGGTATCCCCAATCCTAATTGGGACACTGCGACTCCATCCAACAACCTTCATTGAGGCAAGCGGAGGTGAGACTAATCCTCTGGGGGTTGCCGATAAGGCCCACATGCACCCAACAACCTTGCAAATCTGGATAACGAGACTTGACCTCAGAACTTAGATGAAACGAATGCAACATTTATTAATCAAGTATAATTTACTATATTTGTTCATATATTATAAGTTAATTAATTAACCAATATAATCTAATTAACTAGATTGTATGTCTAATTTTAGATGTTTTACGTTCAATTATCAAAATCTTGATATATTCACATTTAGATCATAAAAATATATTAAGTTTATATTTAAATTTATGATACCCGATATTAAGGAAAAACAAATATAAATATTTCTTGGTTATATATATGTATAAAACATTTTAAATTATTTTGATTAATTAAGTCATTTTATTTTTAAAATTTAAGTATATTATGAATTTTATATATATATATATATATATATATATATATATATATATATATATATATATATATATAATTTTTTAAAATAAATTTTAAAGTATATCAATAAGTAGTATGTGTATTAATCAAGTTATTCTCAAGTTTTAAATTTATTTTCAAGTTTTAAGTTTATTATCAATTTTCTATTTCCGCTTTTCAATAAATTTTGACTCTTCTTTTTACATTATTGTTTTCGTTAGTGTATTATATATTATTATCAATATAATATTATAATGTAATATCTATTAATACTATTATAATATTATAAAAAATATACATTAATGTAATATAATTATAATGATAGATGTGAAGCTTTATTGTTATAATTGATAGAGTAAATATTATTTTTTAATCTAATCTTTAAATTAAAAAGAAATAAAATAAAATTATATTTCATAATATTATAAGTTTTTAAAAATATTTTTAATGATATTTATGACATATTACATCGTTTTACATTCTTAATATTATCTTTCACTAATACCTTTTCAATATTTTTTACTCTATATTCTTTGTTTCACATCCTTAACTTCACCAAAATTTCTATTCTTTCACAATAGTTTAAAATTTATTAATTTAATATTTAATAGTTTCAATTTCCTAACAACTCTCCCAAAATTTATAACTTTCAATAATATTTGAATACATTTAACTCCATACCACGTTGTTTCATGTACATTACGCAAAAGTTTACTAAAAGTTATGCTACAATATTGATGGTCATTTCACATCAATGTACCGACTCTGTTTGGAAAAAATATTCCATGATAACTATACACGTGCCATGCCTAAAAACGAGTTTGGGTAAATATGTTTTAGGTTATTTTTATTATTACATCGATAACATTATAGTATCTATTACTAATGTGGCAAATAGCAATGGTTTTACTCTGCATGGTTTCTCTTATGTGTTAAGGCTATCCTGCCACGTTTTCATTGAGACGCAGGGTTCAATTGGTTGAAGCTGCATTTTTTTTTAAGAACTGTATACAGCTACAACATAGAGGTAATACCTCCATGATTTCTTTGATCCTTTGTAAAAATTATCATTTTGACTCATTTCTACATGAAGAATGTGAGGTATAACAATCTTAAGAGAAAACATATCATAAGTAATTATATCAGACATAAGATTACACCTTCTAAATGTAGATGGAGGATGGCTTCCCGTGAGACCATAGAATGTATGAAGGTTGAGAAGAAACATTCATTTTTGATAAATTATGTAAATAATTTCGTCTCTTTTTTTCTCATTCATTTAAATCAGTTAATCTTTGGTTTGTTGTTAAATAGTTAATGTGGTAGTAATTATGAAAAATCTCATATATATATAGCATGTCTAATAAGTATGTGTTTTGAGTTTTGTTCTAGAAATTTTTAATATTTTTTATTTCTTGTCTGTGTTGATGCATTAAATAATACTAGTAAGGTGATAGGCTAACAATTTTTAAATAAGAGTTCTGCAACTTGCAGACCCAACGTTAAATTTGTTTTTTCCAATTTTATTTTGTCTAAGTCTTCACTCTCCCGTCACAAGATTCAATTCGCTGCAACTAAATACACACTTGGCCAAATGCACTCAAGCACCAACAATAACAAAAGCGTCTTGATGGAAAACCCTGCATCGTTGTCAACATCCCCCTTTCAATCAAAAATAGAATGTAACATCCCCACTAGGATCTACCTAGAAATACATGAATTTTTATTTTATTTTAGCAATAGATTCCTTTATTAGATTACACCACGAGGACCTAATTAGTGAATCATATAAAGTACTAGAAGTATGATCACTGTAAGATAAGCATGTGACATTTATCCATCACTAATCACTATCATTAAGTAAAACATATCATAACTGAATATAGAAAATAAACTACATACTTCCAGCCATGAGTGGTACAACATACAACCACTGCTATTAATATACAATAAGTAAGTAATTATATTTTATTAGGATAATGGTTCAATAATAAATACAATATAATGTACTGACACATGATACATGGCTCCACAGAGCATGAGTTTACCGAACTCTAGTATCTATGACAATTTCATGTGCTGTCTCCAAGTAACTACTATTGTGGGGAGGGAGAGCATCATTTGAGCACTTTTCTAATCTAACCACAAACTATCGATCCCCCGCATAATCCTCCATCAAGAAATGACTCTTCACGGATGAGTATATAGTGATAGTGCGAGAATATAGAGAGACAAGCTAGTACCTGTGTGCTCTATGATTTCTAAAAATATGTAGTGTATCATAAAAAAATCCATTCTAACATGATATCGCAAAAACATGTAAATCGTACATATGAAATGACAATGTCTATCTAACATTCTTGAGGCCAAAGTTTTCAATAGTTAATAATCTCTAAGATCAGTCAATTTCAAACACACCACTTGATCAAATTATCTACATCTAGTATTGGTGGTGTTAGTAGGCTAGTGAAGTTCGTCTCACTTCTTACTCAGTACCAACAATATGAAATTTGGTTATCATAAATATAACCAACAGATTCTTACAGATTATCTCCTACTAACGATCATAAAACATGCTAAGTACAGTAATAATCAAAATGCATACATTTAGTCTATCAAACGTATGAATAAATCTTCTCAACATTATTTAACACATAAATAACAAGAATAACAATTACAACTTATACCATTAGAGTATAATATATGTCTAAACTACAATTTTCTAGTTCCTATAAGTAATTTTCAATAAAAGATATTCTATAATATCCCATAATATCATAGTTCACAACTATTCAAATACAAACAACCTATCATAACAATGGAAGTTATAGTTTTCAAAAAACACACAATCTTCTGTTTTAGCAATTTGTTATATTTTTAAGGGCGCTGTGTACATATGCAAGTAGTGTTATATTCTTTAGAAGCCTACAACTTAGTTTTGAACCGTCAATAAACTATAAATATAGACATATTTTATATATTTATGCACTGACATAACATATATTTCAAAATACATAATTTTTTAATACATAATTACCATATTGTTGTTTTATTCATTTTTCTAAGAGAAACTTATGTGTTTCCAACTATTGTTTAACTTTTCACAAAAAAAATGCATCAAGTCTATACAAGGGTTTTCTACATTCTAAAAACCTTATTTGACTCACTTAGTCCTATATAAAGGTTTTTATTCACTGTTTCGAAAGTCAAATATACACTATATAAACTCAAATATCTTCTCTTTTGTTTTACTAATGCTTACTTCATTCACACATGTATGTACGCATAGTTTGCAGACAATTTTACCCAGTTCGTGTAAATAAAAGATAATAGTGTTTTTGACCCATGACATAATTCGTCCATCTATATATGTTCAAAATTTCAAATAGTAATTACACACACAACCCATGTTTATGTACATATACGTATATGTATACCCTATTTAATATTTCAAGAATATAAGGTATATCTGTTTATTCATATATCCAGTTTTGAAAGCAAGATTACACTATGCATGCAAATGAACCTAGTATAAATATCAAATTACATGATTCATATGTATATTGTTGATTTAAATGTTACTATACATATAGGCTATGTTGTTCGTATTTACCTATTCTCAGTACCTTGGTTAATCTGCGGATTCACTAACATTTCTATACCACAAACAAAATCTGCAATATAGTCACTGTGTATACATAAATTGAATAATTAATACACCATGCATACTACATAATCATAACAATTTGAATATAATCTTCTATGCATGTATATACCACACCATTCATAGGGTCGTTATATTATACAGTCATGGTCTTTTCCTTACACCTATCATTGTCTTTATTTGGCACTCAATATATAAGTATTATTGTTTTAGGTATTCTTATGCATGTATGCTTCACTGTTCATATTCATATTGTCTGTTATATATTGAACATATCTGCTCTATATATATCCAACTAACATTATTAATATTGTCCTTTATACATTGAACATATTATATCTATTTAGCGTATTGAACAGATCACCTTATATATCCAGGGCACTATTTATGGAAACTATCCCTATTATGCGATATTGAATTTGTTTTTCCTAACAGTTCAATCCACCCCCTGCCAGCCCCACACACACACACAATTCTGAACCCTGGAATAGAAGTGTGCCATACAAAGGTAAATATTCATAGTTTTAATTGATCCAACACATTACTGCTCTTATTTATACATGTTTTATAGATGCCACATGTATCCATCGTGTAATAATAGTCCAACATTATTATACATGTCTATATAAATTTATTATATATGAGCTTAAATTGGTTCGCTATAGTTTCACATTAATTCATTGTTTATATCCACATATACTCTGATACTTTAATTTTAAATAGAATTTATATCCATTATTAGTATCATGGTAATACCAGTATCCGTACTTTTGATATTTCATATTTAATTCAAATTTCAAGGATTATCTTTATTGTCATAAAAAATACCAACAAGATTGCCAGATGTTGAATTTAATCTTATAATATTAATTGCAATCATGAGAATATTCATGCATGTATTCAAACATAAAGCTAAATTCTAAACAATAATTTTAATTACTTCACCTACATGGAAAAGTATTCAATGTTGAAATGGCTTGATCCGACAAACTTCTTCCATTTTGTGTTGTTCTTCTCTGCTCTAGTTATTTTCTTCTCCAACTCGTGCCCCTTTGCACTCTTCTCTTCTCCCTTATTCTTTTTCCTTCTCTAATCGACTCTTATCTTACACCATCCTCTTCTTTCCTTCTTTCTTTTTGAATAACTCTTTCCATTCTATTATCATGAAAAGGTGTAGCTTTCTTTTCTTTTTGTTTTAATATATATATTTTTAAAGCTTCCAAATATATTGTTTTATATGTTTTATTTCCTTTATTCCTTTTTTATTTTGACACATTATATATATATTTTTTTATTATAATACATTTACATATTCTCTTTTATTTTTTTTTAATAAAATATTATGACAATAAATAACCATTTAAAATATTATTACATTCTATCATTAAAATGGTAAATAATACCTTATTATTCAAATCAAATTATAACAACCAAAATGAAAATTTTACCAGATTAATTCTACATAAACATAAATTTGAACTAAATTAACACACATATTCAATCATCTAAATGAAATTAAATATTAATAAGTACTTACGTTAACCATTCAACTATGTATAAAACATTACTAATAATGTAGGGTGTGTAGGGTTCTAGCCGATTTCTTTGTCATCTTCCAACATCTATATTTACGTCACCCTATTTGATGATACTCTCCCTTCATCATGCTTTGAGGGATGATTTTATCCTGTGTCAACCTTACAACAAGTAGATAGTTAGTCTATAACACCATGACATACATACATTATAAAATATATATGAAATAACAACTCATCATGATCATAATGTAAAAATATATATTACAACTAACTCATAACAATGCAATCATGTAATCAAAATAATATTCAATTGTTCCATAATAATATATAACTCATATTTTAGACAAATAATAAACAAATAAATTTGACAGCTATAAATATCCATAGATAATCAAGTAAGTTTGTCTAGCAAAGAATCGAGTTGTAACATCCTTCCCCCCTAAAGCTAGTCATTGTCTTGGATAAATCTTATTTAAAATTAAGTTTTGAATTAAAAATATTATTCAGTAGAAAAATAATATAATATAAAGTATCAAATCAAACAAATAAAAGTGTAAATTGCTTTTAAAACTTATCATAATTCTCTCAAGTAGCACTATCCTTAGAGTATTGGTCCAATAGGACCTTGCACTGTGACATCTCTCTATTACGTAAACAAAATTTACGAATGTCAATTACTCTAGTTGGTTCTACTATGACCACTTGAGATCCAGAACTTGCAAAGCATTCTAATCCAACACATACATAGGATCAACTATATACTTTTTAAGATAAGAAACATGAAATACATTATGCTATAGAGCTAGAGTTGGCAGTAATGAAAGCCTATACGCTACAAGATTAGCCATTTCTAACACCTCAAAGGGTCCCACATATCTTGGTGACAGCTTTGATAATTTTTTGAATTTAATCAATCTCTTTTACGACTAACATGTAAGAACACTTTATCACCTACTAAAATTTTCTATCTATCCTTTTCAAATCAACATAACTCTTCTTCCTATCATTGGCCTAGGCCAATCTCTATATGAGTAATTTGACTTGTTCTTCTATTTCTGAAAGCATCTCATCTCTAAAGACTACCCTATCCTCTAACATGTTCTAACTGATTGGTGTCTTGTAACATCTTCCATATAGTGCATCAAATAGTGCCATATTTAAAGTTGACTGGTATGAGTTATTATAAGCAAACTCAACTAATAGAAGATAATCTTCCCACTTGTATTGCTGATCCATATAATACATATGAAGAATATCCTCTAACACTTAATTAACTCATTCAATATGACCATCAGTCTTTGGATGATATGCCATGCTGAAGTTTAGTTGCATACTCAAAGTTAAATTTAGAGTTAAACAAAACCTAGAAGTTATGTTTGGATCATGATCTCAATTGATCTTTTCTAAAAATCCATGTAACCTATATATTTTCTTTACAAATCTCTTTGCAAGAGTAGGTGCATCATTTGTCAAATTATTTTGTATAAAATGAGCCACCTTGGTTAGTTTGTCAACTACTACTAAGATCATATCATGCCTATTTCATGACATTGGTAAACATTGGATAAAGTCCATAATAATTACCTACCACTTCTATTATGGTATATCATGTAGATATAACAACTTGGATGCACATGTTTAGCTTTTACTCATTGACATTCCAGATATCATGCCACAAAATCTATTATATCTTTATTGATTCCCTTCCATAAATACAATGGTGTAAGCTTTGCCATGAGCCTGGTTATTCCTAGATGTCTAAAATATGGAGCACTATGAAGTTATTTTAGCATTGTGCTTCATAGATTCTCTCGATCTAGCACATACATCCTTCCATTATAACATAAAAAACCATTACTCTCAATTTTGAATATTTTATATTGAAGATTCTAAGCATTCTCAGACAATACTTTTTTGATCTGATCATAGAATTCATCTCTTGATGAGAATTTAATCACTTGATTCCTAAAAGTACTTCTAATAGTAGTCACAACTTTTATGTACCTTCTATGACTTAGGGAATCATCTACTCTATTTTTCTTACCTTTGATATAGTTGATATCAAAATCATAGTCAGACAAGAACTCAAGCTAACATCTCTGATGAGCATTCAATTTTGATTGGGTGAATATCGAATTGAGTCCCAAGTTATCTCCTTTGAGCTCAAACAATTTTCTCAACAAGTAATGCTACCAAACTTGTAAAGCATGCAAAATTGCTACAAGTTATAGGTCATGTAGGGCATAGTTCACCTCATATGGATTTAGGTTCCTTGATTCATAAGATACCACTACACCATCCTATATAAAGACTCCTCCTATTACAACCCTAGACACATCTGTGATCACTAAAAATTAACTATTTGGTTCAACGACTCTTAACTCTAGTGCTAAAGTAAGCTTTCTTTTCAATTCTTAAAAAACTACTTCACACTTATCCAACCAAACAAAACTTTGTTTCTTCTATCGCAAGGAAGTAATTGGATTAACTATCTTAAAAAAATTTAGAATGAAATTTTTGTAATACCTTGTTAATCCCATAAAACTTCTTACCTCATGCACATTCTTTGGCACTAACCATTCCATAATGGCTCTTATCTTTGATAGATCTACTGAAATACCATCTATATAGATAATATGTCCTAGATATTGCACTCTCTTATAAAAATATTCACTTAGACAATTTTCCATACAAATTATGCTTCTACAACCATTGCAAAACCAGTGTCAGATGTTGAAGATGTTCCTCTTCATTATTAAAGTATATAAGAATGTCATCAAGAAATACCAAAGCAAAGTGATCTATACAATCTTTTAAGATTCATGAATGCTACTAGTGCATTAGTCAACTCAAAGGGTAACATTGTGAACTTATAATGCCCATGACGAGTTCTCAATGTTATCTTCAAAATATCCTCATCCCTAATCCTCAGATGATGGTATCCTATGTTGAAAGTAGCTACTGAGAGGGGGGGATTGAATCAATAGACAACAATGTACATTTAATTACATTTATCATTTCATAAAGCATACATTCATATAAGATCAAATAATGCATAACAAACCATCACATAAGAAAATCACAAGATGACATAAGAGATTATGTAAGAAACTTTCTTAGAGGATAAAACCCACTGAACCCTGCAAGATGGACTATAATATTATAATGACAATATCCAAATTTAGATTAATACCAACTGATCAAGGAATACCCACCCTTTAATTTAGTCAAACACCCACTTGACCTTTAATTAGCTCTAACTAGTAAAAAGGCTACAACCCCCTAGGTATCCAAGCACCAACTCAGATACCTATAGACTAATCTCTACCTCTAATCTAATGTCAAACACACCTGATGATGGAATCCTCTTTTCTTTCATTCTTCACCCTTCAATCTCTCTGAAATAGCCTTTAGGGCTTACTCACTCAATCTACCTCTTCTAGGCTCATTAGATCTAATGACCTATGTGTCCTCCTGCATCAACTTGATCAAGCAAGCATGATTTATCCTCTTCACTCCTTGATAGTCCTCAATGACCTGTACCTTCTCTTTCAAATTTTATCTCCTTCATTTGGATCCACACATACTTCACTAGCTCAAATCGGCCAATTAGGCCTTGTACTTATACCACACTCTTGGTCTAATCCATCTTGTTCATCCAAGATGATTTACCCAATTTAGTCATATTCAAAATAGGTTAATTCACACATTAAATATGAGAAACACACACTTCATAGGTCAGCCATTACCTCATTAGCTCCAAACCTCCATTAGGCCTTAATGAGACTTAAAGCAAATATGCCTTCACAACCACACGTTATAACTTGAACACAAGAAAACACCTTCATCCTCTACCAATACTTAAAACACTTCAAATATAAATTTAATAAACACATTCAAAACACACCTTAGGTCCATGCCACTTGGAACTCCATTCATTCCTTGAACCAAGCCTTTTAGCCTACTTGCCAATTAGACCTTTATACACATAAAACACTGTCTTCTAGAACTGAAGCATACAAATAATTTTATCACACAAAATTATGAAAAAATAAAATATATAGGTTACCCATGACCTAAAAAACATCTCCAAATTAATTTTCTAACATCACATAGGCCAAACAACTTGAAACCAACTCCCTCAAGATGACCATTCAAACTGGTCACACTCAATCAAAGTATAATCATATAGAAGATTATCTTTTGTGCATGAAAGGATGATTAAACACTCCTAATTCACATGATTAGATTATATGAGTCTTATATATCAATAACCAAATTTTAGTTCTCATTTTCTAGCAACATTCATTGGTCTTATAGACCAATCACTCGGGTCTTTATTTCACAATCTTAACACATCTAGACAAACCCTTTTGTCTTGCATGGTTCAAATCCTTAACCTATCTCTCTATATTCCAAAAAGATTTAATATATCAATCATATATATAAAAACATATATGTGTCCATTTTATGCATCACCATTTGTCATAAGACCTTAAACACTTCACTTCCCTCAGCATGGTTGTAACAGTCATCTTCACTCAAAACACAGTCATGATGATCAAGATTCATAACACCTATAGGATCAGTACCTTGAACTCCAAACATATTCATTATATACTTAGAAACATTAAGATCAACTATAATTACTAAGTTATAGATGTCTAATAGTAAACAAGGAACATACAAATCATTCTAAGAGACACACACCTTCACTATCTTCATTACTCAGATAGGCCACTTTGAAGGCTTATTCTTGCATGTGTATAGGAATCAAAATCACTTGAAAATCAAGTTAATAGGAGGAATATGTATCTAACCAAGACCCCAAACCACTGGATTCATCCCTATACACCTGAAACACTTCCCTAAACACATATTCGCTCTGTTTGGTTATTGCTCATTATTTTCATCATTTGGCTTCTAGAGACTAGTAGACTTGGATAATTAAAATGATTGACATAGAAGATGAAAATTTACAAACCAAATCCATGGACTTAAATAAAAAGTCCTGGCCTTCAATTTACAATAAATTTCATGTGTTGAACTTGTCAACTCTGCCTTTAATATCAAAATCTTCAGAAACAAACACATTCATGTACCTTTTGCTCACTACCCTGACACACCACTACTACTTAGAGATTATTTGAGGATTCTTATACACCTTCCAATATTCAAAATTGGTCAACCAATCCATTCTGGGCCATATCTCATAAGGTTTCTTTAATCAGATCACTATAAAGGTTTCTACTGGGGTTTTTGACCAATTTACCTTCTTAAGGAATGTTCATAAAGTATTGTCCCTCAATCAATTGAAAAATACTTTTAAACCCTTCTTAGGTCCATGTTACTCCTCTATCGAAAGGCTTAGATCACCATGCAAAGTTTACACATGCCAATGAGCATCACAAACTTCTTCTTGGGCTTATAAACCTTCATTCTATATGCATATGTGCCTTTATAACATAGTTTCTTACTTTCTCTTCCTCCTCAAGACTTGAAACTTGGTCAACCCAACCTATCACACCTCATTCCATTCTTACATGAGCTTTTCCATCTTGAAAACTTACTTTGACACTTTATTTGGACTTCACTAGGTCTCTATACACACTAGGTCTAGGACTGTAAGTCAAACTTGGATATAAAAAGCACTTGGAGCCTTATTTTAGTTGTCTCAAATCATCATCAAAATTTCATATGCACTCATGACATGCTCCACATATACCAACCTTCTTCTCCCTAGTCTTGACATAGTCAACATGCTAGGCTACCAAGCCTATGTCACTATCCAAGGCTATCAATCCTATGCCAACACACTTGTTCACAAACTTGTCTTCTTTCCTTGACATGAAACAACACTAAAATTATGGATGAAACATGTAAATCCTCAAACAATGCTTACCATAATGACATCACCTCTTTGTAATTACCTTTGACATCAATACACATATGACATTATCCTTTGACATCAATGATAACACACTTGCCAATAATCTCCCCCTTTGTCATTGATTGTAACCTCTTCTTCTCCTTCTCCCCCTTTTCCATTTATGACAAAGTGGACATATGATCATCTCAAGTTCATCTACACAATCCTTTGATCCTGGGACCTGAACACTTACAAGGCTCCCCCTTTGTCCATGCATGAAGATTCAATACATTGCCAAAATACATGACTTAGTTTGATCAAGTCATCATACAAACTCCTTAAATTCATAGCTATATCAAACATCTCCATATATTCATCATGACTAGAACATCTCACATGTGCTCCCTCTCACATCATGCATAGCTCATTAAGCCTTTCAAACTATCTGAGTTAGCTCCCCCTAAATCCAACCTTTACCTAGATCATGACATCTTCAATAGGTCTCCTTTAGGTCTGCAAACAACTCTTTTAAACACTCTGTCTTCTTGGATCAAAAAGAACATACAAGAAATAAATTATACAAACTCCTTATGCATTCAAGCATCTTTCTCTCCAAGATCCTTAAGCCATCAAGGCTCCAAACACCACAAGGCAACTTCTCGGATAACACACAGTTAGAACCCTGCTTGAGATGACTCATAATATGTCATCTTTATGAAATTGATCATCTTCATATTATTAGCAACATGAGATTCATCAATTTTAATAATGTTATGAAAATCTTATATTTTTGAAGATATTTTATAATAGTCCAGGGTATGAGGAACAAAATCATCTAAACAAGGATAACCATCATTGAAGCAGCTAAAAATTTATGATTTTGGAGAATTTTATAATCTTATAAATTCAACAATATTAGAACTTGAAGAGGTTATTAAAACACTTTTGAGCATTGAGATATTGTGACTAGGATTAATGTTCTCATTATGCGATTGATTGAGTGAACAAGAAATAAATTTGACAATGGTAGCATGATGATGAGGAGAGGGTTGTAATTTTTTATCTAATTGCAAATGAATATAATGTTCAACAAAATATTATATGATCATATCTTAAATGAATAATATTAAAAATTTATAAGGAAATATACTTTCATATTCAACCAACAAATTAGAAAACCTCTTACATTTTGAACACATCATGATGAAGAAAACATATTTAACAAAATTCTTTATTTTGATTTCATATATGCACAAATTATAAAGTTGATTCAAAATCTAATATTCTAATTTTTTGATCAACCTTCCTATAATGATCAAGTAGATGACATATCCATCAATTATAGAAAATTTTGCCACTTGGCCTAAACGAAAGTGGAATGTCATGTAATTATGATAAGAAATGTAATAGGTATTGACCTATGTATTCATGTTTATGGAAAGAAAGCATACACTAGGTCACTAAATCTGAGTCCACCTTGTTTTCAATTAAATGAATAATGATAATCCATTTTTGAATAAGGCTATTTATTTTAGCTGAAGAGGATATATTATCATTAGATGAAGTAGGGTTTGGATCATATTTATAAGTTTGTAAAAATTGTATCATGATTGTTTTCTATTTTATAATAGTTGGCTTATATGATTAAGGCAACAATTTCATCCAGAAAATGAGAGAAAACTTTGTTCCATGTTTAGATGAATGAGAAATTTCAAGTTAATCTAAGAAATGTCATTTCAAAAAACTCTCTAGAGACTTAACATTCTACCAAGTTAAATCGAGCTAACTTTCCAGCGTTGAATGCATCTTCTTTTGAATGAGATTAGTGAGAAGATTCCATTCTTGAAGGACATCATCTACATCAAAATCGAGCAAAGATGCTGCATGTAATAGATCATTGAACAAAGAGTGAAAACCTAAACAACTTGTAAATATTGAAGAATTCATGATAATGAAATTAGTTACCAGCTATAATAATTGATTTGAACAAAAGGAACTTTTATAAATAAGAATGAATAATAATAATAAATAAAATTTGATTTAAACTAATTTCTCAATGGAGTCGTCAAATTTGTTACGTCAACCAATCTACCTTCTCGCTTATTACAGAGGTTTGAATGAAATCATACCAATTAATAGTAAGCGTCCTGTCGACTGAAATATCAATACTAAGTGCGTTTTGGATATTAAAAGACATTAAGGGAAATTTCAATTAAAAATAAGCCTCTAAAATAAATTATGAAATTATGAAATATGACATATGAAAACAATACAAATAAAATAAAATATGACATCAGCCCTTAAGATTACATCACCTAAAAAAAAATATAATAATTTTTAAATATTATATAAAACTTAATAAATCATGTAAACTAACCCACTTTGGTTACATTAACCTTACTTGTTTTATTCCAATCTCTTCATTTTTAATAGAAACTGCAAAGATTTTTTGTTTTTTCATACATAAAAGGTATTGTGATTTTTCTTGAAATAAAAAAAATACTATTTTATGATCAATGACTATCAAATTTTATGTAGAACAAAAGATTATGCTTGTATAATTGATCTTCTTGGGCACGATGGCAAAACTAATGAGGCATAAAAATTAATCAGCAAAATTTCAATTGAATTTCTACATCCTTGTGTTCATTAGTTCATTATTTTTACATTCATATCATATTAATACAATAAATATTTATATCTTCTGCCATTTGAGCTTGTCTACCATGATGATCCATATTTTTTTTCATTTAGAAAGTGACCATTAAATTCGAATAGAGTATATGGGCTATTTGAATTCTTAAGAACACAATGAACTTGATCTAACATAATTTTGTGTTTTGAGGCTGAACATTTCCCTCGGATACTATTTTTTGAAGCTCTCTTTAACGTCTGGTTGATGAACTTGTTTCAATGAATTTTTCATTTGTAGCCATTTTTTTTTTTGATTTTCTTTCACCATCATCCATCTATGGACCTGTACAATAAAGTTTGCTAGTCGCTTTTCCAACCTATAATAGTGGTCAATAGCTTAGGACAATATTTTTGTAATCTATGTTCTAGACCAATCTATTCGGTTATTCTTTAGTTAAACAGTTCTATCTGCTGGTAGATGCATGCCTTTGTGTATGTGTGCTAGATGGCTTGAGAATACTTTCTTGTGTTGAAAATAGAGTACTTTTCCGAGTACGTGCATATCTGAGTGTACAAATGAACGTGCAATTCTATTATAGGTTGTGATCATTGAGGAGGTTGATGATATATTGTGGCATTGTTAATGTGGATAGTGATAGACCTGATCTTAATCATGTCAGTCAATCCTGGCTTTGGTGGGCAGAGCTTTAAAGAAATCCAAACCGAACGGTCTGTCTCTCCACCGGCCCATCTATCTAGAGGGGTGAATGGAGGTGGTCCAAGCCGGGTGCCCCTTCCCTATATAGATCATATTTATGCCGACTCTCTATATAGTGATAGTGATTATGATTGATCTTAGACCATTCCAACATTCTATAGAGGGGATTGCGCAGACAGAGTCGAGCTCGCTTTGTGAGATACGCTCTCAAGAAAATCTTAGACCTAAGGATAATGTGTGTAGAGGGGGTAAGGAAATGGACTTTTGATAGTATAGTTTATTTTATTGTCTATATTGTGAGAGTGGATGGCAGTGCTACCACTATTTACCAAAGAATTTAAAGCTAACTTGATAATTCTCAGGGTGTGAACCCATGGATTGATGTAGATGGTGGTGTCACTCTTCGAATGCTTACAAGGTATGCAATGTGGTTATTATATTCTTTACAATAAGGATATTTTCTTGGATGGATATACTATACACCACTTTTTTCTATTCAATGCACTTTTTGATTTGCAAATTAATTTCAGGTTATCAAAGATGGAGCAAATGCTCTGGTGGTAAGCTCTGCAGTCTTTGGAGCAAAATATTATGCTAAGGTATTTGCTTACAATCCCAGATTTGTGTAACCATGATGTTTGTCTCACACAATTTGGAAATCTTGACAAGTTGGACAACAATCGAGGCTATACAGGCTAAAGATAAGTTCTTCTTAACTTGCAGCTATTAAAGGCATCAAGAGCAATAAAAGGCCAACACCAGTTGCAGCACAAGTTAAAATTAAAAAAATCAGTTCATATAAGCTTCTGATTCTATCTCCAAATTAGCATATCAATGCTTTGTGCAATGCTCATGAATAAATTGGAACTTGATGTGAACTTTTATCCTATTATTCTATGGTAATTGTAATATATTATTTGTTTTTTCATTTAGGGAGCTTGGTAAATAGTGCAAATATTGTTGCCTTGAGCTTCGAGTCATTAACTATTGTATTAAAGTTCCCAATGAAAATTATTTAAGAGAAATGAAAATAAGCAACTTTGTCTATAATTAACAATGAAGAATCTGGTTTGAGCTTGAGGCAGGGTAGAAAAGCATATCAATAAACATAATTGATAATGTAAAGGCATCTTGTGGAAAAAGAACTGTAATGTGCTATTATTTCATTGTTTGATTCCAAGCACTTTCAAATTGTGATGCATCAAAATTCTAAAACTATGTTAGTTGAGTGGAGAATTACATTCTAGAAAATTGACTGCAAGTGATATATATATTTTGTTTAAAAAATATTTTATTAAATGATGTTTAAAGTGTAGTGAATTGGGAATGATATTGTAAACATTTAATTTTGGTTTGGGGTAGTTTTAGTTGTTAAATTGTATTGTTCTAGGGTATTTATGTACTTGTCGATTATCGATTCATATTTAATTCTTATTGGTCATGTTTTTACTTATGTTATAGCCATGTTATGTTTTGTCTATTCATACTTATATCGATGACCAAAATCAGTACTCCTAACAATAATATTTTCAAATTAACATTTGAACCTTAGATTTTTTTAATAGTGTGATGTCACATTAATTAAACATAAATATTATTTGAAGTTAGGGTAATAAGTTAAGTGACGTAATTTTCTTTGATTGAAAAGTTTTAAAGTGAACTTTTAAATAATTTTCAACTTTAACCAATATAAAATTTATGAAATATAATTCTTAACTCTTGTAAGAGGTATTGTATTTGAATCTTCCATACCATTTAATAATTGACTCTTCAAGTGGAACATTATTTATTATAGATGTAAAAAACTTTTCATACAAAAAAATTAATTACTAATAAAAAAATTATAACAAAATATTTAATTAATAAATAAAAATAAAAATTTCATTTAAAAAAATACAAATATAATAAATCATTATAACTAGCACGAGATCTCACTATTTGTGATTAATCATTTGTCCCTTTTCACTTTTAAAATTTTGTTGAGGACTTATTTGCACAATACTATCCATTTCTTTTATCTTTTATTTTTAATTTTTATTTATATATATTTAAATTTTATATGTATTATGAGGTTTGTGAGACATCATAAACATTTTAGATAATATTTATTTTTATGTATATTTATTAATTAATATTTTCTTTTCAATTAACTCAAATCTTTATTTATTTATATTTGATATTTTTCTAATCTTATAATCCAACTTAACCTTTCTTAAACATTAATAATATCATTTAACGATGATTTGTTGATATTTGTATAGAGTGTTCCCATATTTTAGAATAATATATTTAGTAAATCACATAAATTTTATTCCATTTAAGTGAAAGGAAGAAAAAAAATTGTATGTCTGATTAGTGGAAAATATAAGTAAAAATAAGTACACTAACATATGAAACTTCAATATTAAAAATGGTCAAATAATTAGTGAATATTCATAATTAAAAATGGACAAATAATTAGTGAATATTCATAAAATTATAATAGAATGGTAATTTTCCTAACATTTCCGAATGACTTACACTCTATTCCATTAAGAACTAGTGTATTTTGAAATGGGTTTTTTGGTGCTAATTATATTAATCTTTTCATCTTTATTAAATCACAAAAGGTAAATTATAATGATTTCTCCAATAGTAAGTGTGGACACTTATATAAGATAGAATAAAAAATAATATGATGGTGGAATTTACTTAACAATTATTGAAGAGTTTACACTAACGCAATATAAAATGGTGAGAAACTAGTAAAAAATTTATTACAATTTAAAGATGTGAGAATTGTGTCATTCTACACAACAACTTAAGTCAATGTTTTAATAATTTTGTTTTTGTTTTGAACAATGTATAGGGTACTAGAAACATGAACCTCTTTCTAAAGGTGCCCTATACTAAGAGAATTCTAAATTAAGTACATTAAAATTTAATCTCACATATTCTAAAATATAAATGTATTTTACATCAATTAATTATATTTTTGTACAACAAAACTCAAATATTTTATAATATTAAAAATTTATATTTACAATAGTGTTTGTTAATTATAATTTTATTTAATATCTCAAAATCCTCAATAAACTATAAGCTAATAAACTTATATTTACTTTTCACTATAATTCTTATTGAACTCAAATATACTTTATATTATAGGTATTCCTATAAAATTAGCCAAAATCATTGATACAATAGACATTACACATTGAACATTGAAATTTTTATCTTTTCTATGTTCTAGATGATTTTTTATTCCACCGATGTTGCATCAATCAACATTATTCAAGAACATATATTTCAAAGGGAGACAAGTTACACATGTTTTAATTATCCAACAACTTTGATTTATTCACTAACCCAAGTTTGAATCTTGTTAAGTTTGCCTCCATTCTTGTTTTAGATTACCATTACTAGAAGAAGTAGTCATACACTAATCACAAAATTATAGTAATATGGATATATGAATTTCAATTAAATTACAATACAAATAGCCATAAACATTTAATAATTCTAATAAGTGTGTACAAATATTCACTAACTAAAATAAAAGTCATGTAAAATTTAGAAATGCATTTTGAATATCATAAAATTTAGTATCATTTGTTAAATTTTGAGATGGATCCCAAAGCACACACAGAGAACACAAATCAGAGCAAAATAAATTGTATGCCAAAATGCACTGATCACAAAAGCACTTTACCAATGCTCATTGAGAGGATCTGTCACCTTAAAATAAAGCTCATATCCAATTAATTATTTTATTCTTTAATCACTATTTATAATTCTCGTCATCCTCATTTAAAAAATATAAATTAAAAAAATTATAAACTTTTAGATGAATTAAAGTTTATGTTCCTACGTGGCACCTAATTGACAATATGAACTCCAAAACTTAAGGGTTGCGATTGCTATCACTTCTCCACTCTAAAAGAAATGAACTTAAAAAAGTGTTAATGAATACATAAAAATTATAAATTATTAAAAAATAAAAAATATATATAATAAAAATTATTTTTAATAGATTTTAATATACAATTTAAATCAAATTGATTTGTATGTTCACTTACCAAATTGTATAAACAATACAATTTTTGTCATCCTCATTATTAGCGACCTTCCACCATTTTCTAATAAAGTTTTGTTTTATATATTTTACAATCTGATTTTTATATGTGAAGTAATATTACTTTCAATCTTTTCTCAAAGATGGTGGCGATTCTTTTACACTGCTTGGCTATCCTAAATAATAATTGATGTGAATTGTAGGAGCATCCCTGATATTGGCTTAGCCATGAAATTTGTGCCTTCTCCCTATACCATAATAGATGGTAATTGATGAGGCCACCAAAATAATACAAACTTAGAAGTGTCTGGCTTAATTTAAGACAAATTGGTTAAAGTTTGGTCACGAGTACGACTCACAATCCAAATGATAACCCTTGAAAATATTAATTATACCACCTTATCGTACTTGGATGGTTGTTTCCGATGGGCAAGGGTTCAATTTATCAAATTTTTTTAATGATTGATATGGAATTCAATGACTTAGTCTATTTTGAGGAGGAAGTGTTGCAAGATGCAACTACAAATGGTCATGGAACCCACTTGCTATATCAGCCGAATCATTCATCACAGTGTTTGTCAAACATCATTGAATCTTTTAGGCTTTTATATATTATAATTAGAAATTGAACTCTGAAGCCATATTAGTATTGGTTCTTATATTTTGGCTGGCTAAATAACATAGATTTTGATGAAATTATGGTTTCAAGGAGAAGAATATAGTAGAACCAGAATGTATGAGAATGAGACCATTAACTTATTATTAATTAACGATTTTTAGAAATCGATGAAAGAACCAAAAAAAATATTCGAGTTTATTGTTGTTCAACTTCAAACATAGGAAATTAAATAAGAGTTTGTATTCTAACTACATTGGACACAAGATAATTCAACAGAGCTAACAGTCTTAAGACAAAAGTAGGCATTAACATTATATTAGAAGCCACAGGATGTGGGAAATAACTCGAGAGTTTTTAGAGGCCTGGTAGTGGCGCCTCTCTTCTCATATTCATATTAGTCATCCACGCCCCCAGGTATTTTAAAGAGATAAAACTTTCATTTTTAAATTTAAGACTAGTGTAAATCCAACCGCGATTGAGATCCACATCCATGAGTGTTTGGAATTGCAACTGAATGTTGTGAAAATGTGGTCATAGGATCATCTCCACTAAAGTCAATATGTTGAACCACCTATATTATCTCGATCAGATGCCTCAAAGATAATAGCCTGGACCAGTCTGGTGTTGTGTTCCATACTTGTGTGCAATGGAATAATATTTCTTTATTTTCCACAAAGTAAATTTTTCAAACTTAATACAAGAATTGCCACTATTGCATCCAATTCAGATCTAGAATTAGAGGAAGACGCTACATGCCTTTGCTTCCTCTATAGAAACGATATGTATTTCCATTCTCCCTGAAATTTTAATGTTTATACTCGTGCACTGAGCCTTCAATTCACACAATTCTATTCACCATTAAATACAAAAAAAAACATCCAAGACAAAACTATATGGGGGAAGATGATGAGGAAGAACGGGTTCTGGTGCAGTTGATTTGTTCAAATCTAAACCCTCCGCTAGACGAATTAAGGATCATTAAATTGTACCCACTGTGCCATCTATACCCGGTCTTATCTAGAAATATTAATATTAGATTTTTTCAATATTAATGTTTAAGGTAGGGAATGCTTTTTAAAAACAAAATAGAATGTTTAGTATAAATCCACCCAAATGTGGACTAAAACAAGGGGAATAAAAATGTGAATTAAAAAAAAAAATGCAGTGTTTAGATAGTATTTTTTTTGGAAATATAAGATTGACTTTGATTTTGGAAGGATAAAATAGTTGAAAGGTTATTTTAAAAATATAGAAAGTATAGTGAATAAAATGTTTTTAGATTTATTATAAAGATATGCGGCCTCACTTTAATTCATGTAGTTAAGTGTTTTTTTTAAAAAAATTTATATTTAGATAAATTATTATTTATAATATTTTTTAGGAGGTTCATTTTACATCTAAATTTCCTCTAATATCAACTATAGAGATTGTAAATGAAATAAAATACTTGACTTGATTATGAGAATCACTATTATCTCACTTAAATAAAACACATTCATTCATGCATGCAAAGTAAAATAATTCAATATCAACATAAACACATAAATAGTATAATGATCAATCTTATCATTCCTCAATAGCAAATGTAAATTATTCAACATTCAACACATTCAAGTATCTCCTAATAAGCACAATATATAAATATGCAAAGTGAACAACTATCAACTCTTATATGATATTAAGCACCTATGAACAAAGGTGACCCCTTGGAAGAGATAAAATTGCTTCAATCCATAAATGTTTAATAAAATATTTACTTTCCATGTATTTATTTCGATGTAGTTAGTATAATACCATGCATTAACTCATAAATATGTTATAAAATATTTAATTGACTTAATCCTCATAGATTTGTAATATAACTTCGAAGCACTAAGAACTAGAAAGAACAAAACTAAATAAAAGATGAAAAATCAAAGAAGACAAACCAAAAAAATCTAACCAAATAAGAAACGAATCTAAACAAGGCTATAAAATTTAATAAATAAACAAATTAAGTCTAAAAGAAAATAAAAATAATAAAGAGACTAAAACTAATAAAATATAGAAGTAAGAAAAGAAAGTGCAAAACTGTGAAAAGGATAGATAAAGATAATGGGAACTCGATCAAGAACCGATATATTATTAAATCAAATCGACTGTATAAAATTTCATAAGTAGTAAAGAAAAGACATTGAAATATAGATGGAGTTTGATAATTTGTCATGTATTATGTAAGGAAAAATATCATCAATATTTAGGCAATAAATGGATTTTACACATATGAGCGCACCTCTGCATTCATAAAAAATATTAGATTTCTTACTTATTAATCAGATAATCAATTTATAAATAGCTATATTAACTAGATATACCTGTGCAAGACAAGATAGAGACTATGTTGTTAGAGTGGGTGATAATCAATATCCTACAAGACAATGCTTTATCTCAGAGACTTGTTACTTAGAAAATAAGCATAATATGAAATACAAGAGCTCTCTATATACCTGAATGAGTTCCTCCTCTAAAAATGAGGGCCTTTGTCCTTTTATAAACTCTTTTTAAGAAGTTAGTTGGTTCAAACCATAACTAACTTTTAGGTTTAATTAACTTTAAATAGTTAACTAATTTATAAGATAAGAGTTTATAACATGAAGGTCATTTATTTAAATATAAAAGTAAAGATAAATATTACTAAACACTCGATGATGGGGGCCCCATTTGACTCAAAATAACTCAACTATCAAACAAAACAAGTTACTATGTTGACCTAACATACAAAGCTAAATAAACATGTTTAAATCTATATAGATATTTTTAAAAAATCAATCAAATTATGAAAATACATTGTCAATACTGATCAAATGTTGATAAAAAATCATCAAAAGTATCTGATCATAAGCTATTTTCTATAAGAGATTATCATCAAAAGAATTGGAACTAGATAACTCTTGATCAAGAACTGAAAACTGAGCTTTATTAATTTCTTGATTTTACCCAGAAATCAAAATAAAATAGTAAACAAATCAAATCTTGAAAAAAATATAAGTATGCAAGATGATTATCCAAGGAGATAACTGATAAATTACTATTCATGTCTGATATAATATTTCATTATATTCCTCTCTCAACTCTCTTTTTGCAATCATCAATAGCCAATCTGATATTAGATGCATTAAATAACTCAACTTTTCAAAAGAACATATCAAGTGTAATTTTGTATGAAAATGCACTACCATTTACTTTGTTATTGCTTTTATAATGGACTCTTAACTATTATTACTTGAATATGCACAAATACATGAAGGCCATTATACACCAAACTCATGTTTTAACATTGATTATTTAACCTAAACATTTCATCTAAAAACTATTTTGACTGGATAACACAAAAGATGAAACCCATATCAAGACATAACAACCTTCATTTTTATTCCAATGAACATTTTAGGATATTTTCCATACAATTTAAATTTGACATCCATATGGACATCACACTGTACAATTTATTGTCTGATATGATGGTCATTTAGTCATCAATTTTAACATAATAATTTTTTTTTGTAGATGCATAAATAAAAAATTTATATAATAGAAGACATTTTTTGAAAAACTCAAAATGAAAGATGGGAATATTAAGGAAAGATCAACTTAATTAAATAACACTCATCTTAATCAAGCCCCATCATATATGTGAAGATAAGTAAGGTAAATTGACATGGTGCCTTTTAAATTAAAAGAAATAGCTCATTTTATATTTCTTTTCTTTTCTCTATCAAAATGGAAGCTCTTTGGAGAGGCGTTATAAAACACTTAACCCTTAAATATCTCTGAACCACCAAAGTACATGAAACTTGATATGGCTTCAAAAGAATAGCTTTACATGAAATAAGAATGAAACAAAGATTCATACCTACATTCTTATAACTAAAAACACATAGTTCCAAACCTAAAAATTTACTTTATGCTAACAAATGAGTTGTATTTATCATAAAACCAATGCCATAATTCCATTTCTATGGAAGTTGCTTAGATGAATGAAAATGGTGGGATAATCAATATGCCCCGATTAACAAGTAAACATCAGTCATAATGAATTCACTACCAAATACATTAAACAAGATGTACCACAACCCATAAATGGTGGTTATAGATAAATAAAATAGTTTGATACTCATGGTTATCAATATCACCAAATGTTTAGCATGTCTCTTTAGTTTTCAAAATAAAAAATTACCAAATAAGTTTCCAAATTAGTTTTTTCACTCTGTCAGGGTTTCCTCCATGCTTATCATTAAGTTAGCCCTTATTTTTCTACCTTCCAAGCCTTATGTCATACTGTAGCCTTAGTCACCTATGGGATTTGCATGTATTGTCATTTTAGGGTTTCTCACCTACGGGCAAGGCCAACCTTTTTAATGACTTCTCCTCTTTATATCCTAGCTATTTTAGCCATAGAGAAGAATGATGGAGCATCGAGCAATGGCCCCTTGCAAGTGCTCAAAGAAGTTTGTCCCAAAGGTATACCATGGGTAATGTTTTAGAATTTGATATTATATTGCCTATTCTTGAATTTAATTATGCATGTCAATGGTTAGAGTAATTTTGTTTAATAGGATATTTTATTGAGATAATCTCCTCTAAAAGAATGCTTCGGTCTTGGGTTCAAACTCACTGGGTAGCTCATGGCATTAAGATGGAAAGCATCCAAAACATGACTAAAGGATTTTTTCTATTTCATTTCTTTGACATTTCCCATGTAGGAGGAATCCTCCATAGGTTTTCCACTTGGTACATTTGGAACATGTTTATGGTTCTCTCCCCCTGGACATGAGGCTTTATGGTCTTGGAGCACACTACTCTAAATTTATCAGTTTGGGTTGAATTTCTAGGTCTCCCACTCCCTTGTTGGCACTTTATTCACTAGATAGTGTCCTCCATAGGCTGGGTGGTTTGTCATGAACAAAATTGATTCTACTAAGCTCGACCATAAAAAAGGGTCTGTGTAGAAGTTGACCTCTCCCAAGACCTCAAGAAGTTTGTGGAAATCCAAGTCAGAGATGTGAGGCACTCTTAGTGAGTTTTGTATATCAACTTTACTAACACTTGCTTTCAATTCCAAGCCATAGACCATCAAATATGGAATTATCCCCTTCAATTTTCTTGAAATAATGCATCTAACCACTCATACACTCCCCCCAAACCCTCTATTAAAGCTATTATGAAATCAACAGAGGATGGATAGACTATAGTATGGAAGAAGAACACACACTCCAAAGATGAAACCATAGATATTGCTCCAGAAAGAGGCAAGCCATATTCAAGCAATGGCATGTAGGAGTAGGCTCCTATTGAGAAAGAGTCCTCTTTAATTAAAGCCTCAAAATTGGTAGGAAAGCCCAAGGTGTTCAACACCCCTCTAGCTGCTAACATATTATCACAAGGTTTTGAGGCTTCTATGCCTAGTTATTCTAAATGTTTAGACTAACAACCAGCCACTCTTCCACTTCTTTCTCGGTGGTATATGCCTAAATGCTCTCACAAACCTCTTTGGAGGAAGGAGAGTATCAGGTTGACTCTCCTGTGAGGAAGCAATTTGATGATTTCTTGAGTGTCAATAGTGGGCACTTTCTATAGAATTGATATGATGCCCTGGAAGGGTTGGACTTAGAGGAGATGTCCCTTAACACCCATCATCTATGATTTTTTTTCATGGAATGTTCTGGGTCTCATAGACCCAAAATGCAAGTTTTTTGTGTGTGATTTCAAAAGGAAGTTTCTCGAGATGGATATTCTCATCTGTAGGAAGACAAGGTAGCATATTTTTTAATTAACTGTTAGTAAGTCCGCCTAGCATGATAATATCATTCTTTATAACAGCCATACTGTAGGACATGGATGGGTGATCACATTCATTTCTATAAGGTGATGGCCATACTTAATGCAATATGGCATGGACCCCACCTACTAGTTAGTATGGGATATTTTTAGTATTAAAAGCCACTCTTTTGGCTATATTAATATTTATGTCTCGAATGATGCCTTAGAGCATACCCATTTATGGTAGTGGATAGTAGATGGTCTCCCTGATTCCTATTTAGTATTATTTGGTGACTTTAATATGGTGGCATCTCCTGAGGACAAAATGGGCCATTTGCTTATGAGGTAGGCAACTGGTGAAAGGGAGACATGGTTTTACATATGTACTAAATGAGGGTTTTATGACCCCAATTTAACCCACTGGCTTGTAGATAGCGTTTGGTACACCTAGAGTAATTTTAGGGAAGGCTCCACTTGGATTTTGAAGCATCTAGATAGGGCAATGATGCCCACCTAGCCATACTTCTCTTTTGATAAAGTTTTTTTTTCTCTAGTGCAGGTGCTACTAGATTTTGGGCTTTCTAATCAATCCCTGATTTGGTTCCAAGTGACATGGTAGTTCATGAAACCCAAATTCAACAAAACATAATTCTTCCTTAACACCTCCTTGCTCAAGCATGGGCCCACAGTGGCACACATTAGGAGATTTTAGAATTTATATCCACATCCTTCCCAAGAATCTTGTTGGATTATTTGGTGGGATGATGTAATCAGAAGGACCTCTTTGTTTTTATGGATCTATGGTCACCAACTTGCCAAAATTTGGAGACACTCATACTTTGCTACTTCCTTTGAACTGAGTTAAGTGACTCTAGCCCTAGAAAAAGATCCCTTTAATCAGATCTTGAAGGTGAGAGTTACATATTTACAGCACCGCATCTAGATTATAAATAACTACAATGCTTGAGGAGTACAAGTCAAAGCTCAAATTCATTAGTTTAAGATAGGGGACAAATTTTTTAAGGAGTTATTTCAAATGCTTCGAGCTAAGAAATCAAAACATCAGATACAAGTCATTTCTAAGGCTGGAACCATATTCATAAAGACTCTAGAAATTATGCAAGCTTTTATCTACCATTATCAACAAGTGCTCAAAACTCAAGCATATTCTACTGAGCATGAAACTGCCCTTCAATAATTCCTTTCAATGGTGCCTTAAAAACTCACTCCCACCTAGTGGGTGGTTTGCGACAAGCCCCTCTCTATTGATGAATTGCATGAATCAGTGTCTCACATGGCTAATGAAAAATCTCCCGGCATTGATGGCTTCCCCTATGAATTCTATAAAAATATTTGGGATCTTGTGGGTACTAACTTGTATAAGGTTTATCAAGAAGCATTTTGCTCGTATTCACTAGGTAAAAATATAAATAAAGGAAATATCAAATTCATATCTAAGCAAGGAGATCTTGAATTGATCTATAACTAGTGGCCCATCACCCTCCTGAATGTCTTATGGCTCTAGTAATCTAGCTACATAATATATTGCCTTTCATTGTGCATCCAGAACAAACTGGTTTCATTAGAAGCCTTTATATTTTGGATAACATCATTACCATCTAGGAAGGGATGGATTGGACCAAACGATCTAAGAAATAGTCTATGTTCATCAAAATTGACTTTGAAAAAGATTATGATCCCATCAAATGGCCATTTATTATATCCATGCTTTGAGCTTTGGGTTTTGGGCCCATCTTCATAGAAACCATCCAGATGCTTTTCTCAGATGCCTCGATTGTCCTCTCCATTAATGAGTCACATCCAAGTAATTTATCTTGTTATATTCTATTAGTCAAGGGTACTAACTAGCTGTCACCTTATATATTCTTGTAGTTGAGGTTTTGGATATCTTCTTAGCAGTGCCCAAGCTAGGGGCCTTGTTCAGGGAATTTATCTCCCTCCTGATGCTGTGAACCCACACAAAGATATGTAACTACTTAATGGCCACTTTATGGATGAATCCTTCCTTACTCTCATTAAGGATGAACCAATGTGGACAATGCCTTATAGTGTCTTGACGCCTTCTACTTGGCCTTTGGCTCTAGCATCCAATGGTAAAAAAATTAGTGCTACAGACAATCTTACCTCCCTCTACTAGTGTGGGTTGCTAAATTTGGTTGGAAGTGGATCCAACATGATGAAATATTTAAATTTCTAGGCATCCCCTTTGATTTTGATAGTTTGCCACCTTTTTTGTGGCAATATGTTGTTGATAGAGTTGCTAAAAAACTAGAATACTGGGTGACCAAGTCTCTTTTATTAGCAATAAATTTTTAAATCTGCTCAAAATTTCTTGTGACCACCCATGTGTACTACTCATCATGTTGGGTACCTTCTAAAAATTCTTACAAGAAATTGGAGAAATAATTAAGATTTTTCCTTTGGGATAATTCCCCTCAAGGTAAAGGATTCCATAGGGTGGCCTAGGAATGTTGCTACCTCACTTGTGATGCTGGAGGGATGGGGATCATTGACATAGCTTGACAAAGAACTACCTTATGTGCCAAATGTATTGTGTGGGCTATTGAGGTCCAAGAATTTTGGAATGTGTTGTTCAAACATTGTATCTCCTTAGGATTTCCTAAGGGTAAGAAGGCCTAAAAAGGGCTCAGCATCCCCAATCTTCTCTTCATTCAGTCTTCTATCCAAATCACAGGTCCTTTGTGGCCAAAATCATTTAGAAGGCTTGGGAAAATATTAAGCCATGGATGCTCTAGAATGGCTCTGATTTCCATAATGGGATTTCTACTAACTCCTATTCTCTTGGTGGTCTCCCATCTTCTCTTGTAATAAAGTGCCTTTGGTAGAAATCCCTTGGGTCAATGCTCTTAAGCTTTTCTGTAGAGGAATTCATATTGTTCAAGATATCTTTTTTAGGTGCTCTTGCTCTTGGCTATCCTATGAAGAGGTGAAAGCCAAATTTTAGTTAGCCAATGTGGACCAGGAGTCCTACTAGGAGATCCTCAAAGCTGTGCCATCTTCCATGCTCCATAAAATATCAATCCACTCCACTCAGACATGGTGGAAGGACTGGAAATGGTATGTTGAGACCCCTTTTCATAATTATACTCATTGACTTGGCTATGCATGGCTCACCCCCCATTTGCCTATGGTTGATAAGCTCAATGCCTATTGGGGCCTACATTCTTCTATAAAAAAATGGAGCTTTTACTTCAACATTGTTTGGGGGGCTTGTGTGGAACCCAAAGTTGCTCATTTTTCTTGGTGTATATGGCATCGAGGCTTACCTATTGGTAGAATACTCGTCCATCTTGGATTCCACTGGCTTACTTTCCCTTTCTATGGCCACATTGAGATGCATCCTCATATTTTATGGTATTTTTCCAAATCTCAAAGGGTCTAGACTTGGATCCATGATATTTTCAAGCCTTTCCAGCCTGAATTCTTCCTTTGGCAACACATCTTTCTTGGAGACAAACCTACAATACCCCTCTAATACACATAAGTTTGGCATAATTTTAGAGTGGAAATTCTTTTCTAGATTTAGAAAGAGAAATAATTATGTGTTTAATAATGCTTTTGTTGATTGTAATGTTTCTATTTTACACAAGTCCTCTATCATCTCCAATTTTCTTTTGTAGATTCAAGTCCAAGACAATAAAGTGGCTATGGAACTTGGACATCTTCAAGACCTCCTCTCCCACTAGGGAGATGATCCTTATGCAATGGCTCAAGTTTTGCCTTCTCCACCCAGGGATCCCAGAGTAGATGACAAAATGCCTTGACTGCACCATGGTGGGCATCATCATATCCATTCCAGGCATCATTCTCATAGTGGCACCCCATACCAGTGCATTTCCCCTCCTAAAAAACATCAAGGGTGGCAACTGCCACCTTTTTCCACTGCTAGGTAGGATGGTTAGGGAACTCCTCCTCCTCCTCCTCCTCCTCTATGCCCAAATGCTTTGGGGGCACCACCTAGAGGCTGATTGGATGTGATGGATAAGTTTCCCAAGCATTTTCTGGCCATTTTACCCACTTAGACACAAGTAGAAGATGAGGACAATGACACTACTCAAGCTACTAGTTGGGAGCCTATACCAGATGGTAATGACTTGCCAAGATCAAGTTAGGGACCTAATGATATATATCATCTACCTTCTGGCCTTTCTCTTACTTCATAATAGTTATCTTTTTTATGGCTTTGTGACTTGTTCCTAGGATTTGCCTAGTGTTTTGAACTCTTGGTTTTACTCCTAGGCTTTGCCTAGTGTGATGTGGTATGATTTCATACTACCTTTATTTTTTTATGAATTATTTGTATATTTTTGTTTAGTTAATAATGGATATATTTCATGAAAAAAAATCCATAACAAAGGATTTAATGCTTCGTTCTAGATCGTTCGATCATACTTCCTTTAACCCAATTTTTCCTCCTTTTGCTTTTGATGTATTTATTTTTTCATGTGTGTAGGTAGACATAGGGTTTTGAAAGAAAATAAGTTATATATTGGCAC
The DNA here is from genome assembly GCA_037957365.1 of Torreya grandis. NCBI lineage: Eukaryota > Viridiplantae > Streptophyta > Pinopsida > Cupressales > Taxaceae > Torreya > Torreya grandis. The sequence continues at coordinate 2,208,119 of JARHVA010001739.1, forward strand.
ATACAGGTGATCGTGAAGAAGTAAAGATACCTATAGGACTCAGAAACCATACCGCACTAGAATCTATAACCAAAATTTGGTTTGGACAACAACATCAGAACTGAACTATAGTGTCAGACACCAAAGTGTCTTGTTTTTGGTGCTCCTATCCTTTTATTGAAAAAAATATAGATTCAAGGTTTTGACATCTTCTCAGTCTTGCATATCAGTTTTTAGCCTTTGAAATAGTCATCTCAGTCTATTTCTCTGGATAAGTCATTTCTCTTTCCAATGTAATTAATTTGATCAAATTGATATAAATCTACATTTTACTACATTTGATTACATTTTACTCCTTAATCCAGACCCTTTATTTTTTAGGAACTAAGCCCTAGTTTCCCAAAATTAACAAAACATTTATTGAACCCAACTTACTTCGAACAAATCTCAAACCCTAGCTACCCCTGGGGTTTTCCTTCACATTTTTGTGCAAAAACTTCAATTTCAAAATTTAGATTTTTGTATAAATTTTTGTACATTTATTGTCATCAAATTTTTTTTTTTTTTTTTTTTAGAATTGAAATTATTGAAATAATTTCAAATTTCTAAAACTCTAACCCAAAGCACTAGATTTTCAAACTATGTCATCAAACCCCAAGCCTTCCTCCCTTACAATTTTAGAAAAAATTATTGGAGTTTTTACAAATTGTTTGGAGTGTCAAAAATATTTTCAAAATCTCTATGTTAGTAGTTATTTTTGCATTTATTTGCTTAATAGTAATTTTACATACTTTCTTTGGTGAAAGCAATAAAATGACCACTAGGGCGCTTCTTCCCTTTTATCCTATAGATAAATTTCTAAATTTTTGTCATAATTATGACAATGAATGGACAAATTTGAAAAATTGTACATTAGCCAAAAATGAGGAAAATAATTTCATTTAAAATGAAGACAATTGCTATTGTTGTAATGAGGAATATGATGATACACATGAAAGTGATAATGAAGAAAAAGAAGATACATCTTCTTTCAAACCTATCTCTTTTATTCCCTCTTCCAAAGAAAATAATTTTGATAAATGGGAAAGGTAAATCTCACCTCATTATCCTATGCAAAATGCATCAAATGAATAAATTAGCCATGAATTTTCAAGTGAACCTCTCATTGGTGATAATTTGCTTGCATTTGAACCTAGTATATCTCTCTCTTTTGCCACTTCTATGTTCAAATTACAAAAATATAAACATAATAGAATAAATTTTTAAATGCATCGTCCAAATAATCCATCTCATATTCTTAAATCTACTTTGTCATCTCAAATAATGGCAAAATAATGTTTAAATGATAACTTTCTTACTCTTACTTCTCATACTGCAAATAAAAATAATGCATGCATTCCATTCAAGGATAATGTAGATGCACATAATATTCCAATTTCACATAACAATTTATTGCATATTAGAAAATAATTAACATTTTCTCTACCCCTCTCCCTAGTGATGATGGAAGTGATAATGAATATGATAGTGAACATGCAAATGAATATGATAATGAGATTGAATATGAAAGTGATACTTCTACTTCTCTTCTTTCAAATGAACAAAATTGTGATTGTGATAATGCATGGAATAATGATTAATATTATGCATATAGTCAAGAAGAAAATGCATCTCATGCTTCTAACTCTTCTCTCACTCCTCTCAAAAATAATGCATTATAAAATGTTTCTTCTACTTCTATGCATGATTCTATTTCAAATGATGCACATGTCAATGATAACATCACATCTTCTATTCAATTAGAATGTGATTCACTAAATACTAAAGATACCAATGAATCTCCCAATCCACCCCCTACTACAGTAGCACCTATTTCTCACTCTTCACCCAAAGAGAATGGTAG